>QEPC01003849.1:757625-781146 GCA_003113815.1 Sphenodon punctatus | reverse complement strand
TTTTTTATATCTATCTATCTCTACACTAAATCTAACTGCTATTAACTATTCTAAAACCTATTGAACTAAATGGAATATCCTAATAATTAACTACAAAGGCCTTGTCCTACAAACACACTGTATATCTATCTCTATAACTAAGCTAACTACTGTGTATATCTATCTAGTAACTGTCAATATAATAACTATCTATCTATATATACAATATTACACAGGGGGGAAAACAGGGAGGGGTACAAAACTGAAATGAAAATCAATCTAATAATATTCCTACTCTAAATAAATCCAAAACCTAAAACAGGGGAAGGGAATCAGGGATGTAATAAGAGGGAACGGGGAAAGGATTGAATGGAGGGGGGAGGGAGGAAGGAAGATTGAACACAGGGAACACGGGGGGGGGGGGCTAAAAACAAAAAATAACACCTAAATCTATCTAATATAATCTCAATAAATGATTATGGGTGATTTCAGACATTACGAGGTCCCAATTCACCACAGTGGATTCCCGGCGGGGGTGAACAGATTAACCACGCCCCGTGGTCAAGGAAAGCCCTGAACAGACATGATGGGACCGGGATCACAGCAGGGAATCGGACCACCGGACCACGGCCTGGAGCAGCGCAACTGACATTACGCCGATCCCGGGATGGGCCGTGGTCAAAGCACCCGGAAGGCGCCGGGGCGGCTCATCCTGGCTGGTGTCATGTGCCCTTATAAATCTCCCTCCCTGGTCTGTGTTGTTGCTGGTTGCTTCGCAGCGATGCTGAGTGCTTTGTCCCCGGCTGGGAATCATTGTCTTTGGTTCCGGCCGGTGGTTGCCATTCAGACGTTACTTTTTGTTGTTTCCCGTTGGGAATCTCTTTGACCACGCTTTCGAAGATGGTCTGGGCCGGCGGTCCGGAAGCGTGGTTGATTTTGACCCCATGTGGGTATTGACTGTGGTGAACATCTGGCGGCTGCCGAACAGACATGCAGGGCGCTTTGGCCCTGCCGCGGAATTGACTGTGGTTCACTGTGGTTGAGCGTGATCTTGTAATGTCTGAAATCACCCAATATGAAGGTAAATGGGTTGGATGGGTGAAATAGGAGGAGGATGGCAATGGATTAGGAATAGGAAGGATCAAAAACTGCTGGGAGAAAGGAGTCTTCTAAAATGCCTGCTGTTCAGGAACAGTGACTAGCTCAGAAGGTGTTGGGAAGGGGGGAGGCAATCAGTTTTGTTTCTTGCTGCGCCCGCCTCACCGCAAGCTCCATTGGCTCTGTGCAGTCTAGCCCATGGCCAATCGCAGACTGCGAAGCCAGTGGTCTGAGGTGAAAAGGGATGGTGATTGGGCCGGCTGGCTGCTACTCCAAGTCTCTCCACCCCTGGTGCCTGGAAGTCTGCTCCTCAGCTGACTCCCCCTCACTCTCATGTTTGACCTTCCAGTGACACTTTTTTTGCCACTCGAACTCACCCGAACACCATCCGAACTGACCGAACTGTTCGGTCATTTCAATGTTCGGATCTAGTTCGGTACAGTCAGTTCGTGTTCGTGTTTGGGTTTGGTTGTCCGAACAGACCGAGTTTGGTCCGAACCTTCGAACCACATTCGCCCATCCCTAGTGCTCCCACGAGGGATGTTGTGTACCAACCTGGTGTTCCTCTTTATAGTGATGTTCTCTTGGTGCTATGAGCCCTGTGACATGTTTCAGGGCTGTGATGACTCCCACTGAAGCCATGCACCTAGCTGGCTGTGCATTGGGTCTGTGTGCTTGTGCATGGCTTCGGGTGCCTGTTGTCATCGCCCCCTTGCCTTGGATCCATCTCCCTTTGCACTCCCTTGGGGGCTGCTTCTGGGGCGCTTTCCTTTCCTGTCATTGGCTGGGGGTGCCCTGGTGAGACAGGGTGGGGTGTTGTGTAATTTTGGGTGGAGCTCTACCCACTCCTCCTGTTGTGGCCTGACCCCTGTCCCCACCTCCTGCTTCCTCTTCCCTTCTAGCTGCTGTGCGTATGCTCCTGACCATGCTGTAGCTGGGGGAGATGGCTGGGCAGCTCCAGCAGGCGGTGTCTGATCTTCTTGCTGAGGCATGGGTGTACCAGGAGATCTGTGAGTTACCGCTGTGTGTATGTTCCTTTCCCCCCCTTTTGTGTGGGGTCCCTGGATGTTGCAACCTGTGACCTACCCTTACAGTGCACTCCCTCTCTCCTTTAGTACAGGCGATGATTAACGAGAGCAGGAGGAGGTTGTCCAGTTGGTCCTGCATGTCCTGCAGTGGATGCACCAGTTGGATTATGCCCAGACAGACTGGTGGAGCCGAGTTTGGGTCACCGGCCCTGCTGAGGACGTGTATTCCCCCCCCCCCCCAAAACACCCTGTAGCCGCTCTGTTTCTATATTTCTTCTTTTACTTGAGCCTGTTGCTATGTTTGGTAATTTTTTATGAAAGTGTTATCTGCATTGTTCCCCCCTGGTGGCTGTGTTCTCCTTTCCTCTGGTGTTCACCTCTGTGTGGACCATGTCTGGTTAGTGAGGGGTGGTTTTCTGGTGGGGCATGGGTCCTTAGATATATGCTCCCCCCCCTTCCCCGTGGGTGTCCTTTGTATCTGTGTGTTCTCTGTGGCTTGGCCCTTTGTCCCCTGTCCTCTTGATCTTGCCCCCTCCACTGTTTACATGGGGTCCTGTGTTCCCTCCGCAGGCCATGGTCTCCTATCTCCTGTTCCCTGTTGTTTGGGTGGGCATGCTGGGGAAGGGACTGCCTTACCTCAGGGACCTTGGTGTATCTGGCTTCTCTCTTCCTTTGCATGGTGTGGGACTCTGCCTGAGCCCTGTGCATCCCTGCCCCTTGCTTTGTCTGTTGCTGCAGCGTAGCAGCAGAGTTGTCACTGTTGGACAGCGCCTCTCTTCTCTGTGCCACCTGACCCTGCCTCCTGCTTGCACTTTGGTGGCTGCCACTGTCACCTCTGTGGCCCTTTTCCATGCATGGTGTTTCAGGATTTGGGGGGTGCCATGGGTGGTGGCCCAAGCTGGGGGGGGGCTGTTTTGGCACCCACCCATTACGGGACTTGCCTTTTTGTTGCCATTGTGCTCTCTCCTCTCCCCCCCAGGTCGTGTCCCCCCTGCTCCCTCTCCCTGCTCATTTCCCCCGTGTGCTTGTGTGGACTGTGGTCTGCGGGTGGGGTCTAGGGTTTTAGGGGTCCTTTGTGCCCAGATGTCTGGCCGATGTCTCATGGCTTGACTGTGGCTGTTTCTTTGTATCTCTTGACCTTCCAGCTCCCTCCTCCCCCACCCGCTCAAAGTCTGGCAGTGTAGGGGTGGTGTTGTGTGCTGCGACTTCATTTGCTTTCGCTCAGCCATGTTGTAACGTCACTCAGCTGTGCATGGTTTTCCCTCTGCTCGGTGTACAGGCTGTCCATGTGAATGGTATGGGTGTATGCTTGGTGTGGTCCTGGGTGACTGGGTGGGTGCCCGTTGGTTGGGTACCGGGCCCTCCCCGGACTTTCAACAACCCCCCATGGCGGTGTCCATGTGAACATCTCCCTTCTCGGTGCCGATAGGTGTGCAGTGGGTGTGCTCACCAACCCACCTCAACCTACTGGTCCCGTGGCGGCATCCGTGTATAAAAGGCATATGCTGGGTTCATTAGAGGAACTGTCTGTTAAGACAATATATATTTTTCTAGGGGACTTCAATGCCAGGATGGGTATGATGTCGGTAGAAGAACAAGAGGTAAGTCTGTTGACTTCAGTAGGAATTCCAATGAGGGTCTCCAAAGACTTAGCTTAGTCTCCAAAGACTTAGAGGGTCTCCAAAGACTTAAGTCAGGTAGCTGCCTGTTGGAGATCCTTGATAAGTATAATCTGATTCATATTTGTAATGGTAGAATGGAAGCTGATACATTTGTAGAATATACACTTAATACTCTGTCAGGAGCCAGCTTAATAGATTATTTCATTACATCAGTCTTCCATTATAATAATTTTATGGATCTTAAAGTCAAAGTTCGGCCAGGAAGTAGCAACTACTCCTTCATATTGAATGTGAAGAATATGATGGTGTGCACTTTAAAGAAATCGGTAATGCCCTTTAGAGGTAGGCAATGGAGAAAAGAGTATGTCAAGTAGTCTACGGAATCCTATGCTAAGACAATGGACTTTATACAAAATCCTATTACTATTCAGGTTAAGGAGGCAATTATGCAGACAGCTTTCTAGTAGCTGAGGAAGCGAATTTGAGGCTGGTGGACCTGGCAGAAGGTATCTTGACCAAAATAATTTATGCTTCAATAGAGACTCCAGAAAACAAACCCATCTATGAAATGGTTTGCTCAAGAATGCAGACATGTTAAATTGGAGCTGATATATCTTCGAAATTAAGGAATTGGAATAATTTGAGACTGCCAACAGCTTGGGATGCCTTTGTTCAGGTTAGGAGAATGTATAAGAAAATGCTATAACAGAAGAAGAGTAGTGAACTGATCCGGGCATGGAAAGAGTTGAAAGTGGCAGCATTAAGGATTCAGGCAAATTTTGGCAGATAACAGCAGCAGAGACAAATTGAAAGCTGTATAATCAGCCAGCACAAATCAAGGAACAAGATTGGATTAATTTTTATACAGAGGTTTTGAAGGCATCAAATGACGACGCTCAAACAAATAGTCTTAATGCTCCCTGATTTTTATCGTCAGGAGGTAGATGATACCTTCTCGCCATGTGTTTCAGAGGAGAGAGTCTTGCTGTATATACAGTAGCAAAAATTAAGCAAGGCTCCGGGGAACGATTTCATGCCAGCTGACGTTTTTCAGAGTTGTTCCAGCGGGTGGGCGCCTTTATTAGCAATTTTTTTTACACTGATAAAATCTCTTAAAGCAGGTTCCTATTAGTTGGTGTACCTCTGTTATCGTTCCAATATTTTAAAAAGATAATAGGAATGATCCAGTCTGTTATAGACACATAAGCTTGCTCCCAGTAGTAGGGAAAATCTATTCTAGGCTTTTACTGAAAGAATTAGAAACTTGGGTACTAAGTAAAAAACTGTTAGCTGAAGAACAGGCTGGTTTTCAACATGACAGATCAGTTATCGATAATTGCTCTCTAAATATGCATCTCATTGACAAATACGTTTTGATTAAATGCGACAATTTTTTGTTGCGTTTATTGTTTTATCAAGAGTCTTTGAAAGTCTCAGTACTAGAGAAAAATGATGACTCCCCTGTGGGAGGAGAGTGGGGCGGGGCCAGGGCTTTCCCAGGGCATATGGGCTAGGGGAGGGAGATAAGAGGTCTGCTGCTTGGCAGAGCTGCAAGTGTGCGCTGCGGTCCACGTGCCTAAGGTCCACTGTCAAAGGGCCCTTAGCATGGCCCTTAGTGGGACCAGGAGGGTACTAGCAGCGGGTAAGGGGTATAGTTGTTTTAGGGTGGGGGTGGGGGATGGCTTGTTTGTATTGTTTGGGTGAGGGACAAAGCGACTGGGTTAGGGGGGAGGGGCTGAACCCCTCAGTGTGAGGGAGAGGTGCAGCCCTTTGGGGAGGGGGGTTACTCTCCTGTGGCAGACGAGGGTAGGGTGTGTGTGGAATGGGGGCGAGGGAACTGGGTTAGGGGGGAGGGGCTGTCCCCCTTGGTGTGAGGGAGGGGCACAGCCCCCTTGGGAGGTGGGTTGCCCTCCTATGCAAGAGGAGGGTAGGGATGTATTACTGGGGGGGTCCCCCTTGGGGGACTGGTGGGATGACCTCTGGGTGGGAGTGTTGGGGGGGATGGACCGGGGTGGGGTGGAGTCTGCAGCTATAGGGGTCATTGTGGACTGGGGGAATTATGGTCCTTCTGGGAGGCGAATTAGATCTGAGAGGTGGGACAGATGTTATATTCCTTTCCCACCCCACTAGCCCCCAGGCAGATGGTGAGGTGATTGGGAATCAGATTACCACTGGCCTTGGTTTGCTGCTGGTAAATGCGAAGTCGGTAGCCAATAAGTCAACTATGGTCTGGGAGATGATCCTGGACCAGACGACCGACCTCGCATGTATTATGGAGTCCTGGCTGGACACTGAGTTGGGGCCTATACTAACTGACCTTGTTCCGGCTGGGTACTCCATACAGCATCACCCTCAATAGGGGTCGGGGGGGAGGGGCGGTGTAGCCATTATTTTAAAAAATACATTCTCTATGAGGAGATTTCCTCTGCAAACTATCATGAGTATAGAGGGCCTTCATTTGGTGTTGGATTTGGCTGGAGAAAGAATAGGGATACTACTGATATACCGGGCACCCACCTGTACGGCAGTTTCCCTGACCACACTGACTGAGCTAGTGTTGGAGGTGGTCTTGTGGTCCCTCAGGGTGATAGTCCTGGGGGACTTCAACATCCATGCTGATGCCAGTCTTGGAAGGGCAGAGTGTGAGTTCATGGCTGCCATGACTACCATGGCCTGTCACAGAAAATGGTGGGCCCCATACATGTTGGATGACATACCCTGGAAATGATATTTTACACAGGCCTTGAGGCAAGGGATCCATAAGTGGGGGAGGTGTCATCAGTGCCCTTGTCATGGACAGATCATTATCTCCTCCGGGCTGGTATTCTGGCGCATGTTGGCCCCTGGGAGGGTGTGGAACCAGTTAGGATGGTTCGCCCCCGACGACGTATGGAACCTGGAAGGCTCTTACTCTCTACTCTAGGGGGTAGAGTTCACCACTCTAGGGTCACCCCTCTAGGGGGTGTTTCCTCTGATCTTGATGGCCGCTCACTTGACCTTGTGACCATATGGAATTCTGTGTTGGTGGAGGCCATCAACCGGGTGGCTCCCAGGCATCTGCACCCAAACTGCTGACAATGCAGGTCCCGATGGCATACGGAGGAGCTGCAGTGGATGAAGCGTGAAGGGCGGTGGTTAGAGTGACGGTGGTGTCACTCGCGTGCTGAAGTTGACCGATTGCGGCATAGAGTCTGGTTGTATACCTATGCTGTGGCAGTTGCTGCCCTCATTGCTTCCGCTAAGTCCCATGTGGCTGAGCTGTTCTGTGTGGTGAGGGGACTGGTTAGTCTGGCCTCCCTTCGCCTTGATGTAGAACCATTGAATGCTCGCTGTGATTTGTTTGTGGATTTTTTTGTGGATAAAATCGCTCAAATTCACCAGAGTTTTGATGTGACTTTTCCAGCAGGGAACGTGTCAGAGGCAGTAGAAGCCCCTTCTTGTCCTGTTTTGTGGGATGAGTTCAGGTGGTGTCGCCCTCAGTTGTGAGGGATGCTATTGGGACAGTTTGATCCACCTATTGTGAATTAAGATTCTTGCCCATCCTGGCTGGTTAAGGCTAGCCGGGAGTCTTTGGGGCCATTGCTGCCGGGGATAGTCAATGGGGAGGGCGGGGTGCCGGTCTGTCTCAAAGAGATGGTGGTTCAGCCCCTGCTCAACAACCATCTTTGGACATTGACGCCCTTGCCAGTTATCGGACAGTCTCTAACCTTCCCTTTTTAGGGAAGGTTATTGAATGGGTGGTGGCACAGCAGCTTATGGGGCATTTGGACCGGGTTAACTTTCTCGATCCCTCGCAGTCGGGCTTTTGTCGGGGTTATGGCATGGAGGCTGCGCTTATGGCCTTGGCTGATGACCTCTCCAGTGAGTTGGACCGGGGTCGTTCGACCCTGTTGATCCTATTAGATCTCTCGGCTGCATTTGATACTATTGATCATGATTTGTTGGTGACTCGGCTGCGGGACCGGACAGGGATTGGCGGAACTGTTCGTGAATGATTCCACTCTTTCCTGTCCGGGAGAACCCATTGTGTGGTGCTGGGGGAGTTTTTATCTTCCCACCGAGGCCTCATGTGTGGAGTACCGCAGGGTTCCATCTTATCCTCTCTCTTGTTCAATGTATATATGCAGCCTCTTGGAGAGGTTGTTAGGGAGTTTGGCGTATGGTGTCATCAATATGCTGATGACACCCAGCTATATCTCTCTTTTTCATTCAACTCAGGCCCGGCAGTCTCGGTGATTACCAGTGTTTGATGGCTGTGGGAGATTGGATGAGGACAAGCCACCTGAAGTTAAATCCTGACAAGACTGAGGTGATGGTCATGGGGAAGGCGGGGGGAGTGGTGTCCCCCATCATTGATGGGACCCGTCCTCCACTGGTATCTCAGGTTCATAGTCTGGGGATGCTCCTGGACCTGCAGCTCCACCTGGATGTCCAGATGGCAGCTGTGGTGAAGGGGGCATTTCGCCAATTACATTTGATGCTTCTGCTTCAGCCATATGTCTCAGACTTGGATCTGGCCATGATCATTCATGCTTTTGTTACCTTAAGACAGGACTACTGTAAGGTGGGACTACCCTTGGTGCTAGTTTGGAGACTGCAGCTGGTTCAGAACGTGGCTGGCTCAGAACACGGCAGCTCGTTTCCTAACAGGGAGGGACGGGCCAACGCGAGCATATTACACCGGTGCTTCGCTCGCTGCACTGGCTGCCAATAGTCTTCCGGGACGAATTCAAGGTGTTGCTATTGACCTTTAAAGCCCTAAACAGCCTGGGCCCAGCCTATCTGCAGGACTGCCTTTCTGACTGGATCCTCGATTGGCTGCTGCAGTCATCCGGGGGCACCCTCCTTGAGGTCCCCCGGGTTTCTCGTGTGTCGACCTTGCGGAAGGAATTCTCTGTGGTCATGCTGTGGCTGTGGAACTCCCTCCCACTGGAAGTCCACCTGACCACTAACCTCCCCTCTTTCTGTAGACAATGTAAGACCTGGCTTTTCTGCTGTGCCTTTCTCAGGGAGATGGGCTGGGCTGGTTGGGTTAGGGTGGGGTAGGGCGTAATTTGTTTTATTGTGGGGGTTTTAATTGTATTATTGTTGTTTTTTAATATGTTGTTAGCCACCCTGAGATGCTTTTAGCAGGAGGGGGCAGCATAAAAATTTGATAATAAATAAAAATAAATAAATTGGCGAGTCTTGGTATCAACCGGCACCTCTTAGAACTTATATTTAGATTGCACCAGAATTCTAGTGCTGCAGTGAGAATAAGCAATTCAGCTAGTTATACGAAGTATTTCCCTATATCCTTGGGGGTGAGACAAGTATGTGTGCTTGCCCAACTGCTCTTCAATTTGTTCATTAATGATCTGGCACTGGCTATGAATGATGAAAATTTCACTCCCCCTAGAATTTTGGAGAAGCCTGTCTCAATACTTTTATATGTGGATGATGTGCTGTCGATATCTCAAACAAAGTGAGGCCTGAAAAATTGCCTTGATCAGCTGAAACGGTATTGTGATGTAAACCAGATGACAGTGAACCCTCCAAATTATTAGTTTGGGGTGAAATTCACACAATTATAAATGGTTCTTAGATGTACAGATTTTGCCGCAAGTAAACTATTATGTATACCTGGGAATTTATTTTACTGCTACAAGGTCATGGTCTCTACATTAAAAAGTATGTGTATGAAGACCAGAGGTTCAGCCCCAGGTTTATTAAGATTCTATAGAACCTCTAACAGCCCAAGTGGTGTTTTTGCAATAGATATTTTTAAGGCTAAATCCTTGGCACAATGTTTGTATGGTTCAGAGCTCTGCTTTAACGTTTAAGATGCAGAGATGGAAGTCATACAAAATAACTTTCTGAGAGGAATTTTGGGCTTGTCTAAAACCACCCCAGTTTCTATGCTTCAGTTAGAAACAGAGTTAGTTTCAATAGCAACTCAAGTAAAATTAAGAACTCTTTTATACTGGACTAAAATCCAGCAATTGGAGGTCTCAAGGCTACCATATATGTGCTGGAAAGAACAATGCCAACAGGAGAATGGAAAGCAATGTTCTTGGTGGAAGGCAGTTCCATCCCAATTATTCAAAATTGGCTTGTCCCTCTCTTTCTGACCAAATGTAAATATTCTGCAAATTAGTAGTATTCTGAAGCAGAGAATAATGGATATAACAGCAGAGGAAGATCTTGCAAGGAACTCGCTATTGTGAGTGACTCCATGGTACCCTGTGAACAAAGAGAATTTTGCCTTGGAATTCTATCTTACACAAATTCAGGATTTTCAATGGCAGAGAATGCTGACTATGGTCCACTTTCAGTCCTTTGAATCAGAAGTAACCTTGGGCAGACTCTCCAGAATAAAATATGCTGAAAGAGTATGCCCTTGACCATTTTTACACGGATGTCACCCACTCATGAACACCCATAAACACCCATCGGATGGGTGGGAGAGTGCCCGTGTAAATGTCCACGAGTGGGTGGGTGCGTGTTCATGACCCACCCACCAACACCCATGGAGCAGGCAGAAAGGAGCTGGCATACTCTGTGGGTGGAGATGGGTGGAGGTGGGTGGAGATGGGTGTTCAACACCCAACCATCCATATAAAAACCAAAACACCCACACCCATGGAAACATGTCTGCTGTGACCACAGACAGATGTCTAGAGAGGCCACGCAGGTGCCCCAAGAAGACACGCCCACCTGGGGAGATGCCGACGCCCACCCAGAAGCCATCAAAAGGGATCTGAACCAAGACATGGGTGCACCGGCTTCCAGAAAGTCAGGACAGAAAGCATCCGACAAGACGAAGGGAGCCAGTGCCGTGACTCACGCGGGACGGGCCAGGGTAAGCAGAGGGATCACGGGACGCCCAGGAGAGGGGGCCCATCCCAATGGACATGGGGGGGGAGGTGGGAAGGACAGCTAAACACAGCACACCTGTCCTGCCACAGGACCACGGGCAAACCGCTGCACCCGCACCCCCCGAGACCACCACAGCCACGGGGCACAGGGAAGGGAGTGTGACCGACAGCGAAGTAAGAGTGAGGGGACCCCAATAACCTGAGGAGGGGGGTCCCGCACGCCAGTAGTGGAAGTCAACCGGAGGGAGCACAGGGCAGGCAGTTGACAGCTAACGGTTTCCATCCTCACCCCCAGGAGAGCACACAGATACAGGAGCAATGCACCACCAGGGAGACGGCTGAGGAGGGCCTCTGTGACAGCCAGGTAAGCCTCTCGTGGCCCCCGGGGGGAGTGGGGAAGTATCCCCCCCAAGGGAGCTCAGATGGGGTGTGGGGCACATCCTAACCCCTCTGCAATACCCCCAACAGGAGATGTCCAGCTCAGCTGTCACCACAGCTACCAGGCGGGCCCCAAGCCGCCAAGCTGGAAGGCCCACACACACACGGTACCCAAAAGAGGCAGGAGACCAGGGACTTCATATGTGGGGGTGGGGAGGGGCCAGGGGGGAAGGTCCAGCACGACCTGGTGTGCAGCTACAAGACCAGACAGTTCTATGAAGCCATCACCCAGGAGATGCAGCGGCAGGGGTACAATAAGGATGTCACCTAATGCATGCAGCAGGCAAAGGACTTGAGGTATGGATATAAATATTAGGGGTGGGAAGTTCGGTACATCCGGTATCTGATACTGCCGGTATTTTGCTGTACCGGAAGTATCAGATTACTCTGGTATTTGGGGGAACCGTTACCGGTTCCCCGTGCCGGATTTTTTTACATTGCGGCCATTGAAATGAATGGCCGCAATGTAAAAAAAGAAACAAAAAAACCCCAACCACTTTCCCTCCCCAGTCCAGACTGCATGGGTGGAATGGGGGACACCCCCCACACAGCCTACCCAGCCTGGATTTTTAAAAAAATATTTCCCCCCGAAGTCCCTGCTAGTGCGGGCTCCAGGCTACCGCTGGCGACCCAGAGCCTGCACCAGCAGGTAGATACTGTGGTACTAGGGTGATCCCTGGGGTGGGGGGTGGTTTAACACCCACCCCAGGGATCACCCTACCTCCCCACCCAGGGATCGCCTACCTTTGGCGCTCTGGGAGGCGGAGGAGGCGGTGGCGGCAGCACGGCGGTCCGGAGGCTTCAGCGCTGGCTGGTGGCTTCAGCACTTACTAGACCTTCCGGGGAACTTCTGGGTTTTCCTGGAAGGCCTAGAAAGTGCTGAATCCACCAGCCAGCACTGAAGCCACCGGACCGCCGTGCTACCGTTGCCACCTCTGCCTCTGCCACCGCTGCCCGGAGTGCCAAAGGTAGGTGATCCCTGGATGGGGAGGTAGGGTGATCCCTGGGGTGGGGTGGGTTAAACCACCCCCCACCCCAGGGATCACCCTAGTACCTGCCGGTGCGGGCTCCTGTTTGCCGATGGCGGCCCAGAGCCCGCACTAGTAGGGACTTAGGCTAAAAAACAATAAAAAAATAAAATCCAAGCTGGGCAGGGTGGGTGGGGGGTGCCCCCCCTTCCACCTGCACAGCCTGGGAGGGGGAGGGGGGAGGTATTGGTTTCCCCCCCCCATTTATTTCAATGGGAACAGTTCCCCATTGAAATCAATGGAATAAATCCGGTACCGGTAAGTCGGTTTTAATTCGGTAAACCAGTTTTTTGTAAACTGGTAACCGGTAAAACCGGTAACCGTTTTTTTTGCCAGATGTCCCACCCCTAATAAATATATCAAGGACAACAATCTCAAGTCCGGCTATACCATGAGTACAATGGAGTTCCATGATGAGCTGGACCAGTTACTCTGCATGGATGTGGATATAGTCAACTCCTGCTTATATGGCACTGCCTTCGCCAGGGGCAGATGGAGGGTGCTTACAACACCCCCCTGCCTGACCCCCTGGATCAGGGGGAGGCCCCTGCCCCTGGCGAGGCCAGTCAGGATGCAAGAGGGGACAGGAGATACAGGAGGAGGAGGCAGCCCGGGAAACCACGCACGCTAACATTGCCCTCCACGTGTGCCCACAAAACCGCCAGAACGCCATGCCACAGGGATGGTGGGAGCACGCGGAGTAACTGGAGACCCGGCATGCCTTCCAGGAAGTGGAGGAAGATGATCCAGGTAGGAACACAACCAGGGCCTGGGGGGGGGGAGACGGGAACGGGGGGAGGGTACAGTGATGGCAAGTCACACACCCCAACCGGTTCACATCTCTCCCACAGATAAGCACCCCAGTCCAGTGAGGGGAGCAGCCACCAGCAGCGCCGAGAGGAATTGGGAGATGTGGGCCTGGAACCGGTGGAGGAGAGAGGATCTTGGGATGGAGCTGCTGGAGGAAACCAGAAGATTAGCTGAAGTGCAGAGGAGTTCTCCCTCACCAGGGAGGTGCAAAGAGGGGAGGGGGAGAGGGACTGGGACATCTTGGCAGTCATGCTAAGCCAGTCCCTCACTGAGCACCTGTGGGACAGGCGCCAGACTGCCACCCTCCACCATGAAATGTGGCTCGACAGAGCTGAGATGGTGAGGGAACGAGTCGTGCTGGAGGGGACCTCCAAACAGGTCCTTGACCTCATTTGGGAGGCGGTGGGGCTCCTGTGGAGGCAACCCCAGCGGGACGCGCCCCCTCCAGGCCTCGGTGGAGGGATGGCAGGCAAGTACCACCATGGTGCCCTCCCACAGGTGCAGGTGCCCCCTCCCCTGCTCTTTGGCCAACCCTGGTTTCCCCAACACTAGCCCTTCCCTGGCCTTGTGGACAGGGTGCCTCTCCCCCACATATCCCCACAACAATAGTCCATGGGGATGCGATTCCAGCCTGCACCCCTCCTGGTTCCTCCACAGCTGCCTCCAGGACCCCCCCTCCAGGAACCACGGTCATCCCCCTCTCAGCCCGGAACCTCCAAGTGACCAAACACCCATGCTGACTGCTCCACCAGCTCCGGTAAGCCGGATCACAGAGCTGTCTGGAAAGGGGGGTAGGAGGGGTAGGCATTGCTACCAGCAGAGGGATGGGCGGAGGGGATGCTGTATGACTGGGGAGCGATAGGACCACCAGTGGGCCATGAAAAGGGCTGTGGTGCAAGGGTAACTGCATACCTCAGGGATCGCCTTGCCCTCCGTGCCCCAGAGCGACTCCTGCAGTCGGCCGGGGGTCCCTTCTTGGAGGTCCCCTGTGGAAAGCGGGGGGCCACAATGGAGAGGGCATTCTCGGTGGTCACGCCATGCCTTTGGAACTCCCTTCCAGAGGAAGCTCGCCTGGCCCCAAGCCTGTTGTCATTCCGGCGGTGTTGTAAAACTTGGTTGTTCACCCAGGCATTTGGAGAGGGTGGGTTAGGGTTGTGTTTTTCTCCCCTACCCTGTTTTATTGTTTTAATGCTGAAATTGTATCCTGGGGCCCTGTTTTGACAATATTTAACTTGTGATTTTTTAAACTGTTTTATATTTGTTTTATACTGTTTTATTGTTGTTGGAAGCCGCCCTGAGCTGTTTACAGGAGGGGCGGTGTACAAATGCTATAAATAAATAAATAAAAATAAATAAACTGTCTAAGACAGAGTTCAACACTGACCTTTCGTTTTACCACTGCAGGGTCTGGTAATCCAGTCCGGCGTGGAGCGGCCCATGGACGACAGAGAGTCTGGTCCGTCTGGCCGCCGCTCCCAACGAATGGCAACTGCAACCCAAACAAAGGCACAGATGCGGATTCATGGACAGACATATCTGTATTTATTGTTACCGGTTACACGGTTTGTGGAAGGGTGGGGGGGATGTCAACGGGAACATTCAGTTGCCTGACATCTGGGTGACAATCCGCCTACACAGAGTGTCCCGGTTCTCCTCGGATATGCACCAGAACGCTCCACCCTGCACATGTTGCTAGATTGGAACAGGACCCTCTCTCTGCACCGGTGGTGGGTAGTCAAGAGAAGCTCCCCCGGTGTCACAGATATTGTGCAGAATGCAGGCCACCAGTACAAGGATGGGTGTATGCTGGAGATTGAACTGGCTCCTGTTCATGAACTGGCGCCAACGCCCCTTGAGCAGCCCGAATGCCTGCTCCACCATGCTCCGAGCCGATGAGAGACGTTAATTGAAGAGGCAGCAGTCCAGTGTGCGGTCCACGGGATAGGCCCTCATGAGCCAGGGGCTCAGCGGGTAGGCGGTGGCCACTTTCACCACAGGGGCCATGGAGTCCCCTTCAATGACCCGGTACAGGTTGGGGGCTGTCTCCCCGTCAAACATGCATGCATAGAAGGGGGAGGCCAGGAGTATGCACGCATCATGGCTCCGCCCTGACTGGCCAGTGTAGACGTCAGTAAACAAGGCCCTGTGATTCACCACGGTCTGGATATTGATAGAGAACACCTGCTTCTGGTTCAGGTAGTCCGTCTTGGCATGTGGGGGCCTGATGATAGGGATGTGGGTGCTGTCTATAGCCAGGGCCCCGAGGGAAACGCGGGTCTGTGATTCTCAGATTTCCCACGGAATTCCCCTCCCCCCGCGGAATCTCCTGCCCCGCTTACCCCAGCGCAGAATTTCCAGCCTGCGCTGGGGGGACGCGGGGCAGGAGATTCCATGAGGGGAGGGGAATGAAAAAACCCTCGGGGCTTCCCCTCCCCAGTTGCCAGGGGGGGAGGCACCCCCTTTAGATAATTAATTAACCTACCAGTGATGGCAGCAGCAGCTGCTCCGTCCAGCGCGCTCGTACTTCCTACTCGTACTTCCTGGCCCCTCCCAACGGGGCCTCTCAGGGTGACGCAGCCAGATGATGTCATCCGGCTGCGTTGCCCTGAGAGGCCCTGTCGGGAGGGGCCAGGAAGTATGAGCAGGAAGTACGAGCGCGCTGGACGGAGCAGCTGCTGCTGCCGTCCCTGGTAAGGCAATTCCTTTTGTTTTTCGGGGGGCAGGAGAGAGTCAAGCAAGCCCCAGCAGCTGGGGAGGGCAAGCCCCGGCAGCTGGGGAGGGGAAGCCCTGAGGATTTTACCAGTGCGGAGGGAGGAGGAGGCAAGCCAAGCCCCCCCCCCCGCATGGTAAATCGTGCCGAGGTGCAGAATTGGGCCCTGACTCCCGCGGAATTTTTAAAAAAATTCCGCGGAAGAATCGGGGCCCTGTCTATAGCCCCTATGCAATGGGGGAAGCCCAGGTCTTCAAAGCCGTGGATCACAACCTCCGGATCCCGGAGATGGATGACCCGCTCGAGCAGCAGCTCCACTATCAGGTCACACTTGTCGTGGTGTGCCCTGCTAATGGTTGCGGTCCCCACCTCGAACTGCTCCCTAATGCTCCGACAGGAATCGGGGGTGGACAGCCGCCACACAGCCATGGCCAAGCGCATCCCTGGTGGCAGCGGATACCGCATGTTGGTCTCCTGCCTCTGGAGATGTGGATTCAGGAGCTCTTCGAGACGGACCAACAGGGAGAAGGACATGTGGAAGAGGTCCATCCATTCCTCGTCCATCCAGGTTGACAGCATGTTCTCACACCAGTTATGTGAGCGCATCCAATTCAGCCTCTGCGTTGGGACAGTGACACGATGCCCATATACATTGAGCGACCACCAGGACAGTACGAGGCACATGTCCTGGGACACCGCTGTTCCAAAGATGGAATGTTGGCGGGCAGCTACCCTCCGTGCCCACTGCACCGATGCAGCTCGGCACATGTTGGCTGCTCTCCTGTGCCGTTCGCCATGGTTGTAGAAGCGCTGACCTGGCAGTAGTAGCTCGGCCCATTGCTGCAACACCAGGATCATGAATCAGGAGGATAGGACCATTAACAGGACAGCCCTCTCCTCAGGGGGTTCATCAACAGGCAGCATGGTACCACCAACAACATGCACACACAGGGGGAACCCACCACCGGTACCAGTGCTGGATCACCAAGCTGCTAACCGACTAGGCGGTATGTGGGAGGGGGACGTGACCCAGGCCCACACAGCTATGACTGTGCCCCCTTGAACCACCTGGGCTGTCAACAGCTTGTGCACCTAGCTACCACGCGCTTGTGATCCACTCCCCCAACCCCCAAGGCATGTATGCCCATTGTGCCTCCCACATCCCCTGCAACCCCAAGACCATCCATCAGTTCCGGGGAACTCTGTAAAGGGTGACCCGCTGAACTCACCACCCCCCCCCCAGCTACATGTACACCCTTTACTGGACACCACCACTAATGTTCTATCGCTGCTTTCCCTCACTATTACCTCTCATTCAACACACTCCAACCACCTCTCACTCTACACCCCAAGCCTGGCCTGAGCAACCTGCAGACAGATGTACTCTGGCAGCCCGTGCTGTGTGCCCTGCGATTGGTGCGGTACCATGGCTGTGTTCTGTGCACCTGATGGGGATCCCCCTCTTGCTGTCCCACCAACACATCCCCCCCCTCATGGGCTGCCTGACAGCCATGGGGCTAGACCCACTCCGAGCCTCCTCTGTGGCCCAGGGTCCACCCTCTGTGCCCCTGACATGACCCCATGCCATCCCTGGCCAGGGCGCATCCGCACCAGCCTGGCTTCGGGCATATCGCTTGAAGGCCATGGAACTGTGCAGCTGTGTTCCATCAAGATACGCTGCATGGAGTGTCTCATTAGCTCCCTGCTAGAGGCAGCCATGACCTTGCTGATCTGTCATTGCTACTGCTGTAATGCAGCTGCCCAGTGTGTAGGTCAGGGATTCACAGGGTCTATCAGCTGTCCCACTATCAGCTGTGTACGGCCGTAGCCTGGCTAGCGCTGCACAACTTCTGGCACATTGCTCATTCACAGCCGCTCTACATAGGACCCCAGTGCAAGCTGTGGAGTAGCCCTTGGAATGGTCATGGCACCGTGCAGAATGGGACCCGAGGTCGCCGGTGGTGCAGGGGTGGAGTGGTCGCCATGTGCCAACATGCTTTTGGGAATGCTGTGGAAGAGCTGTGATGTCCAGCTGTGGATGAGTGACCCCCTGTTGGTGGCAGATGGCTTCGATCTCTTGTCATGGTACATGTGGGTGATGGGCCATCCATTCGGGGATCCGGCTTGCCGGAGGAATGCTGGGGAGCTCGGCTTTACCCTCCTTCAACAACCTATTGGGGTCACCCAGCATCTGTTGTTGTGCCATGGACCGCACAGGAGATCACGACTGTTCGCCTGGTGGGTGCACATCCAGAGTATGGACTGGCCCTCCAGGCCGGGGGCCCCCATGTCACTACTGACTACACCGGCATCCTTCTGCGTGCCCGTGGCATCTTCCATCCATGATCGGAGTGCCAGGCCCTTCTTGGGGAGCTGGGTCTGCTACCCAATGATGTTGGAGGACCACTGCTGACTGGGACCCCAACCACATGTGAACTTGGCACACTCTGATCTGTGATGAACCTACTGGATATCAAGGCTGCAGCTGCCATGGGGAACCACCTCCTGGCCCGTTTCATGGTGGATGCGCATATGCGTTCCTGGGGATTCCACAGGGGTCTATTAGTCCTGGAGGGACTTGTCCTGGGGCAGCAGTTTCAGGGGAACCCTCCGGCCTCTCCATGAGCTGGGCATCCTGAGCGGGCTGTCCGTTGCGATGTCGATGCTGTGTCTGTGATTTGGCCTGCCTCCTTCTGTGCCTGGCTGGTCTTGTTCACAGTCCTGTGTGACCCAGTGGTGGGATGCACCGTCTGCCGGACCA
This sequence comes from Sphenodon punctatus, assembly GCA_003113815.1. Taxonomy (NCBI): domain Eukaryota; kingdom Metazoa; phylum Chordata; class Lepidosauria; order Sphenodontia; family Sphenodontidae; genus Sphenodon; species Sphenodon punctatus. Next base: position 762,815 of record QEPC01003849.1, on the reverse strand, counting down.
CATTGTTGCCACTGTACACTCCATCCCCCATCCCTGTAGCATGAACAAGCGCCTCCATCCCTCTTGGAGTGGCTCCAATGGTGTCCCGGTATGATGGTTGTGTGGAATGTGCAGGAGGCCGTGATCACCCATTTGCTGCCGTGTGTTTGCCCATACCCCCCTTTCACCCCCTCAGTAATAAAGACCATGTCCATGACAGTACCTCCACGTGTGCTGTGGTGTCTGTGTGCCACACCGATCACCCCTCCCATGGCTTCAGCCTGTTCCATGTGTGTTGGTTAGTGTGATCGTGGTCCGGGGGGGTTCATGCTCGGGATTCCTGGGGCGGTTGGGTGTTGTACTGTGGTGCGTGCTGCATTAGCCTGTGGCCTCCATGATGGAAGGTGGGTTTGGCCTGTTGGAAGGTGGGGGCCCATTGTGTCCTGTTGGGAGCCCTGTCCATCATTTGCTGGTTGCTACCTGGTGTCTTGCATCCCTTTGCCCACCCGTCCTCTGAGCAGCCCCCTGCTATTCCCTGTGGGGGTATTGTCAACCACCTGGGTGGATTGTCTGCCCTGTCCTGGTTTGCATTTGCCACATGTGTGCTGATGCTGTCCCATGTCGGTGCCATCCATTGTGCCCTCTGCTGGGTGGGGGGGGGGTGCAGACTGTGAGCCCCAACCCCTCCCTAGCAACTACTGTTGCCCTGGAGGCCTTGGCACAGATGTAAAAAGCTATCTGGTGGAGGATACCCATTGGTAGGGCTCCCCTCCTGGGCAAGGCCACCTTCCTCTGCTCCTGGCGCCCCCTGTTCGTTCCCAACATCTGCACTGTTGGTGATGGATGGGCGTCAGGAGAGAAGGGCCGCTGACCATGAGTATGGGCTATTGATGGGCCATATGTTGGCCATTCATGGTCCCCCTTGATCAGATTGGGTGGGGTGTGGCTTGGGTGTACCGGGGTCATGGTGTGGGTTGTGCCTGATGTGTGCTTCCTGACGCTTGGTGACCGTTTCCATGCACCCCATACCCTTATCCCTCTCCCTACTCCCTTGTAGCTACCCTGGTTGTCTTCCTGGTTGTTCTCTGCCTGGCACGGATGGCCGGCCATCTCCAGCGTGTGGCCTCAGAGCTCCATGTGGGGGCACGCCTATACCAGGAGATCAGTGAGTGTGCTGCGTGTGTGCGGGGCCCTCTCCCCGGGTGGAGGTTTGGGGTTCCACGTTGTTGTTGGGGCCCACTGTCCTGCCTGATGGCACCTTCCCTCTCTCCCTTAGTGTAGGTGATGATTGCAGAGCGGACCAGGGAGCAGGAGGTGGTTGGTGCAATGGCTCCTGGAGTGGGTGCAATGGCTCGACCGTACCCTGGTGGACCATTGGAGCCAGGAACGGAGCCGGTGTCCCTACTGAGGGCAGGGAACTGCCCCACCAGTCCACAATCTGTGCTGCCTCTCCACCCCCTTGTAACTATTCCATGTCCCACTCTGTTCCCCCTCATTATTAAAGTTTCTTTGCCCCCTTCTCAGGTTGTGTGTCATGGTATTCTATTTGGCCCGGTCACTTCTGTGGGTGCCTCCTGGTGGCTGTGGCACAGTTGCCTGACGGGGACTGGTATCTCATGCCCCCCCTCCCAGTGTTTGTGCTGCAGATCTGCCATTCCCTTTGGGGGGTGACCCTGTTTTTCTTGGCCAGGGATTTCTGTGGCCTCTCAGCTGCCTGTCTTGGCTTCTGTCTCTACCCCCTGGCCCAGTCTCATTCCCACCCTTTCCCTGTGGTCCCTTGGGACGGGGGTCCATCACCTTAGCCACTGTCCTCCTGGTGCCTTGCCCCCTCCCTGCCTTTGTGATGGTCCCCCACTTAATTCCCACACATCCATTGTTGGTGTGTGGATAGCTGCAGTGGGTTTGCTGGCAGTTGGTGTGGTCTGGGGTCCCCCATTCCCTGCCATCCTGACTGTGCTGTGGGCTTCCATCCCTGCCACCATGACTGCCTGTGTGCCATTCCCTGCTCATTTTCTGGGAGCCTTTGGATGGTGTGTGTGGGGCCTCTGGCGGGGGGGTTGGGTGTTTGTGTTGGGGTCTCTTGGTGCCTCGGCCCTCTGCCTTCCTCCCCTGGGCCCCTTCCGATCCCACCCCCAGCTCCTTGGCCATGCAGCCCTTCCCTGTGTGGTTGTGTTCACAGTTGTGTGGTGTGGGTTCTGGTTTGTGGGGGTCCATGACACCTGGTTGTCTGGCCTCTGTCACAGGGCTGGCCAGGGTCTGCTACTGTGTGTCTCCTGTCATCCCTGCTCCCTCCTACCCCGCCTGCTCAGGGTCTGGAAGTCCAGGGGCAGAGCTGCATGGTGCAGCTTCGTTTGCCCTCAGTTAGCCATGTTATCTCATCGCTGTTCTGGGTGGGGCTTCCCCACCGTACGGTGTCTCAGGTGTCCGTGTAACTGTCATGGGTGTTTGCTCTGTGTTTCCCGGGGTGGGTGTTTGGCCGATGGGTGTGTGCCGGCCCCTCCCCTTCCATCCCACATCCCCCTGTGGCACCATCCGTGTAAACATCGCCTGTCTTGGCGCCTTTGGGTGTTTTCAGGGTGTGCTCACCCACCCATCTCCACCCGGCTCCACCCACTCACTGGGCCAGCGGCGGCATCTGTGTAAAAAAGGTCCTTGTTTCCTCGAGGAGGTAGATGATTTAAAACGTGCTATTTATTTGCCCATTGTATAATGATCTTGGAGAAGTCTGGATTGAACCATTAATTAAAGAGAAAATTTATTTCCCAACAGTACAAAAGTTACTATTTTTGTTGAAATCTAAAGCTCTTTTGGTGCTGAAAGGGGTAGCTTGTTTTTGCAGCTAGCTCAGCGTAAGAAAGGGTACCTGTATATTTACTGTATGGTTATTAATTTTTATTATATCTTTTTTATATTTTTAATTGTAGTTTTTTTCCCCTTTCTCTTTGTATTGACTAGAAAGTAGCAAATAGCTAAATAAACATTTGATTTATTGATAACCCCAGCAAGGCAGCATTGGTGCTCCCAAATGTCTTAGGGTGTCCCCTTGGAGGCAGAACACCCAAGCAGGGCAGTATTGGCACCTCCAAGTGTCTCAAGGTGCCCCCCTGCAGATAGATCATCCCAAGAGAGCAGCATTGGCACCCCCACATGTCTCAGGGTGTCCCCTTAATGGAGTCATTACGTTTAGGAAGAGAGGATAATTTGGTCAATGATGAGCGGCAAATGTACCGTTTTGTCGTTGACTCTGCACAGACACAAGAAGAAAGATGTCTACTGTCCTAAAGAGTTTTAAATGTAAGGCCTCATTCACACAACAGCACTAGATTTGAAATTGGTACTTAAATTACTACTCATGAGTAATACCTGCATCATCCCCCTTTTTAGGTGGGTGCAGCAATGGGGCAGTTGCCCCGGGCCTCACACATGATGGGGGCCTATATCAACAGTAACAAACCATAAGTAATTAAGTATCACAGAGATAAAACGTAGTGAGGGAGGTCAAATGAACATTTTGCCCTTGGCCTCTCCGTTTCTTAAAAAGGCACTGACCTGAATTTTGGGGTCTCGGACTGCACTGGTACCCAACAGGTTACCCAGCTACCGATTGATATATCGGGTTGTAAAACCAAACAATCGGGATGGAATCAAAAAAATTGGGAATGGAAGATGATTTTTCTGGGACCAGAAGTTGACTTTCCAGGACTGGAAGTTGACATTTCAGGACATCGGGTACCCAAATTGGGTGACAATCAGTTACCAAAAATTTTTTCCTCCGGGATGTAGTTGGGGTGATTCAGGTACCAGAAATTTATCAGGTATACCCATTTTTTGTGGGTACTAAGGATGTGCGAACAGAACGGGGTTCAGATGTTTGGCCATTCAGCCTGAAAACTTAGTTCAGGTTCGTGGGTTCGGTCCGGCAGAATTCGGACCCACCTGAACATTCAGAAAATTCAGCCGCCTGGAGGCTTGGAGTACTCCAAGGGTGCCCGTAGGGCCATGGCAGGCCATCTGAGATACAGCAGCAGCAGCAGAGACCAGGAAGGCTTGGGGCCCTGGGCAGACAGGCTAGGCACTTGGCCCCTTGGGGTGCCCGTGGGGGCATGGCTGGCTGTCCGAGACCCAGTGGCAGCCACAGCAGCAGAGGCCAGGAAGGCTTGGGGCTTGGTGGCTGGCCTAGAACACCTGCTGGGCCGGGCATTGCAGCCTGCCAGGCATCGGCGGAGCAGCGGCAAAGGCCCAGCCAGGACTTGGTGGCTGACACCCATACTTGTCCAGGCATTACAGGCTGCCAGGCATCAGAGAAGCAGCGGCAGAGGCCCGGCCAGGGATTACTGGCTGGCACCCCTATTCGTCCAGGTGTTGCAGGCTGCCAGGCATCAGCAGAGCAGTGGCAGAGGCCCAGCCAGGGTGTGGTGTCTCACACCCTTACTTGGCAGGGCATTGCAGGCTGCCTGGAGTTTTGGTGAGTGCTCTGAGTGTGGCCATGAGCGGGTGTTCTGTGGTATGGCACCTACCACCGATGTGTTATGCGGTATGGCGAGCATGGCACCCTTACCTGACCGGGCGTTGCAGGCTGGAATCATACTCCACCAATCTCAAGAAGCTCTACTGCAAATTGGGCAAGCATTGCCCGGTGGTGAATCTCGTGGACACCCAGTCCCCACCCACCAGCGCACTCATCCGAGCTATGCCATCTACAAGAGCAAGGAGCAAATGGCTGATGTGCAGTATCACCACCACCAGCAGCAGACATTGGATTGCCAGGGCACAGAGCCCATGGCACAGCAGAGATGGCATCAACAGAGGAAGAATTAGCAGACATAATATTGCCAGGGAACAGTACCATGGCACAGCAGTGGCAGCCTCAGCAGCAGCAGAAATTAGATTTCTGGGCCACAGTACCCATGGCACAGCAGTGGCAGCAGCAGAGGACATTGGATTGCCAGGGCACAGTAACTGTGGCTGGCACCCATCCTTGGCTGGCCATTGCAGGCTGCCAGGCATCAGCGGAGCAGCAGCAGAGGTCCAGCCAGGGCTTGGTGGCTGGCATCCCTACTCGGCCAGGCATCGGTGGCAGCCTGACTCAGGATGGTGTGTGAGGGCAGCTTAAACTGGGGGACCAGGAAGCCAATCAGGCACCTAAACCCCATGTACCCGACCACCGAGAAGGGCTGCCCATTGAGCACAATCATTTCCCCCAACATGTGC
>QEPC01003849.1:732625-752625 GCA_003113815.1 Sphenodon punctatus | reverse complement strand
ACCCTTGTTTCTTGGGCACCCCGGAATCTGTATTCCTTTTGGAGTGATGTTTCACCGAACCGGGGGGGGGGGGATTCTTGGGGAAAAGGCTTGTTACCTAACACACAAACCCCATTGGGCAATCGCAGACTGCCAAGCCAGTGGTCTGAGGAAATGAGGGATAGTGATTGGGCAGGCTGTCTGCTAATCCAAGCCTCTCTCCACCTCTGGGGACAGGAAGCCTTCTCCTCAGCTGTCCCCCCTTCCTTGGGCCTGCCAGCCAGGTTTTTCCCACCCGAACATGACCGAACTGTTCGGGGGTTTCTGCATCTGGTTCAGGCATCCAGTTCGGGCATCTGAACTGGCTGAATTCGGGCCAACCTCCGAACACGTGAACTGCATTTGCACATCCCAGTGGGTACTCATTTCATATTGGCACAACATCCATCCCACTTGCAAACTCATAATTTGTTCCTTGGTTTTTGCTTGCCTTGTCTCGTAGTGTTGTATTTGCACAGTTGCTGTTTCTCTTACATTTCACCAGGTGAGAAAAAGAAGGGATTATCAAGGGGCAGAGGAAATGGTAAGAATTTTACAGAACTAGGCCTAAAATGAGATTCTACCCTTCTTGAAAATCTTTTCGAGAATAGGCTTCTTGACAACATTTTCTCATCTTGAGATTCTCACAAGAGTCTTGTGAGAAACTCGAGAATCTTTTGAGAAACTTGAGATTCTTGCAAGGTTCTAGGGAACTTCAATGTAGCAAAAAAAATAATATGCACATGCGCAAAAATGGCCACGAGGGCCATTCTGTGCACGCATGCACAAATAATTTGGGGGTCATTTCTTGAGTGTCTTGCAAGAATCTTGAGTTTGTTGTGAGAATCTCAAGTTCCTTGTGAGAATCTCGTGAGATCTCACTGGGGCTAAGAGATTCTCACAAGAATTAATTACATTCTCATTTCAGCCCTACACGGAACACACCAGACTATGGGTTTGTGCCATAACCCTACTCTAAAAGTGTGAAAAGTAGACTTGGTATGATAACCCTATGTTGTGTGAATCAGCAGTAGAAAACTCCTGGTATTCACGTTCCAAACACTCCACGACCAAGCTCCCCCTTACCTCTCAGACCTAATCTCCCTACGCACTCCTGCGTAGTCTCCACTCTTCCGCTGTCCCCTCCCTCACTCTCCCTCATTTCTCCTGCTCACCTAACCACCTTTGACCCTTCTCCCTAGCTGCCCCCCATGCCTGGAACTCCCTCCCTACCCACATCCGCCTTGCCCCCTCCCTCCGCTCCTTCAAATCCCTCCTCAAGACCCACCTTTTCCTTGCTTCCTTTCCTAATCCCTGCTAGACATTCCCATATACCTACTGTCTGCCCTCCTCTGCAGACTGCCGCAACCTGATTGTAACCAAGCCAAGCACACGCACCTGAATCTTTGCATCTGCTTGAATGTTTGTCTGTCTTCTCCCCTGTCTCTCCCACTATCCCCTCTCCCTGTTTCCCCCTCCTTGTCTTTTAGATTGTATGTCACAGGCAGGGACCGCGTCTATTTCTATGTTCTGTACAGCACCAGGTCACATGACTGGCGCTATACAAATGTTTATAATAATAATGTGGATGGATGCAGCTGAAGAGAAGAGTGGGAACTTAAGGAAATAAGCAGACAATACCGGTCTGCCTGACAGGCAGAAATCTATCATTTCATCATTAGTAATTATGTTATTAGATGTTATTATGAGCAATAATAATTAACAATTCCATCTGCTTGATTTGAGGTCTACATACTTGCCGTATTACTCATGACCCAAATCAGCAAAATAAAAATCTTTGGAATTTTTTTTTAACTCTTTTGCTTACCAGAGAGAATATTTTTATTCTGAATACATCAGTTATAATCATAAATAAACACACTCCCCTTCAACTAGACGAACTGCTTTTCTCTCCAACAAGCAGGCAAAATTACAGCCGTAATTACAGAGCTCGGGAGTGGCTCTGTTGTTTAGGCATTTGCATTGTGCTGTTAAAATAACAAACATTATAATCATTCAAAAATTGAAATGGTAAGTTCTATAGTTGTGTGGATTCTTCCCCACCTAATGGACAGAAGAAAGGAAGCTTATTTTTTTCTGTGCTTGATCATGGTACATAAGGAAGAGCTTCTGCTTCTTCTATTATTTTTTTTACTCCAAACTGGGAAACTTAAATATCAACTGTTGCTTGCCATGGTGGACAGCCTGGAATTTTTTTGGTAAATGATGAAGGATGCACAAGCAAGGTGACAGCTAGCCAGAGTAGAGTTGAAACAAATATTTGTTGAATTAAGAATATGTGAATTCACTTTTCAGAAGGGGATACAGAGCAGTGTTTGCTTGTGTATTTGCACTGCTGTTTGAATATCTGTTTATGTCTTACTAGCTTAATTTGCAGGCTATAAACTAGGGCTTTACCAAATAGTACTTACGAGTACTCAAGCCGAATACTAAAGGTCCAAATAATCAGTCCGAGTACTTGGCGACCCTTCAGAACTGTTAGCAAAGTTTCAGAATTCGGACTTGGAATTCCAAGCTTCAGAAAGTTGTTGCAAAGTTCTTGAACCCATAGCCAAAGCACTACCCAGAAAACACCACCCAGAAAAGCAGGCTAGCAAGAGTGGGACAATTGCTTCAGAAGACAACCCCACAAAAGTGCAATTGCATGCAGAAATAAAAAAACACAACAACAGCATGGCCCACAGCATGGCCCACCATCAGCAGTGAGTGCACCCACTCTAATCGTTATGCCAACCAAGCAGTGAGCAAAAACATGCAGGCTAGCAAGGGACATTAGCTCAAGAAGAATATAAGAACCCTGCAAAACCGTCTGCAACTGCATGGAGAAATATAAATTCCACCAAAAGCCAGCAAGCCCAATCCCCAGCAGTCACAAAATTAAGAAACCAGACATTCACCCTCCCCACAGGGGCACCCTCTTGGCATGGCATTGGTACTGTGGCACTGGTAACTTGAACAGCCCAGGTAAAGGGAACTGGAGCCAGGCAGAAAGATCCCTTTGCCCTCATGGTGCCAAGTGCCAACCAAGCAGCAGGCAAAACTAGAAGGAATGTGGCACCCAATTTTCTTTTTTTAAAAACTACATGCATGGTAAAGGTAAAGGTAACCTCCACCCCCCAGTGGCTCTATCGACATGCCAGACCAAGCCCTACAATGCCAGGCACCCCTTCCCCTCAGCCAATCATTTACAGATCCACCAGCACTGTGGCACACAGCCAAATGTCACCAAAGAGAATGGACATAATGGCTGCAGCTACTTTTATTTTATCCTGCCAGCCAATCAAAAGCTTGCCATCTGGCTTACCATCATTCAGCTGTCCCCTCTCATACCCCCCTCCTACCAAATATGGCACTAAGTTTCATTTCTAGAAGAAGAGAAGCTCAACTGTCCACCAGCGCCCCACATATGTAGCGGTTTCCGAAGTTTTCTGAATAATGTCTTTGGTCCTCGGAACTTCAGAATTTGGAGTTTCTGAACCGAATACCGTAATATTCGCAGAATTCTGAAGTTTTCCGAAGACTTCGATTCAGCCTTAATCTAGACCACCAAATGGAAAAATCAAGAGCTTTCCTTCTAGAGAAGCAAAAGTCAAAAGCATCCCTAATGTAGCACTGTAGCAGACTTGAAATAACAAATCACGGCAAATGCTGTTTCCATCAGAAACAGATAATTTGCACTATGCAGAAAGTTACCAGCTTTTCCACTGTTTGCCTTTGTTGTTATTTTTTGCAAGTTTAATAGAACTGCTATTGGGCTGATCCCAAGCCCCTTGTGCACCCTGCCTGCACCCCAGGGGATGTGGAGACACAAAACTGCCAGCTAAGTGCCATGGAACGTGATGGAAATTGCCATAAAAGTGCTATAAAACTGTCATAAAATCCTCCCCAAAAGATGAAAAGTGACAAAAAAAATTCCAGAAAGTGATGGAATTGATGGAAAATGGCAAAAACCACAAGTGCCGATATTGACAACTGCATCACCAGAGACTGATGGATTATCGACGAACACTCGCAAACGGTACCAAAAGTCAATATTTCCTTGCAGAATGGAAACAATTGCTCTAATCTCATCCCTACACTGTAGTGGTGTGTGGAGAGATGTTCTTGCTTTGACATACAGTAACGATCTCTGGCAAATAAGATTTACATATGCAAATCGTAAAGTACCCAAACCCTTCGTTTTATTGGCCAAATAAAAAGTATTTCATCAGGGTGTGCAAAAGTCAGGCAGCCACTTAAGAGGTACCTGTCTAACAAGCCATAGAGGAAAGAAGTCACGCCAGATATTTCACATTATGCCTGACTAGAAACTTTAACCTCCAGTACAGCAGTCTTTACTGAATTCATTATGAACCCAAAGAAACGGACATCCTGTAGAGTGAAAATGGGGGTGGGGAGTGTAGCAAAATTGGCATATTAAGTTAAAAGCATATTGAGTTAAACATATTCAGTGAAACTTTCCAAAAGCACTGATTAATGTTATTAGGTAAAAATGCAGATTTTGCTTTTTTAAGCCCTCTGACTTCTAATAGAAGATACCCAGGAGAGGCATAGCAAAACGAGTGTTGCTGATTTCCGTGTAGGGTGGTATATGCTAGGTTAAGCTAGTTGGCACTAGGGCTGAAGCGGCAACTCCTTTTCCAACTCCGTTATTTCATTCTGCCATTTCGGAATTGCCCACAACTTTCCACATCTTTTCCCCCAGCATTCCGCTAATTCTACCGGCTTTACGCTAATTCAGAAACTGTCAGAACAATCTCAGAAACTGTGGGACCAAACATTGTTGCGCTATTTCATAGCACCAGTGGAAATTGTGGAAGATCGAAACTGTTGGAACAAACATTGTTTCGCTACTTTTGCAGCTGGTGGAAATAGCGGAATGAAAGTAGCAGAATGGCGGAAGTAGTGGAATGAACGTCTCTATTGCACCGTGCCGCTCATTGTGGAAGAGCTTTTTCCGTTGGAAACAGCTTGCTGTTTCTGCCCTAGTTTGCACAAACAAATATGTGGATATTTATTTTGTCATGCAAAGGTCTGGTGATCTGTCCCTTCTCCCTTGCTGCCCTCAATGCCAGGAACTCCCTCACTGAATACATTTGTTCTTCTCCCTCCCTCCCAACCTTCAAATCCCTCCTGAAAATCTTTATCTTCTGTCAGGCTCTCCCTAGCTCCTCATCTGTTTAGTCTGATTAACTCTGGATTTACTCAGCAAGCATCCATGGTGATCTGTGATTGGCTGCCATGGCTGCCTGTCATTGAGGGGTAGGGTGCTGGGAATATGCTGGGGGCAGGACCACCCTCTTGCACATTTGTTCTTTTCCCTTGCCAGAGGTGTGGCGGGGGAGAGTGTACATCCGTTCAGTGTCCCAACCTGACCTAGTCAGGGGCGACTCCCCTTCCTCATGCTGTGTACCTGGAACAGGAGCTGCGTGTCTGTTTTCACTCTGTGTAGAATCCATTGATTGATATTGATTAAATCAAGGAGGGTTTTTTTTGGCACAGTTAAAAACAAAAACAAAAAAACAACAACCCCCCCCCCAACACTTTCCCTCTCCTTCAGACATAGCTAGACACATATTTTTTTCTTTCACAATTACTCTGAAACACAGGTGGCCCAGAGCTCTACTGTCTTTCGATGCATTCACACCAAGCACTTCAAAAGGAAAGCTAGAAATGTGCAAGTACAGAAGAAGTCAAATTGTCTTTCAGGAAATCTAATACAATAAATAAAGAAATAAAGTAAAAGAGCTAGAATGGGGCTAAGATAAAAAATACACCATGAAGCTACAACTCCTTCTACCAATATAGGACCAGTTGCTGCTCATAGAATAAGGTAGTACTCAACCGGGGCCGATCCCATGCCCCTTGGATCCCGCTCACACACACGCGGGAACCTCACATACCGCCATTGAGAGTATAGTGTGCTGTGTGCAGGGGGCATGCGGGATCTGCAGGCCATGGGATTGGCCTCACCAGCCGAAATATTCAACCCTCTTACACCAGAGTAGACCCAGGACAGAGATAAAATTAAGAGAAGAATATACTGCTCATGAGTGGGTTGTTTTTTTGAACAGGTTGTAGTCAATTTAAACAATGTTTGAATACCAATTTCTTGCAATTTTGGTTTGGTTGGTTCATTGATTTTGGTTTTTTCATGTTTCTGGTTTCCTGTTCATTTTTGGCAGGAACAATGAAAAAGTGGTGGAAGATGAGCTGTAAAAAACCCAACAACTGGGAATGACCAAAAAGACTGAATTCAAGGAACCGGCTGAAACAAAGGAACCAAAAAATACACAAATGGATAATTGATTCAAGATTGGGTGGGATTGGGTAATGTTCATGACTCTGTTTGTTTCTTTTGAGTCGAGCATTTGGGTTTGATGGGTTTGGTCGTTTTGGTGGGTACTCGTTTCAGCTCTAGCTCCAAGTAATTCTGAACACGAGGAATTGTTAAACCGGGTGTCTGGATACTACATACCATGGGCCAAGCCTAACCTGCAGTGTTGATTATTTTTTTTGGCAGCTTTCCAATTACTTTCACATTTTTTATTTCCCCTGCCCCCCAATTTTTTTATTTTTTAAGCTGCTTTTCCAATTTCCCTCAAGCACTGAAAAAGTGAACTCAAGAGAAAGGGAGCAGAGACGCATGCATGCACTCAGGACAGGGGGATGGATCCATTGCATAGAACATTTATCCATAATCTGGGCGCTATCCTTCCTTCTTTCCTTTTTCCTTTAAGCACACCTTGGCCTAACTCTCATCCAACCTGTGAAACTTGTACTAGTTTTCAAAGTGGCACACAGAAGGGACGTTTCCCTGTGTTAGGTTGTTCCAAAGAAGACAAATCCCATTTTGGGTTGAACTAATACATGTAAAATGATTGCGTTGTTATACATAGACATGGTCCTGAAAAGACCTTCAGTGACTGTGACAGGCAGCCTTTTTTAACCCTCAGATGATTGAAAAATACACTGTATTAATCTGATATTGGGGTAAAATAGACCCCCAATTAAGTCACAACTGGAAAATATAAATAAATGTGATTGATTTGAAAATGACCCCAGGTTAACATAAACATTTAAATTTTATCAACATTTATTGTTTGCAGGACAGAAACAATACTAGCAGAAAATGCATTGGGGGTCAATAGTACCCCAACATTCCCAAAATTACAGTATTGGGTGTTGAATTGACAAGGGGTTGAATTGAATGATTCAGGTGACTATGACTTGTAGTACTTTCATTTTACCATTCATTACAATTGAGGGTCAAATTTAACTCCAATACCATTTTAGTGAAATTCTCAAAAAAATGTTTTAAAAGTTACAACTGGGAGGGGGATGAACCAGCACAGGGCACTTGACCCAATTATTGTTGAGGAATACATGGAGTATGAAGTGGTAGAGGTTTGCTAAAAAAAAAAAAAAAAAAGTTTTGTGAATTTTTTAATACCCCTTTGGGACCCGATCCATTCGATGGTTAATATTTGGAACCTTTTATCATGTCCCTTTTAGTTTTCTCTTCCGCAGATTTAACATACCTAGGGTGATTTCAGACGTGATGGGATGCCTATTGGCCCTGTCACGGAATCACTTTTTGATTCCTCGCCGGAATCAAAGTGGCCCATCAACAGACGAGCTGGCTGATTCTGGCGGGGAATCTGGGGAGGGGGCGGAGCTGCGCGGTGCAACGTGCGACCGCACAGCCCCCCCCAACGCTCCCCCAGCAGCCCGCCTGCCTGGAGACGGGTGGGCGCAGCGGCCAATTTGGCTGCTGCGCCCGATTCCGTCCTGGGGTCTGGGCCATGGCCCAGAATCAGCGGCGGTAACAGACGTTACCGTCAGCCGATTCCAGGCTGTGGTTCAATTAACCACGCTTTCGGAGATGGGGCCTGGACCATCCTCGAAAGCGTGGTTATTTTGCTCACCGCCAGTGGTTCACCATGGTGAACATCTGGCGGCGAGCAACCAGATGTTACGGGTCCATTCGCCACCACAGGGGATTGTCTGTGGTTGAACGTGATCTTGTAACATCTGAATTTACCCCTAGGTGCTTCAGCCTCTCCTTATTTCCTTGCATTCTAAATCTTTTATCATTTTCATTGCTCTCTTCTGGATCTAGTTTCCCTGTCGTTCTTAAAATGGGGTACCCCAAACTGGGCAAACCCCCCAACTTGTTGGCAGGGTGCCTACAGTTATAACGCCTCTGATAGATGGCTGTCCAGAGCAATGTTTCCTTTTTGAAAACTTCCAGCAATGGAGATCCTACAACCCCATAAGCAAGAGCAACTTTTTCCATTGCCTAATAGTTCTTACTGTTAGGACGTTTTCCCTAGCGCTTAACCAAAATCTACCTTCCTATAACTTGAGCCTGTTATTTATAGTCCTGCCCTCTGTAGCAATGGAGAACGGTTCCTTTCCATCTTTGTGGTGGCATCCCTTTAAATAGTTGAAGAGGGCTGTCAAGTCTCTCCTTAGTCTTCACTTTGCTAGACTGAACATACCCAGTTCCTTGAGCGTTTCCTAATAAGACCTGATTTCCATTGAGACCCTTTATCGCTCTCCTCTGAACCCGCTTCAATTCGTCAATGTCCTTCTTAAAATGAGGCACCCAAAACTAGACGCAAGACTCCACGCGAGGTCTAACTAGCGTCAAATAGTGTAGGATTATTACTTCTACCAATATGGAAACAATGCTTCTGTTAATGCAGCCAAATATTACCTTCGCCTTTTTACAGCTGCCTCACAGTGCTGACTCATGCTCAGTTTGTGATCGACCACAATCCTGAAATACTTTTTCCATTTGCTGTTGCCAAGTCAGGTAATCTCCATATTCTACTTGTGCATTTGTTTTTTCATCCCCAAATGTAGAGCTTCACATTTATCTCAGGTGAATTTCATTTTCTTAATTTCAGCAAAAATTTCCAACCTATCAAGATTTTTAAATAAATAAATCTAATTCGTTCTTCCAAGATGTTAACTATCCCTCCCAGTTTTGCATCACCTGCAAATTTAATAAATATTTCCTCCACTCCTTCATCCCAGTCATTAAAAAAGATGTTGAATAGCAATTAACCCAGGACTAAGTCCTGCAGGACCCCACTCAGTACCTCCCTGCAGTTTGATGATGAATCATTGATGATCACTATCTGAGTACAATTCTCAACCAGCAATGAACTGGTTGTAATTGTAATGTCTTCCAGCACACATTCTGCAAACTTTTCATTGAAGATCTCATGTGGATCTTTGTCAAAGACTTTCCTGATATCTATACGTATACATTCCTGACGTATAACACTACTCCCACTTCCCTTCGATCTTACATGTCCATTTGGAACAAACTGTAGTCCCTCGATTCCTACATTCTAGTTGAGATTCATCCCACTGAGGGTGTTTTTAAATGAGACACCTGACATGGGACATTTGTACACACATCTTAAAGTGCTGGTATTTCAATCTTCTGGGTTTACAAGTCCACGCATAAGTAAGTTCCGGATTCATTCTTCACACACACACACACACACACACACACACACTGCCCTGAGGCAGTTCCTGGATGCATTCTTCACACAAACACTTATTTATTAATTAATTATTTATTTTATTTTGTGGCATTTTTATGCCGCCCCCTCATGCTCACGGCATCTCGGGGTGGCTAACAATACGATAAAACAATAAAATACACTAAAACCAACATCACTTTTAAAATAATTTTAAATCCCCAACCCTACCCTCTAATTCCCCAAATTCCCCACCCCACCAATCTCCCCCATTTACCCCTCTCTTCCCTCCTCCCCTCCAAAAGCCTGGGCGAACAGGCAAGTCTTGCATGCCTGCTGAAAGACGAGCAGACCCGGGGCCAGGCGGGCTTCCTTCGGAAGGGAGTTCCACAACCGTGACCCAACCACTGAGAATGCCCTCTCCATGGTGGCCCCCCGCCTTACACGGGGAACCTCCAGATAGGCACCCCCAGTGGATTGAAGGGTCCGTCCTGAGTCACGGAAGGTGAGGTGGTCCCCGAGGTAAGAGGGACCGAGACCGTATAGGGCTTTGAATACCAATACTAGCACCTTGAACTTGGCTCGGTACGCTATAGGCAGCCAGTGCAGAGAATGGAGCACTGCTGTAATGTGCTCACGGTGACCCCTCCCCGTAAGGAGACGGGCCACCGCATTCTGCACTAGCTGCAGCCTCCGAACCAATATCAAGGGAAGCCCCACGTAGAGCACATTGCAGTAGTCAACTACCCTGAGGCAAGTCTAAAGTAGCTGCAGCTGTAGACATGAGAGGCTGCTATGGAAACCAAGTGACCACACCTGCCTGTAGCAAAGCAGTTTACCAGGAGAACTTACAAATCCATACAAATTAATGGTGCGACTGCACCTCCAATATTGTGTGCAGTTGTGGTCGCCCCATCTCAAAAAAACATAGCTGAACTAGAAAAGGTAAAGAGAAGGGAAATAAAAATGATCAAGGGCATGGAAGGGCTCCCGTATGAGGAGAGGCTTGGTAGGTTGGGGCTCTTCAGTTTGGAGAAGAGACGACTGAGAAGAGATATGATAGAGGTCTATAAAATCATGAGTGGTGTGGAACTTGTAAGCAAGGAGCAGTTATTTATCCTCTCGGGTAGTACTAGAACTAGAGGACACTCCATGAAACTCATGGGTGGCAAGTTTAAAAGAAATAAAAGAAAATATTTTTTCACTGAGTCAGCATATAATTAGGTTGTCAAATCTACTGCCAGATGCTGTGGCAAGGGCCAGTACTATAGCTAAGTTTAAAAGAGGTTTAGACAAGTTTCTGGAAGATAGGTCCATTAGCAGCTATTAGCCAGACAGGATCAGGGAACATGACTGGAACTGGGGGGAAACAACAGGGAATGGGTCCCCCATTGTGACCTGTTGGGTGCTTCTCCCAAGCCACTGTGATTAGCCACTGTCGGAGACAGGATGCTGGGCTAGATGGACCATTGGTCCGACCCAGTATGGCACTTCTTATGTACTTATGTTCTTAACTTTTTACAGACACAATTTCTGGGAGAAGTTCCATGCAGAAGTTCAAAGAACCGGATGTTTAAGACACACAAAAAGTTCAGGATGTAACAGCAAACATGCAGGAGAAATGTGTGTGCAAAAACACCCATGGACACTCACCATCCAGGTGGGGGAGGTCTTGTTTGAATATGGGTGCATGAGGTGCGCACTCCCTTGACAAATGCACTGCCCACCCAGTCCACGCACGGGGCACTCTGAGAAAAGTCAGAGTGCCCCATGCGGGGATGGGGTGGGCAGTGCGTGGATAGGGCAGCAGTGCATGGGGCCACTCATTTGAAGTGCACCTCTACTCATGGTGTGCATGCACCAGCCCACTGCACCGATTATGGACCCCACCTTCACCCCGTCTTGCTTAAAAACACCTTGAGTTTCAGTGGTGCCTATTCTATCAAATCCTCTAGAGGATGGTCCACAGTCAGTGGGGGAATCTTTTGCACAATACCTGGCCTTGGTCAGCTGGACATTGACAGATTTGTAAAGGGAATGAGAGAACCTGCTCTGCTATTTAGCAGGAAGTAGTTTCATGTAGATGTCCTTGTCATGTAGTTTCATGTAGATGTCCTTTTGTCCTTGGGACAAAAATCCTTAAGCTAAAATGATTAACCCTAACCCTAATCTAACCCTAACCCTTAATTTGGTAACGACAGATGCCCGACCCATGTCGGGGGGGCATACCCTCGACCTGGTGTTCTGTTCTGGCCTGGGGGTGGGTGATCCGGTAGTGGGGGATGTGAGGGTTACACCCTTGTCATGGATGGATCATTACCTCCTACAGGCCAGTCTCTCAGCACACCACCTCCAGAAGGGGAATGGACCAGGTAGGTTGGTCCACCCCCGGCGACTGATGGAACCTCGATGGTTCCAGGAGGCCCTGGGGGATATAACCTTAGACCTCAATGGCCACTCTGTCGATGAACTCGTCCAAGCTTGGAACATCTTGCTTGGGGAGACCATTTACAGGGTGGCTCCGAGATGTCTCCTACCTCTGTCTCATCACCGCAGGGCCCCTTGGCTTACTGAGGGGCTGTGGTGTATGAAGCAGGCAGGTAGGCAACTAGAGCAACGCTGGCGTCAGACTTACGCTGAATCTGATTGACTTCTCCATAGGGCCCATTGCAGTCCTATGTTGAGGACTGTTCTGGGTGGGCTGTTCCAGGTGGTGCAGGGACTGGTCAGTCTGGTCTCCCTCTGCCTGGACGGGGACTTGTCCCAGACCTGTGTGAGGAGTTTGCCATGTACTTTGCAGACAAGTTCGCTCAGATCCAGAGCAACTTCGACACTGGATTAGGAGCAGTAGAGGTGGAGCATGAGGGGATGGAGGCCCTGTCTGGTCCATCTTCTTGGAGTGAGTTTCAGGAAGTGACGCCAGCCGATGCTGTGGATGTCCTGGGGTCTGTTAGAGCCACCAGTTGTGAATTGGACCCATGCCCGTTTTGGTTGGTGAAAGCCTCCAGGGAGACATTGGGGACAGTGCTGGTGAGGGTAATCAACACGTCCCTTCTGCAGGGGAGATTGCCCCCCAGTCTCAAAGTGGCCGTGGTGCACCACCTGCTGAAGAAATCATCCTTGGATGTGTATGCACTCACCAACTACCGACCTGTCTCTAACCTTCCCTTTTTAGGGAAGGTTGTTGAACGGGTGGTGGCACTGCAGCTCCAGGTTCATCTTAACAGCATCAGTTTCCTTGACCCACTTCAAACGGGGTTCCGCCCCAGCTATGACACAGAGACGGCGTTGGTGGCCTTGGTGGACGATCTCTGCTGGGAGATGAATGCAGGACATTCAACACTCCTGGTCCTGCTAGATCTCTTAGCTGCCTTTGACTAGGGATGGGCAAACGCGGTTCGGATGTTCGGAGTTCGGACCGAACTCGGTCTGTTGTTCGGACGTCTGAACCGAACGTCCAAATTGAACTCTCAAACGACCAAACAGTTTGGTTGTGTTTGGACAAGTTCGGATGAGTTCGGAAGCAGGAAAAACTTCTTTCCAGGGCCAAAAGTTAGGCTTCGGTTTCATTTTCATTTTGGTTTTGGTTTCGATTTCGCTATTTTTGCATGTTCGGCCAAGTTTGGCCAAACCGAACTCAGCTGAACAGAACCATTGAACCCGAACTCGGGTTTCGAACCGAACGACCGAACATCTGAACATCCAAACTGCGTTCTGTTCGCCCATCCCTACCTTTGACACAGTGGACCATGGGCTGCTGTTGAGATGATTGCGAGCCCTGGGGGCCTGGATAGGACTGTCCTCGGATGGTTCTGATCATTCCTCTCGGGGACAAGCCAGAGGGTTGTCCTAGGGGCTGAATCTTCTAGCCCCCGGGCCCTGGATTGTGGCATTCCGCAAGGTTCCATTCTGTCTCCATTATTGTTTAATGTATATATGCAGCCCTTGGGGGAGATCATGAGAAGGTTTGGTGTGCGTTGCCACCAATATGCTGATGACACCCAGCTTTACCTCTTCTTTTCAACTGACCCAGGTCCTGCCATCTCAGTGCTGTCCCAATGTTTGGAGTCCGTGGCAGATTGGTTATGGTTACGGCAGAGCAGACAGAAGCTCAATCCTGATAATACAGGTGATGGGGGTGGGCAGGGTGAAGGAGGTGCTGGCTCCCCTCGTAGAGGGGGTCCGCCCTCCCGTAGCCCAGCAGGTTTGGAGTCTGAGAGTATTGCTGGATTCAGATCTCCATCTAGATTGTCAGGTGGAGATGGTGGCTACGGCTGCCTTCTGTCAGCAGTATCTGGTGTGGAGGCTGCGTTCATATATTTCCAGACCCGACCTGGCCACCCTCATCCATGCCTTCATCACCTCGAGGTTGGACTACTGCAATGCGCTCTACGTGGGGCTTCCCTTGATGCTGGTTCGGAGGCTGAAGCTGGTGCAGAATGCGGTGGCTCGTCTCCTGATGGAGATGAGCTGACGGGAACACATCACTGCCATGCTCCGTGCGCTGCACTGACTACCTATAGCGTACTGAGCCAGATTCAAGGTGTTGGTCTTGGCCTAAAAAGCCCTACATGGTCTTGGCCCTTCATACCTTAGGGACCGCCTCACCTTCCGCGCCCCTGAGCGACCCCTTCGGTCTGCCGGGGGTGCCTTCTAGGAGGTCTCCCCATGTAAAATGGGGGGTCACAATGGAGAGGGTGTTCTCAGTGGCTGAGCCATGATTATGGAACTCCCTTCTGGAAGAAGCCCGTCTGGCCCCAAGTCTGATGACCTTTTGTCAGGCCTGTAAAACCTGGCTGTTCTCCCAGTCCTTCGGAGGAGGGGAGGTGGGTTGGGATAAAGGTTTTTGTGGGGTGGTTGTTTTAGGTAAATTTTTAAATGTTTTAAATTTCTGTGTTTTATTGTTTTATTGTTGTTCTATTTATTGTTGCTTTTATGTGGTAAGCCGCCCCGAGATGCCATGGGCATGAGGGGGTGGCTAAGAAATGCAAATAAATAAATAAATAAATAAAGACTAATATTCTGGATAGTGAAATGACTAACTGAATGGTAACCCATAGGGATGGGAATTTCGGTTTCGGATAAAACCAAAAGTACCCGAAAATGGCCATTTCGGATTAATCCGAAATTTCGCTTCTTTTTTGGTTTCCATACTATTGGATCTTTTGCATTGTTTTTTTGTACTGGATTTTGAACATTGTGGTTTTCCCCCATTGAAAAAACGCAATGTTAAAAATCTGGTACAAAAATCAATGCAAAAGTTCTGATAGTACTGAAACCGAAAAAGAACCGAAATTCATGAGAACCGAAACTGAAATTGTCCGAAACTGAAATTTTGCCCAGAGTCCCATCCCTAGAAACCAAACACAGGGATGGTTAGGTGACTTTGCTAAATATCATTATAAACTGTTATTGCTTCCTGCTCTTTTCCCTGCAGGTAATTACACACCTGGGAACTTTCTCTCCCAGTCAGGCCACCCGAAGATGCCACCATTTTAAGCTGCCTCCCTCCCCTGCAAAGAGACCTCTGGAAACCCCTTGGAAGCCCCACCCCCAGCTCAGCGTGTGACCAGCTTGCTTCCTGCTCTTTTCCCTGCAGGTAATTAAACACCTGGGAGCATTCTCTCCCAGCCAGTCCACCGTGGGACGCCATCATTTAAAACTGCCTCCCTCCCCGAGGGTGGCAACAAAAGAGCGCTGGCCATTTTGTGGTCGTTGTGAGGCCGGAGCGAGGCCCGCGAGGCCCCAGCTCCAGTGACGTCATCTGTGCAACTCAGCCTCTTCCAGCCATTGCTCGTATTGCCACAGGCCTTCGCTCGGACTATCCCGCGCCATCCGCAGGTCTGGTTATCCCCTCTGCTGCCATGAATACCGACCACTGGAATGTCTCCCCTTATCTCCCTCATTCCTCACCCTCCATCTCTCCTCTCCTTCTCCCACTGCTGCTGTCTCCCCTGATTTCCCCTCTCCCTCCTCCAACGCTCTTTCTCCAACCTCCCCGCCCCTTATTTTCCCCCTTGCCTATTCCCCCTCCTCCCCATCACCCCTCCTTAACCATTCCCTGCAAGCCCCCTCCTTCCCTCCACCCACCCTTACACAGTCCCTGCAAGCCCCGTCGCTCCACATCCCACAACCTCATTCACATTTCCTGCCTTCCCGCTGATCAACTCCCCTTCTCCTGCTCCCTCTGGAACTGCCGCTCTTCCGTTAACAAAGCCCCCTTCATTCACGACTTCTTCCTTTCTTGCCACATTCAACTCCTTACACTTACTGAAACCTGGATCTCGCCCTCTGACTCTGTCACCCCTGCCACCCTCCCCTCTGGAGAACTTTCGTTTTCTCACCAGTCCCGCCCAGAAGGCCGGGGTGGTGACATGGGCCTTCGCCTTGCCAACCCCTGTCGATTCCAGCCCCTTTCCCCTCCCCCTCCCCCTCCCTCTCCTTCCCTTCCTTCGAGGCTCACTCTGTGAGTCTCTATTCTCCCCTTCACCTTCATGTCACTGTCATCTACCACCCCCCTGGCCCTCTTTCTTCTTTTCTCCCAGACTTTGAATCCTGGCTTACCTTCTTCCTCTCTGATGATACCCCCGCTCTCATTCTTGGTGACTTCAACATCCATGTTTATGCACTTTCCCAGCCCTCTATCTCCCGCTTTCTCTCCCTAACATCCTCCTTTGATCTCCACCTATGGACTGATTCCCCCACCCACACCGACGGTCACTGTCTCAACCTCATCTTCTCCAGAAACTGTCCCGTTGCTGATCTCTCCTGTGACCTTTGTCCCACGTCCGACCATTACCTCGCTTCCTTCAACCTCTCCCACCAACCCCCATCTTTTTCCCCAGCTCCACGCCCCTTTCTTGATTTGAAGGCTAGCCCTTTAGACATTGCTTCCTCCCTCTCCCCCCTCCTGTTTTCTCCTCCTCTTCCCCTGACACTGCCATCTCTTCTCTTAACGCCTCTCTCACCAAGACCATCGACTCTCTTGCCCCCCTCTCCTCCCACCCCGTTTGACCCCCAAACTCCCGTCCTTGGCTCACCCCTAATATCCTCTACTTCTGCTCCTGCACCCAGGCTGTTGAATGCCTCTGATGCAAATCCCACTCCCACCCTGACTTACTCCACTATAAATTCCCCCTCTCCTCCCTCTGTTCTGCTATCTACCTGGCGAGGCAACACTACTATGCCTCCCGGGTTGAATCCTACTCTCACTATGCTCGCCACCTCTTTGCCACCTTTGACTCCCTTTTCAAGCCCCCCTCCACCCTCTTCCCTTTCTGATCAGGGTCTCACGTCATTCTTCACCTCAAAGATTGACAAAATCTGCCGGAACATTGCTTCCAACCCATCTCCTCTCCCCGCTCCCTCACTGCCCCCCTGCCCTCCCCCCACTCCCCTCTCCTCCTTTCCTCCTGCTTCTGTTGAGGAAATCTCCTTCTTGCTCTCTTCCTCCAACCCCTCCATCTGCCCTCTCGACCCAATCCCCTCCAGCCTCCTGACCTCCATTGCTCCCACTGTTCCCCCCCTTTACATGTCATTAATCTCTCCTCGACTGGCTCCTTCCCCTCCACCTTCAAGAATGCCACTGTCTCTTCTATCCTCAAAAAGTCCACCCTTGACCCCTCTGACCTCTCTAGTTACTAGGGGTGGGACTACAATCATCTGGTATCCAATACTGCCGGTATTTGGTGTACTGGCAGTATCTGATTAAACCCGGTAATCTGGCCTGTTTACCGGATTACCCCGTACCGGATTTTTTACATTGCGGCCATTCAAATGAATGGCCGCAATGTAAAACCCCCCCCACCAAAACACCCCCCACTTTACTTTCTCTCCCCAGTCCAGGTGGCATGGGTGGAAGGGGGGACACCCCCCACCCACTCTGCCCAGACTGGCTTTAAATTTTTTTTATCCCCCCCAAAGTCCCTGCTAGTGCGGGTTCCGGGCCGCCGGCGGCGACCCGGAGCCCCCACCAGCAGGTACGATCCCTGGGGTGGTGGGTGGTTTAACACACACCCCACCGCAGGGATCAGATCACCCTAGTCGTACTTCTGGGTGAAACCCGGAAGTTCACCAGAAGACCTAGTAGCACTAAAGCCGGCAGCCACAGCCAGCACTGAAGCCGCCGGAGTCAGACCGCCACTGCCGCCGCCGCCCAGAGCACAAGGTAGACGATCCCTGGGTGGGGAGGTAGGGTGATCCATGGGGTGGGGTGGGATGTTAAACCACCCACCACCCAAGGGATCACCCTAGTTCCCGCTGGTGCGGGCTCCGGGTCGCCGGCGGCGTCCCAGAGCCCGCACTAGCAGGGACTTTGGGGGAATTTTTTTTTAAAAAAAGCCAGGCTGGGCAGGGTGGGTGGGGGGTGCCTCCCCTTCCACCTGCACAGTCTGGGAGGAGGAGGGGGGAGAATTTTTGTGTTTTTTTCCATTGATTTCAGTGGGGACAGTTCCCCATTGAAATCAATGGAACAAATCCGGTACCGGTAAACAGATCCGGCAATCTGGTTTTTTAAAATCTGGTAACCGGTAATTCTGGTAGCCTGTATTTGCCCCGATGTCCCACCCCTACTAGTTACTGACCGATCTCCCTCCTACCCTTCGCCTCTAAGCTTCTGGGACATGTTGTCTACTCCTGCTGCCTAGATCTCCTCTCTGCCAACTCGTCCCTGGACCCTCTTCAATCTGGCTTCCGGCCCCTTCACTCCACTGAAACTGCCCTTGCCAAGATCACCAATTATCTACTTGTCGCTAAATATAAGCGTCTTTACTCCATTATTGTCCTCCTTGACCTCTCTGCTGCTTTTGACACTGTCGACCACTCACTCCTACTGGACTCTCTTCGCTCTCTAGACTTCTGCGGATTTGTTCTTGGTTGGTTATCCTCCTACTACCTCTCTGACTGCTCCTTCATTTCCAACTCCTTCTCCCTCTCCTTCTTGGTTGGGGTTTCCCAAGACTCTGCCCTGGGCCCTCTCCTCTTCTTTATATACCCTGTCCCTTGACAAACTCATTGCCTCTCACAGCTTCCAATATCACCGCTATGCTGATGACACTCAACTCTATCTCTCCACCCCCCTCTCTCCCCTTCTGTCCAAGCTCACCTCATCAACTGTCTCTCTGATATCTCCTCCTGGATGTCCCAATGTCAGCTCAAGCGTAATATGGCTAAGACTGAACTCCTTATCTTTCCTCCCCACCTTTCCTCTCCCTCTTCCCTCTCCATCATTATCGATGGGGTCACCATCCATCCTGTTCCCCAAGCCCATAGCTTGGGCTTCTTTGATGATACTCATCTTTCCTTTAAACCTTACATTGACTCTGTTGCCAAGTCCTGTTGCTTTATCCTCTATAACATTGCTTGGATTCACCCCTTTCTCTCTGTCTCCTCAGCCAAAACCCTTGTTCATGCCATGGTCATCTCTCGCCTTGACTACTGCAACCTCCTCCTTTCTGCCTCCCCCACTCTCACCTGTTCCCCCTTATCTCTGTCCAAAACTCCGCTGCTAGGGTCATCCACTCAGCCCGTTGCTTCGATCACGTAAAGCCTCTCCTCTCCTCACTTCACTAGCTCCCCCTTCATGAATGCATTCTTCACAAACTCCTGGTATTTACTTACAAAACCCTTCAAAACCTGGCTCTCCCTTACCTCTCAGCCCTAATCTCCTTACACACTCCTGAATGCACTCTCCACTCCTCATCTGTCCCCTACCTCGCTCTCCCTCAACTCCCCTGTTCCCTTAACCACCTTTGTCCCTTCTCCCTTGCTGCCCCCCATGCCTGGAACTCCCTCCCTGCCCACATCCACCTTGCCCCCTCCCTCTGCACCTTCAAATCCCGCCTCAAAACCCACCTCTTCCTCGCCGCCTTTTCCGATGTCTGTTAGAACTTTCCTCTCAATATTTACTGTCTGCCCTCCTCGCAGACTCCTGCCAACTGCAACCAAGCCAAGCACGTGTACCTGAGACTTCGGATCCACTTGAATGTTATTTATCCCTTGTCTCTCCCTATATCCCCTCTCCTTGTCTTCCCCCTCTGTGTCTATTAGATTGTAAGCTGTAGGCAGGGACCGCATCTATCTTATTGTTCTGTAAAGCACCAGGTACACAGCTGGAGCTATACAAATGCTTATAATTAATAATATTAATATTACATTAATATTACATTAATATTAATATTAAAAATATTACTATTACTATTACTATTAACTCTAAAACTCTTGTTCATGCTCTGGTCATCTCTCGCCTCAATTACTGTAACCTCCTTCTCACTGGCCTTCCCCGGTCTCACCTTTCTCCCCTCATCTCTGTCCAAAACTCTGCTGCCAGGGTCATCTACCTCGCCAGTCGCTTCGACCATGTGCAGCCCCTCCTCTCTTCGCTTCACTGGCTTCCCCTTCCTGAACGAATCCTGCACAAGCTCCTAGTCTTCACCTATAAAGCTCTTCACAACCTTGCTCCCC
>QEPC01003849.1:698005-731508 GCA_003113815.1 Sphenodon punctatus | reverse complement strand
GAACAGTCAGGACTTGCATTTTCACCGAAATACCAACAAGCTCGGGGCCAGATGGGCCTCCTCCAGTAGGGAACTCCAGAGGCGCGGCCCAGCCACCGAGAATGCCCTCTCCATTGTGGCCCCTCGCTTAATGCGGGGGACCTCCAAGAAGGCACCCCCGGCAGACCGAAGGAGCCGCTCCGGGGTGCAGAGGGCGAGGCGGTCCCTGAGGTATGAGGGGCCAAGACCATGAAGGGCTTTATAAACCAATACCAGCACCTTGAACCTGGCTCGGCACGCTATTGGCAGCCAGTGCAGAGCCTGGAGCACTGGTGTTATGTGCTCCTGGTGACCCATTCCCGAAAGGAGGGGAAAAGACACAAAGGGATTTTCCAGCTGCTCAGGGGAATATATGGGAACCCGGATACCGTGAGAGTCAGTGAGAAGGGGGAAGTGGGAGGTGGTCCTGGGGAAGGGAGGAAAGAGGGAAGGGTCACAGGGAAGAGGGAGGAGTGAGGGGGTAGGACTTGCACTCAGGGGAGGGAATCTTGTAAGGATAGAGCGGGGAGGAGCTAGGTTAGGGAGCAAGGAACTAGGGATCCCAAACACCCAGACTTCACTTCAAATACTCAGGAACACAGAAACTAGGATGTAACAGGACAGACACACAAGCAACCTTCCCACCAATTCACTCTGCGAGGGGGGAGGGAAACAAAGGAAGCATGCACTCAGACCTCACACTTGATCAAGGATTCAGGCAGGACAGAATACACAAAGCACCAGGGGGCCAGTCTCTCAAAATGATTACCGGCGGCGGCTCCTGGTGTGCTCAGGGCGGGGCCCCAACCCGCCACTGAGCCTAACACTGCGTGCGGCGTACTTTGTGTCTGGGCGGGGCCCCGATTCTCCCGCAAGCATGGATTGGCCCCACCCTCCGACAGCAGCGAACCCAGCGCTCCTGACTTTCCTTCTGCTTGGGACATTGCCGAGCAACAGCACACCGGCCACCCCCTACTGCCTGGGCGACGTGAACCCTGACAGAGGGAGCTTGCCAGAGGGGTCCTCTACATAAGAGGATCCCTCCCAGTCCTTCCATCAGGCACACTGGACCTTCAATCAAGCCCTCTGAGACTGGTAAGTACCATACCAGGGCCCCAGAGGGTGAGGGCTGATGGCAAAACAAGCCTGTGGGGGTAAATCAGATGGTTTGTGGGCTGGTGGTGGAGGATTTAATCATGGCCCATGCCTGTAATAAAATTTTAAAAAATCCCAACCCATACCATAACCAAATGAGTGCGGGTTGACATCCCTAATGATTTAACTCATCAGGTATATGATTTAAATCATATATGTGTTTGTGTTTGAACGTCCCCCGGGCCCTGATCGAGTGCTGCGTCTTTCCAACACTCCATAATGGATGGCGTTACATCAGAAAACAACTCTTCCCATTGTCTCTCCGAGAAGTATCTAATTAATATGGACAGCAGCATTCCAGGGATGCACGCTACCTTGTCAGTGAGTGTTTGTGCTGACTTGCAGTTCCCGTGTCTATTGAGCCATCCGATGCCTTCCCATTAGTATTCATCCAACTCCTTGCCCTGCGCCGACTGCAAGATTGAGTAATAACTTTGACAAAGTAATGCTTGAGCATCAAAATGTCCAAATTTAGCTCCGTCCAGCTCCCCGCTCTGTGCCCACCTTGTGCATCTGTATTTCTCAGGCATTTACAGTTAATGAAGAAATTGCTCCTGGAATCACAACATTACCAGGAAAACACACATTTCATATTTTACTGTTGAGCAGTTTTCCTCATCTGTCTGGCTGAACTGACAGTAAATAAAAGTGCGGGCGCCAATAAGTGACATTACTCAAACAAATATGGAAGCTTGAGCCGGGTAATTGAGATCTTTCCGACTCTTCTTATTCTCTTGGCAGACCAGTCAGATGAAATACAAAATATGCAATTTGCTTATTGGGAGCCGTGCAGCTGCAGATGTGATAACATAATTGAGAACAACAGGCCCCATTCTTGCCTTTTTATCTCTGTGTGTGTTTTAATATCAGGGAAGATTTATCGTGGGTTGTGATTTCTCACTTAAAACACCATTTTGGGAGTAGCCCATAGGACCAATGTTGCCATTTTCTTTCACATGAGAGTTCCTTTTATGATGGTAACAACACAAATCCTGACTTCAACAAGTGTCGGGGGTGTGTGTACTAGGATTGGAAGGGAGGCAAAAACTATAGGGAACAGTCTGTGTTCAGACTTTCCTAGTGGATATGCAAAGAGCAGGCATTACTCTTGAGGAGATGAATCAGTGTTTACACAGAGCCAGGGTGACATTAAAAGGTATTCCTTCAAACTCCACCTCGGACAACTCTTCAGGTGCAGAGAGTGTGAATTGATTTGTCTCTCTGGTGAAAGACGAAAGGGTCCAATTAACAGTGGAGGAGGCTGAGTGGAATTTACTGTATTTCCTTTGTAATGGCACAAAGCAGCAGAGGAAGTAAGGGTATCGCAAAAGATGCAAATAGGCTTTGCCAACAAAATGTCCAACAGGAGTCCAAAATGTCCAAAATGTCCAACACACAAGCTATCATGCTCCTGTATTTATCATAGGGGTTATTACTTGCATAGGACTCTCTATTTGGTCAAATGATATCACAGATCAGTTTTATGTTGCCATCCAAGACACCAAGTGGGAAGCAAATGGACAGAGCAGGAAATTAAATCTGCTCTGTATTCATATGCACCCAATTCTTGAGTGGGAAAGACTTGGGAGAGCTCTGTTTTGATCCCATTCAGGACGCAATTGCAATGGGTGTTTTTAGACAGGGCCACCACCGGGTTTTTTCCAGTGGCGGTGGGTTTAAATGGAAGCCACAGATCTCTCCCCCTGCACTATAGAGCTGACCTGTGTGCAGAGCTCACATCGCTCTACTTAAGAACTCCACCTGCAGCTGCCGGCGAGCTCTTTAGCCATCTGCTCCCTGTCGGCATAGCTCAGAGTTGAACTCTCACTGCGGCTCCAGCCGCTGACACTTTCCCGGGCGCTGCTAGGCTGGCTCCTGCACACCTGGGGAGAAGAAGGTCCGGGTGAGTGTGAGGGTGAGTGGGGCCGCTTGAACTGAAAATCCCGCCCTCCCCCCAGCAGAGCAGAACTCTGTGTGCAGAGCTCACATCGCTCTACTTAAGAACTCCACCTGCGACTCCGCCGCAGGCCAAGAGCCGAAGGGACGCGGCCCTTTGGGGACCTTTGGGGCCAGGAGGGGCTAGGGGCCTGGCTGTTTTATTGAAGGACTGGTCTTATTATCTTGATAAAACTGCTTTTGTCAAGGCGTTTGTGGCTTGGTTAGGGGGCAACGAAGCCATTGGGGTTATACTTTGTGGGTTATCTTGGTTATCATCAGTTGATGCTTGGAATACTTTTTGAAAAGTAATTGAAAATCATCATGGGAAGGAGAAAAGGGAAGGTGGGAATGGTCACCAGGGCGCAGTTGAAAGTGCGCCAACTCTCACTGTCAGATTACTTGCGTGCCCCTGACCTTGATGCTCCGCCTAAGGAAGTCAATTTCCATACCAATTCTGAGACTCTTTTGACTTCGGATCTACCTCAGGGAATTAGCCAGCATGCGCCCGCCCATTTATCCGCTTTCCATCAGAGCCAGCTTCTAATAGATTCCCCTCAGAGTCCTATGGGTTCCTTTTCTAGCACAGGTATTAATCAGGGGGATGGCATGCTTGACCAATTGGCAGACCAAAGCTTTGCTGTAGGAGATTTGGTCTCCAAACTATATGCCCAACTGGAAAAGTTAAACCTACAGCTCGAGCTGCAGAGACGCCAGCTCGGAATTCTCACTGACAAGTTTAAGTTGTCTTGTCTCAGACAGTTACAGATTAAACATCCTACCCCCTCTAGCTCCTCAATTGAAACCCAAGTTTCAGCTGCTGATTTTTCACGAGTTACCATTTGCTGAGAATAGATCCTTGTTACCATCTCGTTCAATCTATCGTTCTGATGTTCTCCTACTCATTTGGATCCTCGGGGGTTGGTGCTCAAAATTACTCCACCTCCTTCAGGGTATTTGCCCTACTGGCTATCTAAGTCTAACATAAGGAGCCATTTAACTAATTTAACAGGCCTTTCTTTTGGATTAAACTCCATACTTGACTTTCATTCATTACCACCTGCTTCATATTCTTATCGACTTGTGATTTATTTCTCCTCATCTTCACTAGTCAATGAGTTATGTCGTCACGGCCAAACCCTTACTGGCTATGGGATTCATCTTTCTAGGCTTTATCGTAATCCCCTGAGAATACCCCTTTTTCCATTGACCCCTAAGACAGTATCATGGTTTACCATTGGGCGAGAGGGTAATTTCCAAAATCGATCAGGGGGATGGTATTAGCCCCGGTTGGGTCCCCCAACAGCAGTCTCCCTTATTGGAGGATGCTAACAGGAGGTCAGTAGATGGGGAAGCCCAGCTACGGGCTCCATCCTCCAATATTAGTTCAGACGCTGGGAAGGGTAGTTATCTAGTGACCAAGGACACACCCATCTCCTTGCCTCAAACTAGGGACATTTCTAATCATTGTCTGCACTTAAGTAGGGATTTATCACATCCCAAGATAAGGTCTTTTTTCGCTCCACGACCTAAGGGCATTGCCAATTTACCCAATTTGGACATGGGCGCATCTACTGTCCCTACTCAAGGAATACCCGAGGGTACTCCATCTGACTTGGGAAGTAGCCTTATGACTACTAAGGTAGTAGGTGGGTCGAATGAATTTGGGAATCTGTCAGGAACTGTTAGTTTATCACAGGCCCATGGAAGGTCATTGTCTCACTCCACCAAGAGCACTCCGTGCTTGCCTGTATTTGAAGGAGGGGCTCCCTCTTCTGGCTCAACCTGACTAGACCCTAATCGCCTGATGGGTAGGTTAAACTTATGTTCATGGAATTTGGTGGGATGGGACAGGCATAGAGGGGACCCAGACATCTTAGAGTATCTAGGGAAGTTTCATATTATTGGCATCCAGGAAACCTGGTCGTTGTCTCCGTCTGACCTAGAGGGCTTTACGGTTTATTCTCTTCCAGACACTAGATATAATATAAGGGGCCGCCCATGTGGTGGCATTGCTCTCCTTGTCTCTAATACCCTCATCTATCAGGAAATAGAGGTTGTTAAGGAGTCAGCCTTGGCTTTGGCTTTGGTTTTTTCTCTTGAAAAATCTATTTGGATAGCCATAGTTGTTTATATTCCCCCGTGTAATGCGGGTTCATTCAGGGCCACTAGTTGGTCCAGATTGGAGGTTCTGGTGGACTCCCTCTTGAACAAATACCCCAGTGGACTATTGATGTTAATGGGCGACATTAATGCCAGGTTAGGGGCTAATGATGCTGAGCTCTCACGTTATTGTGACCCTCTACCACAGGACCCTTATGGGAAATTATCCCTTAGATCTTCGGAGGATTCTGGTTTAAACTCTTCCGGAATCAGACTATCCAACTTTGCGATATCTTCCAACTTACATGTACTTAATGGTTCCTGTTTTGGCGATGTAGAGGGAGAATACACTTATCTGGGCTGTCAGGGGTCCAGCACAATTGATTTAGCTTTGGTCTCCTCCCCAGCTATTCTCCATCTTTTGGACTTCCAAGTAGGGTCTTTTCTGATTAGCGACCATGTTCCTTTGGAAATTGTTGTGAGTGTATCTTCCACATCTACTTCATCATGTGCGTTAGTCAGCAATCACGTGGTCTCAAACACCCTGGACACCCATTTATCGACTAAATGGGACAGGATACCCACGGGTTTCCTTGAGTCTATAGTTTTTGATCCCAATATTCAGCAATTGTGGGATTCTCTTCTTGCTTCTCAACAAGGCAGGAGCACAATAGAGCTCTATAATCAGCTCATTGTTAATTGTAGCTCAATGTTAGAAACCCTACACCCTAAATCTTCTGGCCAATTTACCCAGCCAATAGTATACACAACAAGGGCTGATTTGATAAAGAATGTAGGGTAGCCAAGAGGAAAATGGCTATTCTGTATGGGGAGTATAGGAGGTCGTTTATGTCCAATCTTCCACCTCTTTATTATACCAGCAAGATAGAATATAAGAATCTTATTAAAGAAAAAAAGAAGGCATACGACCTGGATCGTTGGGGTAGACTCTTGGTCGTGTCAGAGCAGAATAATAATAAAGTTTTCTGGGAACTGTTAAATGCTGGCATAACTCGTTCACTGATAATAACATCATCCCCGATTTCACCAAATTCTTGGATTGATCATTTTCAGGGCCTATTTAACCCCCCTTTGGGTAATGACCCCAGTAAGGCCGTTCCAATTGATGTTGATTTGGGACCTCATTGGTCACCAATTACTATAGAAGAAGTAGAACAATTGGTGGACTCCTTTAAAGACGGGAAGGCAACAGGTTGTGACCTGATTCATGTCGAATTTTTGAAGACCCATAGGGAATGGTGGTTCCCTGTACTAGCTGCCTTGTTTACAGCTATTAATAAGGTAGAGGTTATTCCACCGCACTGGGGAAGGGCCATTGTCATCCCCATATTTAAAAAAGGATCAAATAGTGACCCAGCTAATTATAGGCCCATTCGTCTTTTATGTATAGTTGCAAAAATTTACGCCACGTTATTGCTGCACAGATTTACATCCTGGCTGGAAAGGGATAACATCATAGCAGTAGAGCAGGCTGGGTTCCAGCGGGGACGATCAACGATTGAGTTGTGCTTGGTGATTTACCATACAATTTGTAAGTATAAGGCGCGGAATGGGTCCTTTTTTGCGGCCTTTTTAGATCTAAAGGCCACATTTGACTCTATCAATAGGACCTTACTTTGGGAGAAACTGACAGGCTCTACTATAGATAGGCGCTTATTATTCCTTACACAACCAATCCTCTTGCTCAGTCAAAATAAATCGCCAGGGTCATCTGACGCCACCAATAGTCACCACTAGGGGTGTCCACCAGGGCTGCGTCTTAGCACCAGCACTATTCAACTTTTACATCAATGATGTGGCATCTTTAATGGCTGATTCCAGGCACTTTCCCCCTAAGATAGCCGACAAAACTATAGGGTGTCTCCTATATGCTGATGACGTGGTTCTGTTGTCCCTAACACAAATAGGCCTAAAACGCCAGATAGCAGCTTTCATGTCATTCTGCAAGGCCATGAAATTAACTATCAATACCCATAAATCAGGGGTTGTGGTCTTTACATCCAAGAAGCGTAAATATAGCTGGGTTATTAAGGGGGAAGAGTTCCAGCAGGCTCTCAGTTATCGTTATTTGGGCCTCCTGTTCCATCAATTGTCACTATGGAAGGCTCATGTCCAGCGTGCTATACTGTCCTCAAAAGGCCCCTCATGAGCTTTATTGGGCTTTTTTGTGCGTGCGGGAAGGACGGGTGTTATGCCTGCCATTAAGACGCATAATGCAAAAGTCCAGGCACAAGTCCTCTATGGGGCGGAACTTTGGGCCCCTTTTCAGAGTCCAAACCTCAATGCAGTCCAGGCAGGATTTTTACGGACCTTCGTGCATGCTCCCAGAGGCACACCATACGCAGCAGTGAGAGCTGAATGCGGCCAGCTTAGCTGGCAGCAAACCGCAATGGATCGTGCCTTTGGTCTGTGGTGCAGAGTGTTAGATCCTAATTCCCCGGTGCTTTTGCATGCTATAGGGAAGGATGGATACCTAAATTCCTGGCAGGTCAGCATCCAGAATGTCTTGTCCCATATGGGGCTTTCACCAGAGTATCTTGCCCACAAGCCCCTGTCCGCGATAGTGAAAGAGATCAAAACCAGGTTCCGGGATATATATAGACAATCTGAAGTGGGTAAAATTACTGATTCTCCACATACGTTAATGTATTTCTTCTTGATTCCTGATTTGGGCCAGATGGCTGATTACTTGCAGGCACAGATTCCAGTTCGAGGGAAATATTTAATTTTAGCTGCTCGCTGTAATGCATTATCCTCCCAGGTTATGGAGGGGTGGATAGCGGGCATTCCCTTTGCCGCAAGGCTTTGTCCTTTTGACAGGCAGGCAGTGGAGTCAGTTGGCCATATGGTGCTCCACTGTCACCTTTATGACAATCTAAGACATCTGTATTTGAAGGAACATTTAGAGAAATTCCCGGGTCGTTCTGAGTTGCAGATCCTCTCAATCTTGCTAAACAGCTCAGATATTAACATAATTAAAACCATGGGTACTTTTTTGACTTATGATCCAAGCCAGGGAAAACTTCCTGGCTTTCAAAAACAGTTCTAGTCAACTTTGTTCTTCTTGTTGAAATTATTTTAATATTCAGTTCTGTCAGTTAACTAATTTTTGCCACATGGCAACTTTTGATCCTTGGCCTTCCAGAAGCATTGTTAAGTTTGGGGCTTCCAATTGCTGTATACAGTATGTATTATACTTTTATTTTATGTTATTTTTAATACGCTATGGCTTCGGCTACGCACAATAAATTTATCTATCTATCTATAGAGCTGCAGGTGGATCGGCAGCTGTTTTAGACAACCGTCTGCAGCTCTATGGAGGTTTCTGGGGCAACCTGCAACCAGGAGCAGAGCTGCAATGGCCATCCATAGTTTAGATAGACCGCTGCTCCACCTACGGCTGGTGCTCCAAGTTTTGGTGGCCTGCTCTGCTCGTGGTACTCCGGGATGTTCTGGAGCACCACGAGCGGAGCTGACCCAAAGCAGAAGGTGCCTGCTCCACTCCTGCTCCATCTTATCCCAGGTTGGCCCACTTTTACACAAGCAGGTCACCTGGGGGAGGGGCAGAGTTGGAGAAGAACAGGTGTCCCTCTAAAGACACCCATTGTCCCTCAGCCTGGGTGGCTTGGGATGTTGGTGGAAGCTAATTAGTGCTGAATTGAATAGAGCCGTCTCCAAATGAACAGAAAATCTCACCATTTTGGGAACATCGCTGAATGTTTATTAGAATTATTAAGTCTGGGACATATTTTGTGATTCTGTTGCTTTTGGGATTGCAGGTGGTAAAGTTTTGCAACTTCAACTATTTTTTGTTAGTTTTGCCAGTACCTTCTCTAATTTTCTGGAACCTTCAGTGACTTGTTCGTATTTTTGCATTATGGTGTCCTTGCTTTCCCATCTCCCATCCCCTAATTTGTTTGGGTTTTTTTGCCTTCAAGCGATGATCTCCCAGGCAGTGGTGATGAACGGTGGGAGGACTGTGTCTGGTCTCTGCATGCCTGGGGTGGGGAAATTTTTCCCTCCCAATGGAAAATTTCAAAATTACTACAAATTCCAAGGGCCATTCAGAAGTTGGGGCGGAGGTGCACTCAAGAAGAGAATCCAGATCATGGATTTGTGCCATGAATACCTTTTCCTGCGTGCATCCTTGTGTGCATGCCCTCATCTCCACTCCCTTACCCTAAGCTCATTTTTTGCAGTGCTTGGATCCTGGGTCCAGATCCAGGAACTAGAAAAAGACAACATAAAAACTTTTATGGCTGCATTTGGCTTCAGAGTCTGAGGTTCCATACTATGCCTGCCTCCTTCTCCTGCCAATATGCTGAATTATGATGGCATGTACTGAAAGTACCAGAAAGTACTGATCAAAGGGTGTTCCAAAATGAAAACAAAACAGGAACTGTCTTTATGTTGTGTGTATTTGTACACTGCTGCGTACAACTAGTACCGCTATAGAAATGTTAAGTAGTAGTAGTAGAATGGGATTAAAACCTGATAAGTTTTTGCATTGTGGCAAAGTTGATGAATAGACTGGTTTTGCCGAAACCAGCATTTGTTGCAAATTGTCATTTCAGCTCTATGGCCAATTGGAGACGGGCAGTGGTTAAGATTTGGAAAGAAAGTGGTCAGTTAGAAGACAGTACTATAGCTCCCCCCCTGCATATGTAGGGGTGGGGAGGGGAAGGTTGAATATGCCCCCCCCCGGTGAGTGAGGGGGGTTTGACCCAATAAGGGTGGGGGGTTCTGGTCTCCCAGTGAGAGGGGGGAACCAGGGGTTGGGGGAGAGGGTTTTGGGGGTTGGGGAGAAGGGAGGGGGGAGGGGCTAGGGGAGGTAGTGTGTTTCCTCGAGGATCCAGCAGGATGACCACTGGGGGGGAGGGAGGAGGGGGCCGGGAGGGTATCCACAGCCATTAGGGTCGTGATGGGCCAGGGTAACTATGGTCTCTCTGGAAGGTGGAGAACTGTGGGGAGAGACAGGTACTTAGTTCCTGTCCCCTGCACAGGCCCCCAGACAGGTGGTAGGAGGATCAGCATTGGAGGAGCCCCTGGTCTAGAGCTGTTTCTGCTGAATGCGATGTCAGTTGGTAATAAATCAATGGCGATCTGGGAGTCGATCCTGGATCGATCAGCTGTTCTTGTAAGTATTACAGAGACCTGGCTGGACAATGAGTCGGGGCCGATATTGGCTGATCTTGTTCCAGCCGGGTACTCGGTGCAGCACCAGCACAGGTCAGAGGGGCGGGGAGGCGGTGTAGCCATTGTTTTTAAGGACACTTGGTCTGTGAGGCAGTATCCTATGCAGACCATTTTGGGCATGGAGGGGGTCCACCGTGTGATCAATCTGGCAGGAGACAGATTAGGGCTGCTTTTGGTATACCACGCACCTACCTGTACCACAGTATCCCTACAGACTCTAGCAAAACTGGTATGGGAGGTGGTCTTGCGATCCCTGAAGACCTTGGTCTTGGGAGATTTCAATATCCATGCCGATGCCAATTTAGAGGGAGCATAGCGTGAGCTCATGGATGCCATGACAACCATGGGACTGTCTCAGAGGGTTAAGGGCCCAACACATGAGGGGGGACATACCCTTGACCTGATGTCCTGCACTGGCCTTGAGGCGGGGGATTTGGTGGGGTGTGTGTGTGTAACAGTTTTACCCCTGTCATGGACGGATCATTACCTACTCTGGACCAGTCTTCCGGTGCATGTCTACCCACGGAAAGGTGCAGGACAGGTTTGTTGGGTCCGCCCCCTGAGACTTATGGAACCAGAGAGGTTTTGGAATGCTCTAAGGGAAATGCCTTCTGATCTTGATAATCGTTCAGTCGATGAACTCATTGCGTTCTGGGACAGCTTGTTGGCTGAGGCTATTGACCAAATGGCTCCCAAGCGTCTGCTTCCAGAGAGCCGACAGTGGGGGTCACCATAGTTCACGGAAGACCTGCACTGGATGAAGCAGGATGGATGGCGGTTGAAACAATGGTTCAATTCAATTCAATTCACCTTTTATTTGTATCCCTCTTTCTCTCGCCTATGCCGACTCGAGGCTAACAACAAAGGTAGAACATACAAAATAATAACAACTATAATTCAATACAAAACCATAACCCAATAACCCCTTAGTTATCACAATATATCATATTCATAATCTTCATCATCATCCTATTGCTCTATTCCTGCTGCCACCAGGGAAGAGTCAAAACAATTTCAGCCCAGACTCCTGCTCTCACCAGGAGAAGGGGCCCATCCAATTCACAATAATATATAACAATATTCATTATTCAATATAAATATAACTTACATATCTATGGATACAAAACAACCCAATCCTACCACAATAATAATTCCTCCCCCATCCCTTCCCCTGCTGCCACCAGAGGTCGGTACTAGGGGAAAAAAACCTTCCCATCCCTCATAACTACCCCCTTAATACACATCCTGGTACCCTATACCCCACTCCCCCCTTTTACCGAACTCGCACTGAAGCTGACCGATTGCAGCATAAAGCTAGTTTGAGAGTTTATGCTGTTGCGGTGCAGGCAGCAAAGAAAGAGTTCTGTGCTGCCCTCATTGCATCTGTAAAGTCACGTCCAGTGCAGCTTTTCCAGGTGGTGCAGAGGCTGATCAGTCCAGCCTCTCTCTGCCTGGAACTGGAATTCTCCAGTGCCCACTGTGACATGTTTGCCAACTTTTTTGCAGATAAAATCGCCCAGATTCACCATAATCTTGATGCTGCACTTATGACAGTGGATGAACCAGAGGTATAGGAAGCCCTGCCATGTCTCTTGTTGTGGGATCAGTTTCAGTGGGTGTCGCCCACTGACGTGCCGGATGTCCTTGGGACGGTTCGGGCCACCTGTTGTGAATTAGATCCGTGCCTGTCCTGGATGGTGAAGACCAGCTGGGAGACGTTAGGGCCATTGCTGGTGGGGGTGGTCAATGCCTCCCTTAGGGAGGGCAGGGTGTCAAGCCATCTCAAAGAGGCGGTGGTGCGGCCTCTACTCAAGAAGCCATCTTTGGACGTTGACTCCCTGGCCAACTATTGGTCAGTCTCTAACCTTCCCTTTTTAGGGAATGTTATTGATCGGGTGGTAGCCCTGCAGTTACAGGGGCATCTGGACCGTGCAGGTTTTCTTGATCTCTCACAGTCTAGTATTCACCCCGGGTTTGTCACAGAGCCTGAACTTGTGGCCTTGGTTGATGACCTGCACCGTGAATTGGATCAGGGCAGATCCTCAATCTTGATCTTACTGGATCTGTTGGGGGCGTTTGATACCGTTGATCATGAGATGTTGGTGGCAAGGCTGCGGGACACGTCTGGGGTGAGTGGAATTGTTCTTGAATGGTTCCGCTCATTCCTGGCAGGGAGAAGTCAGTGGGTGGTTCTTGGGGAATGTACACAGTTTCCCCGGAATCTCACGTGTGGAGTCCCGCAGGGTTCTATTCTGCCCCGTCTCCTGTTCAATGTGTATAAGCTGAGCTGTTGGCGGAGATGGTCTTGAGGTCCCCAAGGACTTTGGTTCTGGGGGACTTCAACATCCGCGCTGACACTGGTCTTATTGGAGCAGAGCATGTGTTTATGGCCACCATGGCAATCATGGGCTTGAGTCAATTGATAGATGGCCCGACACATGATGGTGATCATACTCTGGATTTGGTTTTCTGCACTGGCCTACAGGTGGGGGGGGGATGGATGTGCTGAAAGTGCACTTGTCATGGTCTAATCATTATCTCCTTTGGACCCAGCTCCTGGCACACATCTGTCCCCGGAGAGGTGTGGAACTGGTTAAATTGGTTCACCCTCGCAGACTTATGGAACCGGAGCAGTTCTGGAATGCTCTGGGGGAAATATCCTCTGATCTTGATGCCCGCCTGCTCGATGACCTCGTTAGATTTTGGAACACCTGGATATCAGAGGTCATTGACTGGGCAGCTCCCAGGCATCCACTTCCCAAACATCAGAGTCGCAGGTTCCCGTGGTTCACGGAGAACCTGTGGCAGGTAAAATGTGAGGGGAGGCGGTTGGAGCGATGGTGACGTACTCATGCTGAAGCTGACCGATTGCAGCATAGAGCCAGTTTGAAAGCCTATGCGGTGGCTGTGCGTGAGGCAAAGAAGTTCTTTGATACCTTCATAGCATCTACGAAATCTCACCCAGAGGACCTCTTCTGGGTGGTGAAGGGGTTGGTCAGTCCAGCCTCCCTCCACCTGGAAGTGGAGGTTTCTTGGGCCTGCTGTGATAGGTTTTTTTATTTTTTCGTGGTCAAAATTGCTTGCATTCACCATGACTTCACTGCCACAGTTGATACAGTTGGGGAACCAGAGGCTATGAATGCCCCAGCTTGTCCTGTTTTGTGGGATCAATTTCAGTCGTGACCTCTGCTGATTTGGGGGATGTGTTGGGGGCTGTAAGGGCCACAACATTTGAATTAGATCCTTGCCCATCCTGGCTGGTTAAGGCCACCAGGAAGACGTTAAGACTGGTGCTGGCATGGGTGGTCAACACCTCCCTTTAGGAGGGCAGGGTCCTGGGGTCTCTTAAGGAGGCTGTGGTGAGGCCCTTGCACAAAAAACCATATACCTTGACATTGACACCCTTGCCAGCGACCAGCCTGTCTCTAAGCTTCCCTTTTTAGGGAAGGTTTTTGAGTGGGTGGTGGCCCAGCAGCTCTGGGACCATCTGGACTGGATCGGTTTCCTGAACCCCTCACAATCTGGCTTATATGGCACGGAGACTGTGCTTGTGACCTTGGTCGACGACCTGCGCTGTACTTTAGACCGGGGGCAATTGACTGTTCTGGTCCTGTTAGATCCGTCAGCTGCTTTCAATACCATTGACCATGAGCTGTTGGTAACTTGGCTGTGGGATCGTGCCAGGGTGGGCGGGATTGTTCTTGAATGGTTCTGCTGGTTCCTCGCTGATAGGACTCATTGTGTGGTCTTGGATGACTGTCCATCTGCTCCCTGTGATCTCACGTGTGGGGTCCCGCAGTGTCCTATTCTGTCCCCCCTCCTGTTCAATGTGTATATGCAGCCTTTGGGTGAGGTTGTGAGAGGGTTTGGCGTTAGGGATGTGCGAACAGAACAGAGTTCAGAAATTTGGTTCGGTTCGAAAATCGAGTTCGGTTCGAAAGTTCGGTTCGTTCGACCAAACTATTTGAGTTCAGTCAAATTCTGAACTTCTGAACTGAGTTCATACATTGAAAACCGTTTTTTTTGGCCTTGCGAACTGGTTTGAATTTGACTGAACAGTTCGGTCGAATTCGAGTTCGGTTTGAAAGTTCGGTTCGGTTGACCGAACTATTCGAGTTCGGTCCGAACTCTGAACTTTCGAACTGCGTTCGCACATCCCTATTTCATTTGTGTTGTCATTAATATGCTGATGACACTCAGCTTTACCTCTTGTTTTCAGCAGACTCAGCCCCCACAGTCTTGTTGCTTACCCGATACCTGACAACTGTGGGGGCCTGGATGAGGGCAAGCCGCCTGAAGCTGAATCCCGACAAGACAGAGGTGATGCTGGTGGTGGGGAGGACCAAGGGAGTGAAGGCTCCCATTGCCCTGTCCTGGTTCCTCAAGTTCATAGTCTGGGAGTGCTCCTCGATTCGCAGCTCTGCCTGGATGTCCAGGTAGCAGCTGTGGCAAGGAGTGCATTTGCCAAATTACAACTGGTGCGATGGTTATGGCCGTATGTCTCAGACTATGACCTTTCCACTATCATCCATGCCTTCATAGCCTCGAGGCTTCATTACTGTAATGCACTCTATGTGGACTACCCAAGGTGATGGTCTGGAGGCTGCAACTGGTGCAGAATGTGACGGCCCGTCTCCTGATGGGAACGGGTCACCGAGAGCACCTAACACTGGTGCTCCGTTCTCTGCACTGGTTGCCGGTTGCCTACTGGGCCCAATTCAAGGTGTTGGTGTTGACCTTTAAAGCCCTACATGGCCTGGGCCCCACTTACCTGCAGGACCGCCTCACTCTGAGGGTTCTGGAACAGCCATTGAGGTTGGTCGGGGGCACCCTCTTGTAGGTCCCCCATGTTCGGCGGGGGCCACATTGGAGAGGGCGTTCTTGGTCGCTGCACCTCAGTTGTGGAACTCCCTCCCGGCAGAGGTTCATTTGGCCCAGGGTCTTCCCTNTTTGAATGCTTTTATACTGTACACCGTCCTGAGATGCCTTTGGCAGGAGGGGATGGAATAACAAATATTTTATTATTATATTAATAATAATAATAATATAATATAATATATGCAACCTTTGGGTGAGGTCATGAGAGGGTTCGGCATGTGATGTCATTAGTACGCCAATGATACACAACTTTACCTCTCATTTTCAGGAGACCCAGGCCTGGCAGTCTTGGTGCTTGCCTAGTGCTTGGCAACTGTGGAGGACTGGATGAGGATGAGCCATCTGAGGCT
This sequence comes from Sphenodon punctatus, assembly GCA_003113815.1. Taxonomy (NCBI): domain Eukaryota; kingdom Metazoa; phylum Chordata; class Lepidosauria; order Sphenodontia; family Sphenodontidae; genus Sphenodon; species Sphenodon punctatus. The sequence continues at coordinate 715,852 of QEPC01003849.1, read as the reverse complement.
GAATCCTGACAAGAGGGAGGTGATTTCAGTGGGTAGGGATGAGGGTGTGTGTGGCTCCCATCATTTGTGCGGTCTGCCCCCCTCGGCCGCTCAGGTTAGTAGTCTGGGGGTGCTCCTGAACCCGCAGTTCCACCTGGATTGCCAGGTGGAAGCTGTGGCCAGGGGAGCATTTTGCCAATTGCATCTGGTGCGATGGCTGTGGCCGTATGTCTCAGGCTCGGATCTGGACACCATTTATTTATTTATTTATTTATTTATTTAAACTTATACCCCACCCCTCCTGCCACAGGCAGTTAGGGGCAGCTTACAACAATAAAAACAATAAAAACAATTAAAAATGAGGAAATAGAAAAAACAACCCCCCTATCCCTCCACCCCCTGCCCCACCCACACATCACCCCTCTCCCCCGCCAAATGCCTGGTGGAACATCCAGGTCTTACAAATTTTCTGAAAAGAGGGGAGGTCTGGGGCCAGCTAGGCCCCTACAGGAAGGGAGTTCTGTAGGTGTGGCATGGCTACTGAGAATGCCCTCTCTTGTGTGGCCTCCTGAGAAACTCGGGGGACCTCGAGCAGGGCATCCCCAGACGACCGCAGGGGTCATCCAGGACACAGTGAGTGAGGTGGTCTCACAGATAGGCAGGGAACAGACTATTTAGGGCTTTATAGGTTAAAACTAACACCTTGAATTGGGCCCAGAAAACCACCGGCAGCCAGTGCAGAGATCTGAGCACTGGTGTAATGATGGGGGCCGCCATGGTGTAATGATGGGGGCCACCAATTCCATCGCCTTACCAACTAACATCACCTCTGTCTTGTCAAGATTTAGCCGCAGTCGATTAGCCTTCATCCACTCCCTCACAGCTGCCAGGCACTGAGTAAGCACCGAGACTGCTGGACCTGGGTCTGTGGAAAAAGAGAGGTACAGTTGGGTGTTATCAGCATATTAATGACACCATACACCGAACCCCCTAATCACCTCACTGAGCGGCTTCATATACACATTGAACAGGAGAGGGGGCAAAACAGAATCCTGCATAACTCCACACAAGAGGGCTCAGTATGATGAAAAACAGTCCCCGAGAACCACCCGCTGAGTTCTTCCACTCAGGAATGAGTGGAACCATTAAACAACAATCCCGCCCACTCCTGTACAGTCCCGCAGGCGCATCAACAACATCTCATGATCAATGGTATCAAACACAGCCGACAGATCTAAGAGGATCAGCAAGGTCGAACGACCCCGATCCATATCTCGGCGCAGGTCATCTACCAAAGCCACAAGCACAGTCTCAGTGCCATAACCGGGATGAAAACCAGACTGAGAAGGATCAAGAAAACCGATGCGATCGAGATGCCCCTGCAGCTGCCGAGTCACTACCCATTCAATAACATTTCCTAAAAAAGGAAGGTTAGAGACATTCTGATAACTCGCAAGGGAGCCAGCATCAAGAGATGGTTTCTTGAGCAGAGGCCATACCACTGCCTCCTTGAGACAGCCCGGCACTCTGTCCTCCCGCAGGGAGGCATTGAGCACCCCAGCCATCAACGGCCCCATTGTCTCCTGGCAGATCTTAACCAGCCAGGACGGGCAAGGATCTAATTCACAAGAAGTGGCCCTAACCACCCAAGAACATCCACCACTTCGGTGGGCATCACTGACTGAAACTGATCCCAGAAAACCCGACATGATGGGGCTTCCATAACCCCTGGTTCCACTAGTGTAATAAATGCTGCATCAAAATCCTGGTGAATACTAGTGATTTTGTTCACAAAATAATCCACAAACATGTCACAGTGGGCAGTAGATGACTCCACTCCAAGGTTGAGGGAGGCTGGAATGACCCTCCCCTGGACTACCCGGAACAGCTCAGCTGGATGGGTTTTTGTGGATGCTATGAGGGCAGCAAAGAACTCCCTCTTTGCTGCCTGCATAGCCACAGCATAGGCTCATTAACTGGTTCTATGCGGCAATCTATCGGCTTAAGGCATGCGAAAGACGCCACCATCGCTCCAACCACTGTCCATCTTGCTTCAGCAACCGCAGCTCCTCGGAAAATCAAGGAGGTCTGTGGAGCTGCCGCCTGGGCAGTGAACGCCTAGGATTCGTCTGAAAAATGGCCTCCGTCAGCAAGGTGTTCCACAGCACAACGAGGTCATCGATGAGACGGTTGTCAAGGTCAGAGGGTATTTCCCCCAGAGCATTCTAGAACTGTTCCAGTTTCATCATCCTCCGGGGACGAACCATCCGAATCAGCTCCACACCCTTCCAGGGGCAGATGTGCGCTAGGAGCGAGGTCTGCAGGAGGTAATGGTCCATCTATGACAAGGGCACAGTTGATATCTACCCCAACTAACAGAACACCTGCCTCAAGGCCAGTGCAAAACACAAGGTCTAAGGTGTGTCCTCCGTGATGTGTCGGGCCGATAACCAACTGGGACAGGCCCATGGTTGCCATGGTGACCATTAACTCATGTTCAGCTCCCCCAAGGGTGGCGTCAGCATGAATGTTGAGGTCCCCCAAGACTATTGTCTTTGAGGACCGCAGCACCACCCCGGACACCACCTCTGCCAGAGCATGTAGGCAGACCGCTGCACAGGTAGGTTCATGGTATACCAGCAGCACTCCCAAACTGTCCACTGCCAAATCAAACACAAGATGGAGACCTTCGATACCCAATATGGATTACACTGGATACCTCCTCACAGACCATCCCTCCTTAAAAATCATAGCTACACTGCCCCCCCCATCCCTCCGACCGTGGCTGGTGTTGCACGGAATACCCAGCCAGAAGATCAGCCAGACTAGGCCCTGATTCATTGTCCAGCCAGGTTTCTGTGATACATACGAGATGGGCGGCATGGTCCAGGATGGTTTCCTGGACTGTTTCACTTTATTAGCCACCAATCTCGCATTTAACATTACCATCACCGGGTCGGGGGCCCTCTGACCAAGAACCACCTGCTCCACAGCTTGTGGGGTCATGAGTGGGACATGCAGCAAGCATCGATAACGCCTTCCCCCCAGCTGTCCCACACTGGCAACAGGGGAGATCCTCCCCCTTCCCACAAAACGCTCACCCCCTCCCCTCGTCCCTCCTTCTCACAGGGAGACCAGAACCCCCCATCCTTATTGGGTCAACCCCCCTCTCTCACTGGGGGGGCCATACCCAACCCTCCCCAACCCAGTCCCGCTTCGTCGCCCGCATATGCAGGGGAGAAGTCATATTCCCCTCAATCCTCTCCCAAACCCATCAACACAAACCCTAACCACCATCCATGCTTTCATTACCTCTCGACTGGACTACTCTACCATGTTCTATGTGGGGCTACCCTTGACGATGGTCCGGAGGTTGCAGCAGGTGCAGAATGCGGTGTCTCGCCTCCTAATGGGGACGGGCTGCCATGAGCACATTAAACCTGTGCTCTGTACTCTGCACTGGCTGCCTATTATCTTCCAGGCCCAATTCAAGGTGTTGGTTATGACCTATAAAGCCCTAACCAGTGGGTCCTGCTTACCTGCAAGACCGCCTCGGGCCTTGGGTCATTTCAAAGTTCCCCAGGTATGCCGGGTGGTGATGGCAGAGAGGGCGTTCTCGGTGGCCGCACCTCAGCTGTGGAATTCCTTCCCGTTGGAGACCCATCTGTCCCCAGACCTCCCCTCTTTCTGTAGATGTTGTAAGACCTGGTTGTTCCACCGCGCCTTCGGGGACGGGGTGGGAAGGGGGCGTATTTGTCTTAGCTGCTATTGAATTTCATGGTGTCCATTTTAATATATTGTAGTATTTTAGATGGTTTTATTATTGTTGTTTTATGTTGTGCACCACCCCGACCTGCTGGAGTGCAGGAGGGTGAGGGATATATATTTTTTTATAAATAAAAATAAATAAATAAATTTGTTGACTGATAATTTTGTCAGGTGTTTTAGATTTTTTCAATGTTTTTACCTTGCTGCAGGAGTTGTATGTACAAATAAACTCAATTCACATGAATCATTGAGCAGACTCCATACAGTAGCCACCATTTTGAGTTCGAATCTGGTATGTGGCCCCTATTTTTCCTTCAACAAATCTCTTTGCCTCCATTTCTACAGCAATGAAAAAGAGATACAGAATACTCATATCTGCCCTATCTTTTAGGGGACATGGAAGATTCTCTAATACAGAAAAGAAATCACTGTATAGTTGCTAGAAGATTTGATAGGTTTAACGAAGAAGGTCCAGAGTATAGTAATGAAATAGTAATGAAAACTGTATTATTTTTTTCCAAGTGTATTTTCCAGAGAATATAAATATACAAATGGTAGTTCATTAGGAAAGCAGGCAATGAATCATGATCAGATTAGAAACATAGAAAGGGCCTATGTTTCAGTGCAGAGAAGTGCTGCTGGATCTGCACGTGATCGACTGAGGGGGAGAGGTGCCTGGCGTGGTATGGTTTTGTGTGGCCTATCGATAGGGCAACTGGGGGATTAGGATTGCATTTACCTTTACCATGCCATGCAGTTTTAAAAAAAAGAAAATTGGGTGCCACATTACTTCTAGTTCTGCCTGCTGCTTAGTTGGCACTTGGCACCATGAGACCAGAAGGATCTCTCTGTCTGGCTTCACTTTCCCTTACCTGCTCTGTTCAAGTTACCAGTGCCACAAAACCAATGCCATGCCAAGAGGGTGCCAGTGTGAGGTGTGAATATCTGGTTTCCTTACTGGTTTGCTGCTGAGAGTCTGATTTGTCTGTTCAAGTCTGGTCTTTTCAAGTTACCAGTGTCTGGTCTGTTCAAGATACCACTGTGCCACAGAACCAATGCCATGCCAAGAAGGTGCCCGTGGGTGTGAGTGAATGTCTGGTTTCCTTTTTATGGGTGTTATCAGGTTGGCTGGGTTTTGGTGGGATTTCTCCATGCAGTTACAATATTTCATTGTATTCTTCTTGAGCGAATCTCCCACTCTTGCTAGCCTGTTTTTTCTGTGCACTGCTTGGTTGGCATAATAATAATTTGACAGTGGGTGCTCTCACTGCGGAGGTGGACCATGCTGTAGGTACACAAACAATGATGATGATGATGATTGATTATTATTATTTCTTCTGCACGCAGTTGCACTTTTGTGGGGTTTTCCTCTGGAGCGATTGTCCCATTCTTGCTAGTCTGCTTTTCTTGGTAGTGCTTTTGCTGTGGGTTCAAGATATTTTGCCAAGTTGTAACCAGTCGGGGCACTGTGGGCATACTTTCTAGTTTCTTTCTGGTTAATAATATGGTGTGGGGGGGGATGGGGCTTGCCTTGTATTGGTGGGCTGAGCACACACAATGAAGGCTTTTGTGGTGGTGGGGGGAGATGTCTGGTTTCTTGTGTGTGGTTGTTATGGCTGCTGGTCTGGCTGATTTTTTAATTACATGGTGGTTGTGGTGGTGGTATTTTTTGTGCTGGCTTCTGTTCTGTCACTCTCACTCTGTCTTTTATCCTGCTGGCAGGAGTAGCAGGGGGAGGGAGGGCTGCATGTGTTGTTGTGCACCCTGATTGGCTAGGCAATTAAGAAGGTGGGGGAAGGAGGATGGGATGGATGAGTTGTGGGGCACATTGTGTGCGTCCTGATTGGCTAGGCAATTAAATGGCTGCAGCTGCTGCACATGGCAACAGCTGCTGAGGTGCCAAGCTGGCGCCCAAGAGCTCTGAAGTTTCTAAATTTTTCTGAAGTCTTCTGACATCCCAGACTTTGAAAACCGAAGCTTTAGCAAGAGTGTTGAGTGCCTCTGGGTACCCAGGCCGACTATTTGGAACTTGGGAATCTGGTGCGAGTACTCGGAAGTACTATTTGGTTCAGGTCTATTAAAAGGGCATGAGCGTTGAAGCAGGAGGGTAGTCGGATAACAGATCCTGAGAGAGTGGCAAGGTTGTCATGTGTCAAGGGTAACTGATACTGAGAGGCTTTCCTTCTGTTTTCTCTATTTTCCATTATTTTTGAGGGTCCAACTCCAGGGTTATAGCCCTGAGGCAACAGGAAAAGGCTGGACATTGCAGTCCAGCATGGACTTTTGTCTTGAGGACAGAGAGCCACAAGAAAAAACATCTCAGCAGAGGAAATATGTGGAGCCAACTTGACTCAACAGCTTCAAGGGGGCTGGCTTTGTGGACATGTTGCACTGGCTATCTGAAGAGATTCTCATCACACAAATTGTAAGACTGCATTTATGTAAAGAAGTTTCTGGTTTGTTTGTAAAACATCATTGATGTCTAGCTTCCTTTGTGAAGGGCCTTTACGTCAATTGCAAGGTCTCCCATCCCAGGTAGGTGTTGGGGACGGTGCTGGCGAGGGTGGTCAACGTGTCCTTGCAGCAGGGGAGGCTGTCGCCTAGTCTCAAGGAGACTTTGGTGCGTCTCCTGCTGAAGAAACCATCGTTGGATGTGGACGCACTCGCCAGCTACTGACCTGTCACTAACCTTCCCTTTTTAGGGAAAGTTATTGAGCAGGTGGTGGTGATCCAGGTCCAGGCGCATCTAGATAGCATTGGTTTCCTGGACCCTTTTCAATATGGGTTCTGCCCCGGCTATGGCACCAAGACAGTGTTGGTGGCCTTGGTCGACGATCTCCGCCGGGAGATGGACACAGGATGCTCAACATTTCTTATCCTGCTAGATCTCTCAGCCGATTTTGACACCGTGGACCATGGGCTGCTGTTGAGATGGCTGCATGACCTGGGGGGGTCAATACAGGACTGTTCTTGAATGGTTCTGCTCATTCCTCTCGGAGAGAAGCCAGCGGGTAGTGTTGGGAGCTGAAACATCTTGCCCCCGCACTTTTTCCTGCGGCATTCCGCAGGGTTCCATTCTGTCTCCATTATTATTTAATGTCTATATGCAGTCCTTGGGGGAGGTCGTGAGAGGGTTTGGGATGCAATGTCACCAATATGCTGATGATACTCAGCTGTACCTCTCTTTTTCTACTGACCCAGACCCTGCTGTCTCGTTGCTATCCCAGTGTCTGGAGGGCATGGCGGAATGGATGTGGCAGAGCATACTGAAGCTCAACCCCAATAAGATGGAGGCACGTGTCGGCCCCCCTGATTGGGGGGATTCGCCCTCCTATAGCTCAGCAGGTTCGGAGTCTGGGGGTGGTATTGGATGCAGATCTCTGCCTGGATCGATAGGTGGAGGTGGTGGTGAAGGCTGCCTTCCACCAGTTATATCTGGTGTGGAGGCTGCGCCCGTACGTCTCCGGTCTGGACCTGGCCTCCCTCGTCCATGCTTTTGTCACCTCGAGACTGGACTACTGCAATGCGCTCTACGTGGGGCTGCCCTTGTACCTGGTTCGGAGGCTGCAGCTAGTGCAGAATGCGGCGGCCTGGCTCCTTTCGGGGACGGGTCGCCAGGACCACATAACACCTGTGCTCTGGACTCTGCACTGGTTGCCAATAGTGTGTCGAGCCAGGTTCAAGGTGTTGGTGTTGATCTATAAAGCCCTTCACGGTCTTGCCTCCTCGTACCTCAGAGACCGCCTTGCCCACTGTGCCCCAGAGCAGCTCCTTTGGTCTGCCAGGGGTGTCTTCTGCAGGCCCCCCTTGTTAAGCGGGGGGCCTCAATGGAGAGGGCATTCTCGGTGGCCGGGCCGCGCCTTTGGAACTCCCTCCCGGAGGAATCTTGCCTGGCTCAAAGCCTTTTAACATTCTGGTGCGTTTGTAAAACCTGACTGTTCGCGCAGGCCTTTGGGGAGGCTTGATTAGGGGTTTTTAATCTCCCCCTACCCTTATTTATTGTTTTTGTGCCTAACCCTGATTTAATTTTATTAGGAGTGTTTAAAATTTTTATATGATTGTATTTTTATGTTTTAAAATTGTTAGCCGCCCCGAACTGTTTTCAGGAGGGGCGGGATAAAAATGGATAAAAATAAATAAATAGCCACAGGCCAGCTGGTTCATGGGCCAGCCCAGGTGACCAGCTTATCTGTTGCTACTTGCCTCCTGGGAGGTTTGTCTTGGAAGTTCCCATTTCTCCAGTTTTCTCAAGCTTTGCCCTGCGTCTTACAGTGACTCACATCCAACACGTATGTCCCCCACCAAGACATTCATCAGGCAACAATGTCTCTCAATCGGCAAAATCCCCTCAGCTGTGAGAAATTCAATTACCGCTCCCTGCTTAAGACATGTATCAGTGCTAGCTGCCATTTTGAGCTGCCTTAGGAGTGATTCCCCCGGGTGAGGTGGAGAGGGAAGGAAGCTTTTGCAGTAGAATATACTAAAGCAACTTGTGTATGTTTTCAGTTACTGTATCACTTGGAAATAAAGAGTTGGCATTGTTTTTTGGGCCTCCCTTGTGTTACAACCTTTGCAAATAAAAGAAATAAGGCTCATAGCTTCTGTCTGACTTTGCAAGGATTGGCTTCCGTGCAAATTGAGGGAGACAAAAGATGAGAAGCTGAGTTTGCAGAATATATTAGTGGCTAAGGCTCACCTAAGCAACTGCTGTCAAACAGCAGCAAAGAGAGGAATCCTATCAGGGACTATAAGGGACCAGCCGAGGTCATGGGTGAGTTTGCAAAATCAGGCCCCAAGAGGAGTGAAGGCAAGGTACCTATCATAAGTGCATCAGGTGCACCCCACATGGGGTGGGCTGTGGCTCAGATGGTAAGAGCACATGGTTTGCACGTATAAGGTCCCAAGTTCAATCCCTGGCATCTTCGATTCAGAATGTCTGGCAGCACATGTGCATGGGGCCTTGGTCTGGGATTCTGGAAGACCTTGGGTAGCATGCCTGGGTGAGGCCTCTGCCAGAGACCCCGGAGGGCTGGATTTGAGACTCTGGTGCTGTGTCAGGTTGTGACAATACTGGGCTAATATGGACAATTGGTCTGACTCAGTTAGGCAGCTCCTTGTATCCACATGCCGGGGAGGTGGGGGGTGGCTCACAATGTATGTGGAATTACTGTGCATTTCATGGTGCAGGGATAGGGGTGAGGGCAGAATGAGGTTGCCTTATTCCATACTTTGCACTAGGGCCCATTCCAACCTAGCTATGCCCTTGAGTCAAGGCAAGGCAGACAAAGGGCAAGATGATGCCCAATCAGAGGGGCAGGCAGATTTGGGTACAAAGGGTCCAGAAGCAGAGGTAACTGGAGACAGGAAGAGAGTCAAGGTAACAACTTAAGAAAGACACACACCGATCAGAGTGCAGGTAGGAGAAGGCATTGCTCTATCGCTTCCTCTGGGAAGCCTTTTATGCTAAGAGCAGCCAATCTCATGCACAGAGGGACTGGCTTAGCTACTGTAAGAAGCTGATCATAGCATCCAGAACAAAGCTAGCTTTCAAGAGGGTAGGGTGGTTCCGTGGTTAGGTCAGGATGTCAGTCTGAGTCCAGCAGGGTCCTGAAGGAGACTGTCCAATGAAGCAGCAGTCTCTAGGGCTGGTTCGAAACAGCCATTCCATTCTTGCGTGAAAAGTTCCACAAAAACAGAATGGCTGCTAGTATTTCTGTTGAAATTAGGATAAAAATAACGTTTTGATCAAAATTTGAATTGACCTACTTGCACAGTTGCAAAATGACAGTGGTTGATTTGCACTTGCAGAGAATGCTGGATTTTTTTTTTCTATCAGTCTCTGGCAGGATCTCTCCAGCTCGCCCCTTCCTCCTCATAGTCCCCGAGTATCCAGCCCCTTTACTGTTGGCCTCTCGCTCTTCCTTGCTTAACCACAAGTCCTTTAGCTGGCTTATTAACAGTTCAAAGGTGTCTACCTCCAGCTTGTCCGGTTCTGGTTCTCCTATGACTTTATCTCTGTTGTTCTTCATCAGACTGTGGGATCAGGTCCTCCTAGAGGAGGATGCTCTCTTGGCCACGCAGAGGGTGGTGCCTGATTTGATACCTTACAGACCTTCTCTTTCAGGCAGTTACTATCTCTTCACATGGCAGGATGCCAATAAGCGCACAGCCTTCTTTAGATTAAGAGCCAATGTTTTTGCATCTGCATTTTTGGAGGGGCGATATGCTGGCATATCACGGGAGCAATGATGATGCCCCCTATGCCAGTTGGCGGAAGGGGACACGCCAGACCATATAATTGGCCGCTGTCCTGCTTTTGCAGGTCCTAGGTATAAGTTCCTGGGAAAATTACTGTTAGACAATGACCTCTCGGAGGGAGGACGGCAGAAGTTCCTGAACCCCATTGACTCAGAAACCTCAAGAGTGGTGGCTAATTTCTGTTGGGCAGCAATCCAGATTAGGACGAGGGTTTTGGGTGTATGAGGTGGGGCCTTTATGACTTACTGGGTATCGAATTGTGGACATTGCATATAATAACAAAAGTGAATGTGCTGTTTTAATTTGCGAATTTTGTTTATGATATTTTACATTTATTATACATTGGCTATGGCATATTTTATATTTGTTATATATTTGTTATGGCTTTATTGCTAAACAATAAAACTTATTGATTGATTGTTGTTCTTCGTCCTGTCTCTGACCTTGCCTCCTTCCACTCCCTGGATAGACTCCATGGCCCAATCAGGAGCTTCTTGTAAGGATAGTCTCACACTCCCCTAACGAGCTTTCTCCATTGTTAGGGAAGCCCAGCGCTTCCCAACCAGTTCCATTCCTTCAGGATACTGACTCTCTACTACGGCTCCCTGTCTCCAAGTCTAGTCCGTTTCATCGTTAGGCCGCATTCACATCTGCGGTGGCGAGACCCGCGAGGGAAGACGGGACAGTGGGGAGGAGCCGGATGGCAGAAGATGAACCGGTGTGAACGGGGATCTGCCGCGGCTTCCCTCACGCATGTCAGGTCAGGATTTTCCACCCTGACATGTGCGAGGGAAGCCATGGCAGATCCCTGTTCACACTGGTTCTTCTTCTGCCATCCTGCTCCTCCCCCCACTGCCGCTTCTTCCCTCGTGGGTCTTGCTGCCACAGATGTGACTGTGGTCCTAGTCTCTTCAATGGACTTGTCTATTTTCCCCAGAGACTCCCTCTCCTCTCTCTGGGTCTCCCAGCGTCCTAACCCCAGGAACTGACTTCCACCTACCATCCCTCCGCCATTTGAACGGCTCAGGTGTTTCCTTTATAGCCCACACACTGGGCTCACGTTGGTTTATGCTGAGGCTGTCATTGTTGCTGATCAGCCCCACTCTCACAGCTGAGCCTCTCAGCAACAGAATTGCCCTCAAGCTTGAAGCCGCCTGGATGCTCTCCTCCACAGTGCTGGGATTGACGCAGTCAGCAGCGCTACAGACCCCGCTCCGGGGACTTTGGGGTAGGTGAGTTCCTCACCCTGCCACACAGTCCGATCTAAATTTGGATTGAAACAAGGGCTGAAACTAGGATGGAAAGCATTCCCATGAGAATTTATTATTATTATTAACAAACATTTATATAGCGCCAGCAGTGTACCTGGCACTTTACAAAGTAAAAAAATAGACACGGTGCCTGCCCCTAGGGCTTACAATCTGAGAGACAGGAGCTGGGGGAGAGACTTAGGAAGGGGAACAGAGGGAGAAACAAGGGGTCTACGTAAGATTCTCACAGTCCCAAGCGAGATTTCGTGAGATCTCGCTACGATTTTTGAGAATCTTGTGAGATTCTGGTAAATCACCAAAATGCTCCATGGATGTGCAAAGGGCCGTCATGGCCATTCTGGGTATTCATCATCCCCCTAACAGCCATTTTGTGCATGCACAGAGTGTTTTTTGAGTTTTTTCAAAAAATCTTGCGAGATTCTTGAAAACCTCAAAACAAGCTGCGCATTCACAAAATCGTCACTGTGGGCATTCTGCACATGCACAGTCACTGGTGGCCATTTGTGCATGCACAGAATGCTTTGGGGTGCATTTTTGTGGTACTTGAGAATCTCACCAAGAATGGTGGCGAGAATGCCGATTCTCACAAGTTTCTCCACCCATCTCACCAAGAAACCCATTCTCAGTGAGATTCTTTCAGGGTTTGAAATCTTATTTCACCCCTAATTGGAATATCCAGTCCTGTTGAAAATGGAAAATGAGCAGAATTCTGGTTTTAGACCATCTTGGTAAGTGGTTTTCCTCCCTCTTTCTTTATTCCTGTCACAGACAGTGGACATCTGTCCAGGCTTCTGATCATTTGAGCATGGTCCATCTCAGTTAGCACTGCTGTTTTTGCTCTGAGATGATCACCATATGACTGAAGTTCTATTAACCCCTATGAGATCTCTGCCCCATAGTGTCAGAATATGGGCCTTATGAGTCAGGTCATATGAGGATAAGAAGTGCCATAGTGGGTCAGTCAATGGTCCATCCAATCCAGTAGCCTGTCTCCAAAGGTGGCCACTTTTGGTCACTTCAAGAAGTAAAACCCAGATCATAGTGGAGTGATGTGTTCTCTGGTCTTTACTCCCAGCTCCTGACAGTTAAAGGTTTTGTCTAGGGATGGGCGAATGCAGTTCTGAAGTTCAGACTTCGGACTGAAATTGACCAATTCGGTCGACCGAACCGAACTTCCGAACCGAACTCGATTTTCGAACCAAACCGAATTTCCAAACTCAGCTCTGTTCGCCCATCCCTAAAAGATAATATTCCATTTAGTTCAATGGGGTTTGAATTTCTGAACTTTGTTCTGAAGTTTGGACCGAACTCAAATAGTTTGGTCAACCGAACCGAACTTCCGAACCGAACTGAATTTCCCAACTGAACTGAACCGAACCGAATTTCCAAACTGGGTTCTGTTCGCCCATCCCTACTTTTGTCCCCCAACCAACTTGGCTGATAGCCATTTATGGACCTATTAGCTAAGAACTTATCCAATCCTTTTGGATAAGTTATGGTATTGGCTTTGAAGAAACAGATCTTCCAGCACTGGCCCTTAACTCCCTAGAAAGTAGACTCACACTCTGCGTAGAGCAGAACTCATTAGCATTCATACAAGAAAACCTGGAAAGTGGAGTTTCAAGTTACAGGAATACATGTATTCCCATTTTACAGATGGGGAATGGAGGCTGAGAGAGTGTCCAGTCCACCCAAGGCCAGCCAGTAAGTTCATTCCTAAGATGATGCAGAACATAACCAGAACCCTGGTCTCCCAGATCCCAGTCTGGAACCTTATTCACTAGGCTATGTTAATCTAAAACAATTTAATAATCTTTGGAAAGTATATTTGTTATGTAGCCTGTCCTGTGGAGGCCTTGAAAATCTTTGCTAGAGAATTGCAACCGACAAAAGCCTTGAGTCACCCAACACCTTCTCCCCTGGCAAATTTACAACTTGTTCTTTCATTGGTGTTGGCCATGTTCCATATTGTCTACCAATTCCTCTGCATTTCAGTGACCTGCCCCTTGCATCGGTTGACAGAGAACAAAGTGTACAGGAAGTGGTAAGAATTTCACACAAGACTCAGAATGTGGGTTTGTGTACCAGTGAGGACCCTTTGAAATGGGCCGTGGCAGGGGGGGGGAGGGCAGTCCCTGGGTGCGCTGGTGCAGGGGTGGTGCAGGGGGCAGGAACACATTGGTGGACACCCATCCCCACCCATATTGGTGCACACCTCGTCCCCATGCACGGAGCAACCTGCATTTCGCTGGTTGCTCCATATGTGGGTGTGGGCGGGAATGCGTGAGTCACGGGAATGTGCACCCATACACCTCCACATTTATACGGGATTCTCCCCTGTGTGGATGATGGGTGTCCATGCACAGGAGAGTCTCATGTAAAAAGGGCCAGTGTGTTGTGTGAATGAACTCTAGCTAAAAAGACGGTGCCATCCTGGAGAACCTCAGGTGCACTGTCTCCTCCTTCTGGAAGGGCGGACGTATAGTCAAATGGCAGTATAAAACAACTGGAAGGGGAAAAGAACACGCAACCATATGCTATCTCTCGTTCTCATTATACTACTTCCATTTGAGCTAATAAATGATATTGAAAATAGCTGTGATCCAGAGGGGAGGTAAATGCAAACAAAAGGAATGTGAATGATTCTTTGCAATCTATTGTTTGCAAATGTTAAGCTAACCAAATAGAAATAAGTGGTTGTATTTACAATAAAACACAGTTTTGCTTCAATTTATTGACTTCTTTACATTCATACTCCTGTATCCCAAAGGGCCATAATGCAGAACATAAACAGAAAGCACAAAATACAGAGAATATATCTTGCCTTCATTTGTGTCAAAATTGCAATAAAACAAGAAAATATGTACAGCAAGGATGCCATTTTGGTTTTATTTATAAAGGTTGCTGTCTCCGTTCTATGTTAATTGTCTCCATCCTGGTTGTTAAACTAGAGGCACGCGTCTCTATGTCAACAGTGTCAGGCCCCGTAGTGAATATGACGGCTTAGATAGTTAGATTTAATATCAGTCCCTGTGGCAGGGTGCTTGGGGTGATTTCTTGCAGGACTATGTCCATTTATGGCTAGCCAGAACCCTTTCCCTGGTTACCTGGGGACTTTATTGTCCTTCGTGTCCCATCATGGTCTCTGAGGTCAGCCAGGGGAACCCTCTTGCAGGTACCATCTCTTTGTGAAGTTTCTCCAACAAGGGCAAGCAGAGAGGCATTTTCAGTGGCTGATCCACAATTGTGGAACTCCCCCGTCTTGGAGGTTCATCTAAGCCCGAGTCTGTTCATCTTCTGTAAATGTGTAAGACCTTTTTGTTTGGCAGGTGAGGATAGGGTTGGGTGAGATAGGGGGAGGGGTGGATGGGGAAAGGGTTGTGTGGGGTTAAGTGGATTTTTACTAGTTATAAGCTGCCCTGAACCTTAATGGGAAGGGTAGCATATACATCAGAATGAATAAATTAAAGTAAATGATTGGGAAGCAGGTAACTCAGGCTTAGGTCTACTGGATACCTTTTTGGCTGTGAACCAGTGTCCAAATCCCATTTTATGCAACTCTGGTTAGGCCCCAGCTGGAATGCTATGTTCAGTTATGGGCGCCATATTTTAAGAAGGCCATAGAAAACTTAGAGAGGGTGCAGAAGAGAGGAATAAAGTTGATAAAGGGTTTGGAACATAAATAATTTGAGGACAGGTGGTAGGATTTGGGTGTGTTCAGCTTGGAGAAAAGAAGACTGAGTGTGTGTGTGTGTGTGTGTGTGTGGGAAATATACCAATCTACAACTATTTGAAAGGCTTTCATAAAGAAGATGGGTAACAATTGTTCTCTCCTGTTTTGGAGGGAATGATAAGAGGCAATGGGTACAAGCTACAGCGGAGATTTAGACAGAATATCAAGCAACGATTCCTGACTGCAAGAGCAACTGGGCAGTGGAATGGGCTAGCGCAGGGGCGGGGAACCTCTGGCCCGGGGGCTAAATTTGACCCTTGGCAAGTTTTAGGTGGGCCCTTTCTAGTGCCCTGATCTGGCCCCTGGATCCAACCTCTGCCCTCAAGCATTGAAAAACTGAGTTCATGATAATGGAGCAGAGAGAGGAGAGCATGCACACAAGGGTAGCTGACAGATCCACAGCACAGATCCATGGTCTGGGTCCTCATTTTCTTGAATATACCCATTATGCACCCCTGTCCCCAACCTCTATGTGGTCCTTGGAGCTCTTGCTAATTTTCAAGGTGGCCCCCAGGACAGGAAAGGTTCCCCACCCCATGGCTAGCCTGAGAAACTGTGGATTCTTCATAAGGAAGAGACCAGATATCTGGGGTGACTTAGACATGGCAAATTCTGCACCAACCAAGCAGGGAGCTGGCCTTAATTACTCTTGAGGTCCCTTCCAGCTCTATGATTCTATGAACTTACTTGGTAGTCTTAGGCAAGTCCCTAACTTTCATCCTCAGTTTGTGATGAGCAAGCGGTGGCCCTTTAAGGCCAGCCTGCCCATCACTATAGTCCCACCCCTTTAGAGGGGTATAAAAGGGGGAAGTCCTTTAGAGGGGCAGTCTGCGACAAGCTGCTGGAGAGGACAAATACCTAGGCAGAGGGGTTCCCACTGTGAGTTGTCCAGGGCCTTGGAAACAAGGGCCCAAATGGTAACGAGAAATAGCCAAGCCAGTGGGGAAAGTGTGGAGCCCAAGCTATGGTGCCCAAGCCTGAGGGCCCCAAGTTATGAATCCCCAACCCTAGCAGTAAAGGAATGACGGGAGAAGGGGAGCTAACAGAGGAAATCTGTACTGTAACTATTGACCTGTCCACACTAATGATGAAGTAAAAGGTGAAGGAAACAGAATGGAAGGGTCAAAAGCCTGGTATCTGGGGAGGTAAAGAGCAGCGATGAGTAAACAGCCATGATCCTGCAAGGAAATTGCAGGGACGAGGAGGTCATTTGTCACAGTTCCTCATTTGCTGCTGCTTTCAGGTAGGGATCTGACACAGACAAGCTGTATATAAAATAAGATTCTGCCACCTGCCAGAACTTCAGTACAGAGAGATAAAAGATTGGCAGGTAAAACAAAGTTTGCAACAACAAAACAAATATAACTTTTAATAAAACTTTATAAATAACAATGTCCATTCAACAACAGTATAAAACCAAAACCAAACATATAAAAAGAAAGGAAATATAGCTTTTAAACTGGGGGGGGGGGGTCTAGTCTTTTTTGGGCCTGTCCCCCAGAACTTGGGGGAAAGGCAAAAGCCAGGGCGCAGCACAGGACTGAGAGGCGGGCACCCTGTGCTCTGGCATTTTGTACCCGTGGGCCGATGCAAAGTCCACGGCCCCTGCCATGACGGCATGCCACCTGGAGAGCGACTGGTGGTACAGTTCCAGCTTCTCCATCTCAGCGGAGACGTACTGGGAGTACACCTCCACCTGCTTTTCCTCAAGTTCAAGATCCTGGAACTGTTCCACCAGGCGGTTCTCCATCGTGGCTGCATGCAGCCGTAGGCCCTGTATAAAGTGACGAGTAGGCCTCTCCACCTCGGCCTGAAAGGCCTTCACTGCTGCAGACTCCTGGGTCCCAGGGGACTCCACATCAGAACCGGAGGAGGGGGAAGGGCTTTGATGGTGTTGCCATGTCTTTTGGGTTGTCTTCCCCCCCTTCTTCTGCGCTGATGCTCCACCACGGCCACACCAGACTCCTGACGCTTCACCTTCTCCCTGTGCAGCTTCTCAATGTGGGAGATTAGGCTGGATGTGGTCCCCTGCCTGGCCAGTCTGAATTTTTTGCTGCATATGTAAAGGACATAAAAAGATAGGAACATGAGAAGTGCCATACTGTGTCAGATCAATAGTCTGTCAAGCACTGTCTGCATTCTTTCTCCACAAGTGGGTGGGTGGCCATTTGGCCAATCTTTCTCTGCAGGGGGCTTTCATTCCTAACAGGTCATAGGGCAATCCATTCCCTGTAAATCCACCCCCTGTACCTTACAGTGCACACGGCGTATGTGTCACCCTTCACAAACCACCTCCAGACATCAGATCTTCTCCGCCAACTGTCTGGGGGTGGCTCTGGCACGT
This sequence comes from Sphenodon punctatus, assembly GCA_003113815.1. Taxonomy (NCBI): domain Eukaryota; kingdom Metazoa; phylum Chordata; class Lepidosauria; order Sphenodontia; family Sphenodontidae; genus Sphenodon; species Sphenodon punctatus. The sequence continues at coordinate 698,499 of QEPC01003849.1, read as the reverse complement.
CCGACCTCTGCCTTTATGACCTGCACCTGGCACTGGCGGTAACAGATTCCTCATCACCCTCTCTGAAACAGGAACACATAAACAAGTAGTTAGTTAACAACACCTAAGTAATATCCTGCATTCATGATGATGCCTCTAGTCCTCCCTCCTTGGGGTGCTAGGGATGGCAACCAGAGATGGTGACCCTGGCTGGCGGGCATGTGCAAATCCTGCCCTTCTTTGGGTGCTGGGGAGGGATGGCAATGGGGAGACCCTGGCTGACTGGCATGTGCAAATCCTGTCCTTCTTTGGGTGCTGGGGAGGGATGGCAATGGGGAGACCCTGACTGGCTGGCACATGTTTGGGTGGGGGTGCTGCTCATGCTCGTGCTTGACTGCTGGAAGAGCCCCACATACTACAGTACCCTCTCTCTCTGTGGCAGACATCTGCTGCCACCCGCTGATGCCCACTGTTTGTGCCTGACTGATGCCCACCACCCACGCACCCACCCACAC
>QEPC01003849.1:668190-680050 GCA_003113815.1 Sphenodon punctatus | reverse complement strand
CCCCGCCCATTTATTTATTTGTTCTTTGCTAGCCCTGTTTTATATGATATATTTTATATGTAATATTTTTAAAAGGAATTTTATTGTTTTTATTGTAGAATTGTTGGAAGCCGCCCCGAGTTGCGTTGCAGGAGGGGGCGGGGTATAAATCTGAAAAATAAATAAAATAAATAAATAAATATCTCCAACAGATGGCTGTTGGAGAACCAGCTCTAGGGGGTCAACAGTTTGCCCAATAATAAGGTTGTAAAGTTTTTAAAATAAAGTTTTTAAAGATGATATCTAATCACACAGCTCGGTGAACCCGCCTTCTCTCAGGGATGGGTAGCTGGAACCACATTATGTCAGTACTACAGAGTCTATATGAGCTTCCAACAGCATAATTCAAAGTCCTGGTTTTTGATCTAAATAGCCCTGAAGAGCAGGATGTAAGAACCATTTATTTAGTCAGGCCTTTAGCCAGAAGGAAAAGGGGTCAGAGAGTGGTTTCAATAGGAATTTTATATAGTTTATATTTTACAGGGGGAGGGGGTTTGTATATTTTATATTTGCCTGTTTATGATATCTTATTTTAACTGACCCGAGCCTTCGGTGAAGGGCAGATAAAAATCCAAGTAAATAAAGTAAAATGATTCCTACAGTGTTGATTGAGGCCTCATTTCCAGAGGAGACAAGGATGCTGTTAATGGGAATGAAGTCTTTTGAAATCTTTGGTGCTAAGTTCTTTCGACAACTTGTTCCTGAGAGCTGTGAAATCCTGAGCTGAGGCGCATTCTATCAATGAATTTGTTGTCATTCCAAATGATAGCTTTTTAAATACAAATAATCCATACAAATCTGTATGATTCACTTAAACCCAGAAACTCACCTACCGAAAACCTGTTATCGTGTTAAGACAGATGCGCAATCGCCATCAATAAGCGTTTCTTATCCCCTCATTTTTCAATTTGAGCAGTGAAGGATCCCGGTAATAGAATTCCTCTAATCGACCTCTTGATGAATTGGGAGCTTTTCATCCTGTTTTATGTTAATCATTTCTCTCCACCAAAACAGATTTTGTTGATGTATGTTTTCATATTGTTTGGATATCAGCGTGAAGAGGCAGAATTAAACAAAACATGCTGTTCTTCTCACAGTTCTCCTTTAATCATCTGTCCGTGGGTGTTTTTCTGGTGACGTGATGGTGGTAGACCTGAAATGACAAATCAAGGTGAATGCTAGGACTGAGACGACAGCAAATCTCCGGCACTTACTGTACTGATTCGCGCTCCATCGCTGCTTGCCTGGGCTTTTTCCCAGTGTGAGGCGTCACCGGGGGGGCGAGCTTGCAGACTGTCCCCTCCCCCCCGTAGTACCGCTTTCAATTGGGAGTGAAGCCCAGGTAAATTGTTACGGTCGCTTCCAGTAGGACCTTTTTAAATCAGAGCATCCGGAGCCGCTTGGGACACATTGTGGCGGCTCCTTTTCTCATGGGGCTGTCAGTTGGGGCAGGAGTTAATTCTTCCCTGGCACTGCTGAGTTTGCGGGGTAATCCCTCTCTTTTGGGGGCTGTTACTGGGAATGGGGGTGATTATCCTTATCCAGTGACACTGTGACCCGGGAGCGCATAGGAGGAAGCTTATTACATTTTGAAATTAGCGCCATTGTGGATGGGAGTGTGATGCGCATGCGCTGATCTCCTTTGCTGCAGTAGCATGGCGTGTATAGGGTATTGTCATGGAACATGTGATCAAGGCCGGCTGTGGACGCGGCCATTTTGGTACTCACATGGCCTTCCTTAGCACTTCACTCCCATAGCTTGCTCATTGGATCTCTTTCTACTGTCCTATCATTCATGTCTCCTCTTCTCCTAAGTGTATACAGCTTCAATTTCTCAACTCTATGAATCTCTCCCTAGGTTCCCCATTCTTTCTCTCCTCTCCTTTGCCTATCATAGATTGTATGCCTCCTGGTGCAGGGCCCTATCTCTGATTGATGACAATTTAGTAGGAGGTATGCTATGGGTGTTATACAAACTACTACTAATACTATTACTAATAATAATTAATAACCATCTCCAGACAGAAATGTCAAAAAAGCAGATATGATCATTAGGACTGACTGTAAATTATTATTATTATTATTATTATTATTATTATTATTAATAATAATAATAATAATAATAATAATAATAATAATAATAATAATAAATAATAAATCACAACCATATCCAAATAGAAATGTCCAAATAAGCAGATATGATCATTAGGAGTGACTGTGAAATATTTATTATTCTTATTCTTCTTATTGTTGTTGTTGTTTGTTTGTTTGTTTGTTTGTTTATATAACACCAGCAGTGCAATCTCTTCCTATCTCTCCCTATATAAAATTATTATTATTATTATTATTATTAATAATAATAATAATAATAATTTTATATAGGGAGAGATAGGAAGAGATTGCACTGCTGGTGTTATATAAACAACAACAAAAACAACAACAACAATTAATAATAATAATAATAAAAATAAATAAATATTTCACAGTCACTCCTAATGATCATATCTGCTTATTTGGACATTTCTGTTTGGATATGGTGGGGCTGACCCCATGCCCCCTGTGCATGCACATGTGTGTGGAAGTTGCATGCATCTTCATAGTGATTGCATTGTGCTGCACAGATTCCACTTGGGATTGTGGCTATTGTTTATTTAGGGATTTTAGTTATTATTTTGGTCATTTTGGGAATTCACATCTATGCCAAAACAAAGTCACAAAATATACCAAAATGAACAAAAAGAAATAATGGAAATAATGAAATTATTATTTATTTATTTTTTAAATTAAATATACCCTTTTCATTGGGTATTTTCAGACGTTACGAGATCACGGTGAACCACGGTGAATACCCACCTGTGGTCACCGTGTCTCGAACATCTGTTTGGCGGCCACTAGATGTTCACCACGGTGAATCCCCACATGGGGTCACTTTGAACCACGCTTCCCGGGCTAGCCGGGGGAATGTCCTGGGAAGCGTGGTCAAACGGACCCCGGGCAGGGACCAAGAAAAAGTCACGTCTGGCCGTTCTCCACGGCCCGGGATCACCGGCGGGATCCCAGGCCCTGGCGCATTCAGCCGGACGTGGCGGCCGCATTGGTCCCACCGCCCGCCCGTCTCCCCTGAGGGTGGGTGGTGGGGTGCGTGGAGGGGGCGGGGCCGTGTGGCCGCATGTTGCGCCGCGCGGCCCCACCCCCTCCCACATTCCCCGCCGGGATCCCCCCGGCACGTCTGATATGGTGTGATGGGGTGACCCCAGTGGGGAATGAAAGGGTTGTTTTCAGTACGGGGCCAAGCGGCCCCATAACGTCTGAAAATACCCATTCTCAAATGTCGATATTTAGACCCAAGAAATGCTTAGTTGGTTCAGAATCAAAGCAAGCAGATTCATCAGCAGTAGTATTTGCTGTGGATATATGTTTCAGCTCTAGACTGAAGTGCTTTGGATATAGGCGATAGAGACAAAGTGGTTATGAATCCTGCCCTGGCCAGGAACTCATTGAGTGGCCCTGAGCAAGTCTCAGCCTCAGTTCCCCATCTGTAAAATGGGAATATGTGAGTGTCTGTTGGTGCCTGTGTTCCTCTCACCCTTGTCCATCTTAGATTGTAAGCCCACTGGGCAGGCCATGTCTTTGAAAAATCTGTGACTGTTAGGTGCTGTGTACATCTAGTAGCACTATAGAAACTATACTTATTAGTACCTGCAAAAATGGTATATCTGTTGAATTTCTTGTACCTGAATTAACTTGAAAATATTAGGTACTGATCAATACCTGATTTCTACTTGACTCAAGTAGTCAATGTCTTGGCATGTCAACTTCCGGTCCCAGTTTATTGATACCATTCCCGGATTATTGACTTCTGATCTTGATTTTTTGGTTTAGTATTCCAATTTACTGACTGGTAAGTGGAAAATTAAAAAAAAACATAACTATAAATTAACAATTTTGGAGGTATCCATGTACCCAATTGGTGAAGGGGTAGCCCACTGAGTACGCAAGCCGGTGCTTGAGGGTTATTACAGATGTGATGCAGTTAAATTCACCACAGTGAATCTCACCCGGTGTGAATGGCTTCACCGCGGGCAGTGGTGAGACGCGCGGCCCCAACAGATGTGACAGGGGTGGCACCAACGCCTGGGGTCAACCGGAGAGAACACGGGCCAGGGGAACCCAACAGACATGACACGGTGGCGAGAACCACGGTGGGAGCCCCACAAGGCACTGGGGTTACGCGGAAGCAAACATGGCCGCCAGAGGGCAAACGAAGCCAAAGATGGCAGAGGGCCCCACCAGGGAAGGGAAACATGAAGGGAGGGGGTGGAGGGAGCTGCAGTGCGAGCAGCACTCACAAATAGTGGCCGCATGGAAGGCGCACGTACTTCAAAACGAGAAGCACACACACACAAATGAAACAGCACACCCACACAATAAAGGGGAGCTGAGAAAGGGGGACGAGGGAGGCACACACCGGTGGGGGACGGGGAACCCCCTGACCGGCCGGACGCACGGGAGGAGGGGGGTGGCGAGGAGCTGGCATGGTCAGCCCACCAGGAGAGGGAGGTGGCAGGAGCCCAGCGGGCCAGGGGAAGGGGGACCCAGGAACCCAAGGAGACAGGAGGCACCACAAGGCACAGTGAGGCCCAACAGGTGTTTATTGAGGACACAAGCAGCACCGGCCTGGCGCAGAGACATACAGTGTGGGAGCACGCGGGGCCAGGGCGCGGGAGACGGGGCAGCAGCAAGGGGGGCACGGGGCCCAGTTTGAGAGGGGGGGAACCAGCACAATGGCCCACCATGGAGCCAGGGTCTGATGGAGAAGAACACCCAGTGCATGAGGAGAGGCACCGGATGAAGGCACGGAAAGTCCCCCCCCCGCCCACACGGGGGAGAAAGGGCATAAGTCCCCCCCAGACACACTCCTCAAGGCAGCCAGGGGGCCGGTGGAAGGCGGGGCCATGGTCGAGGTCCACCAAGGTGGGGGAACAGCCCAAGTCCCGCAGAACAGGGACTCCCAGGCCAGGGGAAGGAGAGCAGGGTGCAAGGGTGGGGGAGGCAGCTCACGGAGAAAGAGGGCTGTCAGTGACACATCCACAGGAGGCCACATGGAGGGTACCGGGGTGGCAGTAGCAGATCCCAGGCGAGAGGGTGACAGGCAAGCTGGCAGAGGTGGGTCATAGGGGGTCCAGCCATCCTAAAGAGGCAGCATGAAGGAAGGCGCTGAGGAGGCAGCTGGATGTCAGATGGGCCCGGAGCACCCTACACCCAGCTGCAGGGGCTCCCATTGGGCAGAGGGGGTGGTAACAACAGCAGGTGCACATAGCGGGGCCATTGCCACAGTCCCCGGCAGAAGCCGTGCCCGGCCATGTGGAAGCAGATCAGGTAGAAAACCTCGAAGGGATCCGCACAGCTCATCCCAAGTTGCACATCAGAGTGGCTGCACACCTCCAACAGGGCTGCCAGCTCTGGCCCAGAGGGGGGGGGAAGCCATAATCAGCCACAGTGGGCCAGGGCAGGTGGGACAGCTCCAGCAGACGGTAGTAGGCAGCCCCGCAGGAACACGGATACCCACGTGGCTTTGCTGGCAGACATCCGCATGGATGCAGAGCTCGATTTCCTGCTCTGCATCCCTGTGCATGTCTGCCGGCAAAGCCAGATGTTCCTGGAGCTGCTGTGGCACCGCCCGTTCAATAACCTTCCCTAAAAAGGGATGGTTAGAGACTGGCCGATAACTGGCAGGAGCATCAGCATCAAGAGATGGTTTCTTGAGCAGGGGCCTAACCACAGCCTCCTTCAGGCAGTCAGGCACCCTGCCCTCCCTAAGGGAGGCACTAACCACTCCAGCCAGCAATGTCCGTAACTTCTCCTGGCTGGCTTTCACCAACCAGGAGGGGCAGGGGTCTTGTTCACAAGTGGTGGCACGAACAGATCCCAACAAGGACTCCACATCAGCAGGCGCCACCATCAGAAACCGATCCCACAAAACAGGACAGGACGGGGAATCCATAGCCCCAAGATGATCCTCTGCAATAACTGTGGTGCTGAAATCATGGCGGATGCAAGTGATCTTATCTACAAATACCTTATCTACAAGTTACCTTCAGCCAACCCAGTTTGTGGCCCAGACCATGATGCGGGATCGAGCGCAGCGGCCGGATTGGCCACTGTGCCCGCCCCTCTCCTGGAGGGTGGGCAGCCAGGGGAGCATGGGGGGGGTGCAGGGCTGTGCAGCTGCACGTCGCACCACGCAGCCACGCACCCTCCCTGATCCCCTGTAGGAATCAGGTCAGCATGTTTAAAGGACAGCCGGACTGATCCGGGATCCAAAACAGATTCCAGACCGTGGTTCAGCGTGGTGGGCCGAACGGCCCGTTACGTCTGAAATTACCTATTGAAAGCGTAATATAAGTAACAATGTGATTCGCAACTTGAGAATTGCAAATTTGTTTCACCTTGGTCTATCTGAAAAGATGTTCTTATTATACCAGGGGATCTTTTATAGAACAAGCATCTTATTTTAACGTATTTTCAGTCATTTTGTGCTGGATATTCAAAGCACAAAAGAAAATGGAAAAGTAAGGATATTGATAAACAATATTTGTGTTGGTGCAGATATTCATTTGGATATTTGGAATGCTATCTGAAAATACAAATAAAATCCACAAATGCAGACTCTGCTATTTGTTTAATCTCTTATCTGGATTATAAACATTTGTTTAACCTATAAATTAGCATCTACTCTGCTTTTGTTTTTGTTTTGTTTTTTGCTTGTCTGTTTGCTTTCTGTGTTTGCCTTTTGTTGTTCGTATATCAAACGGTTCTTTTAGAAATTAGCTATTTATTTATCCTGCCTTTCCCTAAAAAAAGGCTCAGGCTTCCAAATAAAATATAAACACATATAAAAGCATATGTAAAAGCATATACACAAATATAAGTCACTGATTATCTCCTTTCAAATTATTTGATACAAATCTGAAGTAAAAAGGAATTATGGGCAATATGGTGAAGTAATACTGTAAACGGTGCACTGTGGTATCACATGGTGATGTGGTAAATCGATAAAACAGCTAACCGGGTATTCAAACAATAAACAGAAACCAGTCAGTGATCTGATCCAGCCTGGACTGGTGTGGATATTGCAGATCTGGATGGTTTGAAATGGTGGTGGATCACTTTCACCACTGTTGATACTCCTGCCACAGGCTAGGACTGGTTCAAATAAGCCATTCCAATTTTGCGGACTTTCCCCACGAAATTGGAGTGGCTTATTAAAATGCCAGTTGGAAGGTTTTTTTCACTTTTGCTCGGTTCCTTTGGAATCGGAAATGGGCAACATATTTTGTCTACCTCAGGCCTCATTGGACTAAGCATTGTGCACATAGATGTGAAACAAGGAAGGCAAAATGATTACCATGACACCCTCACCCTCTTGTTTCCTACTTATTCAGGGGAGGCACGCGGCATGGTGGAAGGTGGCAATCCCCTACCATTGTAGGTGGTGGACTTCAGGCAGTTCTATTACTGGAGTGACCTGGACCTTTTGCCCTGGGCTCATGCACTGACTTCAGGGCATCTACATGCATGTGTAGGGGTCCATGAAAGCACAGACGTAACTAGGTAGGAATGGGTCGTGTTGCAGAAGTTGGAATGGGTTCCCTGCTGGGCAAGTCCACTCCAGTGTGCCCATGTTTTCTACATGTGTGTGCCCAACGTCTGGCCCCAAGAACAACTGAACCTGCTGCACCAATTATAGATATACCCATGAGTGGGAGCAACCACAGCCTGGGTCCTTTTGATCTAGCATTTAGAAGGATTGTAGACCAAGGAGAAAGACAAATGATCTTTAGTAGGCTATATATATATATATTTAAGTAAGCAGGCTTTGTATAAAAACTATGGTGGGTATAGCTTGATTGATTAAGGCTTGTTGCTCATATTCTATTTGGATATGAAAGTGTAGGCAGACGAGAATTTCAGTAGCAAAGTGGAAATGGTTGTCATCCGGGATTAATGCTAAATGATCACTCATGTCGGCCTTATCTCACACTAAGTTTTCTTTAGTGGAATTTTAATAATGTAGGCTTTATTGTGCATTACCGTGATAAGATCCTGTCAGCGTTTAGTTGAGCTGGTTAATTTACAAGAGTTAATTTTCAATGCAGCTGCAGTATTAGGAAACCTGTCCCCTTGAATTGATAACCCAGCATTTAGCATATTTCCCCCTCACCCCCTTTGGTAAATTGATCTGTATTTTCCTCCATCCCTGATCCAGATTTACTACTTGTAATTAGGCAATTGTAAGGAGGGAAGGAAGCTGAAAGTTTCAGCTGGTTTGCATCCAAAAGCATGTTTACAGTATAATTTTATAGATCAGTAGCTCTATAAAACAAAATTGCTCCAGTTTTTTTGCTTGTAAAGTATGCCTATGAAAACTCACAATAAATAATGTTCACATGGTATGATAGACAAAAATAGAATCTGATATACTCTTGTCTCTGATAGAAAATTTCTCTCTATAAACGTTTTATTATTATTATTATTATTAATTATTATTATTATTATTATTATTATTATTAATTAGTAGTAGTACTAGTAGTAGTAAGTGTTTCTATCTCATAAATGCTTTATTTAGAGCAAGGGTTGGAAATATTTCCCCTCCCATGGCTGCTCTGGAAATCTATACAAACTCTTCAGGCTGGACTAGAGATGGGATAGGGGCTCCTTATGGTATGAATTCAGGAGAGAGAAAGGAAGGGTAGGATGTGGATCATGAATCTTTGCCATAATTGACACATCTCCTCTCCTTGAGAGCAAGTCTTCAGGGACAGAATTAGAATTTTTGGGGCTGCAGTCAAAGTTAAAATGCGGGGCCCATGCAGGGGACATAGCTAGACTGGGAATAGCTCTTAGTGCAAAAGATGAACTGGACCACCTTGTCCAGTCCACACACCCCTGCACCACAGGAGATACACGTTCCTACATGCATTCTGTCGCCTCCAAGTTTGTGGACCCCAGTGCAACTGTACTGACTGCACCTATTGTAGCTATACCACTTGGCCCCTGGTGGCTCCACCCCTATCCTGTGGTCCCACCCCCTTGGGAGCACCCTCCACAGGACTATAGAGATGGTTGTGTTGGGGGCCCTACTGGGTGGGAGCGGGCTTTCCACCCCCTGCCCTGTTAAAAAGAGGAACCACTGAGGGGACACTATAAGTTGAGAAAACAGGCAGGCCCCAAGGCAGTCGCCCCACATTGTCTGGTTATGGTGATGGCCCTGCCTTCCTCAATCCCCCTGAGATGATTGTTTCAGTGCTTCAGAGTAGGGATTGGAGAATCCATGGGTCAGATCCAGGAATTGGAAAGGGGTCAAATAAAAAATAACCATGGGGAGGATTTTGCCAACAGGCCATAAATTCATCACACCTGGTGTACAGTGTGCTTGCCATGTTGGTCCCAAATATGAGAGGTAAAACATAAAGCGAGCAGGTGATAAAGGTCAGTGTCACTTAGCTATGCGCTCGCTTGTGTTCACATAAAGAGAGTGGTTGTGGGAAATCATACAGTTGTCATTCAGTACATGAATGTGATTAATTTGTTAACAGCTATGCTCATCTGAACAGGTGCAGGGCCTGGGTTTGTGGCCCTGAAGCTATTCTTCCTGATCAGTAACCTCTTAACATCCTTTCTTGTGGACAAAACTAACGTAGTGAAGATGATCATCTTTAATGGGCTGACTTCCTTTGGCGAGCACGTCCAAATTTTGTTTTGAGCTGCTCTTCAAGCAGGAATGAGATTGTAAGAGCTGTTACTGACCTAACTAGAAAGAGGAAAAGTTGGATCAACAGGAGGATAGTATATCAAAGTAAAGGAGAATTCAGTTTACTACATGTGTTGGTGGTCCTAGAATTTCCATTAGTTTAACATAAGTAAAAATGTTCAGATGCCAAATCAGTACGAAATGGTACTACTTAGTAAAGATTAGGTAGTGGGCATAAATTATTTATTTATTTATTTATGTATTTCTTAACTTTTCTATGCCGCCCCCTCATGCCCATGGCATCTCAGGGCGGCTAACAATAAAATAAAACAATAAAATACACTAAAATCAGCATCAATTTAAAAATAATTTAACCCACCCCCAACCCTAACCCTACCCTCCAATTCCCCCAAATCCCGTACCCCAACCCACCAATCTCACCCATTTACCCCTCACCCCTCCCCTCCAAAGGCCTGGGTGAAGTCAAGTCTTGCATGCCCGCCGAAAGGCGAACAGACCTGGGGCCAGGCAGGCTTCCTTTGGTAGGGAGTTCCACAACCATGGTCCGATCACTGAGAATGCCCTCTCCATGGTGGTCACCCGCCTTACACGGGGGACCTCCAGATGGGCGCCCCCAGTGGATAGAAGGGTTCTTCCTGAGTCACGGAAGGCGAGGCGGTCCCCGAGATAAGAGGGGCCGATACCGAAATTAGGGAGTTGGCAGAGGCAAAATATCCTCATAATACATTGATGTTCCTCTAAAGCTCCCAGTTCATCGGCAGTTACAAACACTTGCTTACTTTAGCTGTTAACGCTTTCAAATTTTTTTGAGTGCCTGCATTCAAGGAATGTGCCAGATTTCCAGGTAGCTAATCAGACAAATCATCTTTATATCCAGAAATGCAGAATCTCCATTTGTTCTCATCGGAAATGTTTCTGTTCTATAACGGTATTGACTTTGCCATGAAATGAAAGTAGTTCAATTTGGATTGTATTTGAAACTGGAAATTATTGCTGCTTTGCCTGCTACCATCATGATGGTTTAAGGTTCTGTCAGCGTTTCCTTTTCTAAAGCCTTAAATTCTGAAGTTTGTAACTTAAGTATAGAAAAAAGAAACCCTGAGTGTGAGATAAAAACTTGCATCTGAGATCCAGGATCTGAAATCTTCCAACAAGACCATTAAAAAATTGTATACTAAAAAAACAGTGTCATCCCAATTCTGGGAAAGTCTTTGGGTGTTATTTCAGTTTTTCAGGTAATTTGGGGTAATTGAAAAACCAGAGAACAAAATTCTGATTTCCGGTGCTCGATCAGAATCCAGGTACTGATTTGGATACCTGATAAAGTAGCTGAAAATGTGTTTATTGCCCATGGGTATGAAATACGGTATCCAGTTCTGCCATGTCATGGAGATTTGACCTTATATTGTACCATGGCTTGTGACCCATTTCTGAGTTCTTGGATCTAGGTCCCAGTCCTCCTGATTCAGGAATTGGACTGTGGACCAGTGTAACCCATTTCCATTAAAAAAACTTTTTGCATTATTGAAACAGCTAAATATTACTAAATAGAACTTAATACTACTACTTGTTAACTATTTCGCAGACAAGATTGCTCAGATTCAGACTGACTTTGATGCTGGATTGATGGCAGTAGGGGAAGAGTGCGGGGGGGCGGAGGTCCCGTCTGGTCCAGCTTCGTGGGGAGAGTTTCGGGAAGTGACGCCGGCTGATGCGGTGGATGTCCTGGTGTGTGTGAGGGCCACGTGTTGTGAACTGGATCCGTGCCCATCCTGGTTAGTAAAAGCTTCCAGGGAGACATTGGGGATGGTGCTGGCGAGGGTAGTGAACGTGTCCTTTCGGCAGGGGAGGCTGCCGCCCTGTCTTAAAGAGGCTGTGGTGCGCCCCCTGTTGAAAAAACTATCTTTGGACGTGGATGCGCTCGCCAGCTACCGACCTGTCTCTAACCTTCCCTTTTTAGGGAAGGTTATTGAGTGGGCAGTGGCGCTCCAGCTCCAGGTGCATCTGTATAGTATCGGCTTCCTAGGCCCTTTTCAATCTGGGTTC
>QEPC01003849.1:643012-663829 GCA_003113815.1 Sphenodon punctatus | reverse complement strand
CTCAGTCATTTCCACATTTGGAATTGAGTTCGGTTTGGTCAGTTCGTGTTCGGGTTAAGTCGTCCGAACAAGCCGAGTTTGGGCCAAACTCCAAACTTCCGAACCGCGTTCGCCCATCCCTAGTAGTAGCCCAGGCTGTGACCTTGGTCATGGGTCAAGGTGAGAGCCCGGGATAGCTGCCAACACACCTGAGGTCAGTCCAGGCTAACCTCTGGCAGCCCAACAACACACGACAGTGGCCTGCGGACCAGAGTGGGTTACAGCGATCTACTGTCACGTTTGGTTATACCCAGTGTGCACACACATTAGGTGAGTAGAATGAAGACGAGGGAAATGAACTCTGGCATCAGGCTGCAGTCAGCCCATAGGGAATTCTCAGGGAAGGGGAAAGACTCTGAAATGAATGGACAGCCAGGTGAGCTGTCTGCACATGGTGATGTTATGGTCACACTTCTTTGTGCACCTGGAAATAGAACAATCCCCTGCTGGCTTCTCTGCTCTCTCGCGTTCCAAATTGTTTCTGACAATTTTAATTTTACTCGGACTGAACGGGCAAAGAAAGGCAGCACAAAGGTGGATGAATGCTTACTCTGCCCTCAGGTGAATGCTCAGATAAAATGTATGCAGCCTTTTATGATGCACCTGCTTATAACATCTGAGGTTATACTCTCAATGGCTAATGAAATGAACTACAGGATTTAAACTGAGTTGGGAGATCAGAGAGAAAATATAGGGCTGGCATGAATCTGCCATTTCAAACTTCTTCCTCTTCTAGCCTTCTCTCAGAGTCCTCTTCTCTGGTGGAACCAAGCTAAGCACGTGCACCTGCAACTTCTTAACTTCATGAATTGGCATCTTTACATGCGTCTTAATTTTCCCCGACTTCAAAGTCCAGGTTCAGTGAACTCACATGCAGGGAGTTTCTTCCTATTTTGTGACCTGGACTTGTAAGTCCTCTGCTACCAGGGACTTAGAAGTCTGGGTCATGAAACATGTGGAAGTTGCTGGGTGCTGCTGTTTACAAAGGCGCCCGGCCAACTTCTGCAAAGAGCGGAGCATTTAAACTCCCTGCGTGTGAGTTCACTCAACCTGGACTTTGAAGTCCAGGAAAATTAAGGTGCGTGTAAAAACACCCAATGTCTCCGTCTCTCCCCCTGTCTTCCTTATTTACCCCTACCTTGCCTTTCTTAGATTGCAAATCCTTCGGGAAGGGGCCTGTCTCTAATTAACAATCAGTTTTACAGCACCAGGCATACCACTTGCTCTATAATAATAAATAAATACAAAATTATTATTATAATAATTATTATATTAAATTTGCATATTCATTCAAATGAGTAGATATCTGAATAAATGTTAACTAGATTCACATACGTATTCTTTTGTTACCTTAAATATTGTCTGTAATTTTGCTTTTTCATTCACTTTATTAATAGTATTAAATAGTACCACTGGAGTGAATAAAGTACTGACAACATATGAATGAATATCTGAAAAACATCTGTGGGTGATTTTAGACGTTACGTGGTCCAGAGTCACCACAGTGGATTCCCAGTGGTGATGGACCGGTCAACCACCCCCCATGGTCAATAAAAGCCCCGAACAGATGTGACAGGAGTGGGACCACGGTGGGGAATCGGGCCGCCAGATCACGATCTGGGGCGGCGCAACAGACATGACGTTGATTCCTGGCCGTGGTAAAAACACCCACAAGGCACCGGGCAGGGGCGGGATACAGACATGGCCGGCCAAGGGCAAATGAAGCCAAAAGCATCTAAAGGGAATGCCCACACAAGGGAAACGGGAAGGGAGGGGGGAGAGGGAGAAGAACCGCCGAGGTACCGCACACAACAGGCACAGAGACAACGAGGGTACAGTGGAACACACAGCACAGACACATGCCCGGGCGCACACACACCCACGTGGGAGAGGAAGGGAAGGGAAGGGAGGACACAGCGGGACAGACAACACATAGCCCAACGGACACAGGGGGGAAGAGGGGGGCGCTGGACAGGGAAGAGGGGGGAAACGGCTGAGGGGCAGGGCAGGACACAGACAACGGCAGGCAGAACCCCAAAAACAGCACAGTCCACACAGGCGACCCCCCAGCAACACAGGCAGTCCTGGAATGGGGAGAAGCCGGAAGGTGGGGGCACAGGCACTGTGGGAAGCCACACGGAACAAGCAGCGGTTCGGGAATGGTCCAGGAGGCACACACGCACCCCGAGCACTGGCGAGGGTGCCATGGAGGGCAGGCAGGAGAGATGGGACCATGCAGCCAGTCCAATGGCAGAACCTCCACCCTCCTCCTCGGAAGCCGGGAGGTGCAGTCCGAGGGCCGCAGAACCCCGAGGTCACACAGGAACCCATGGGGGGGCACAGGAGGGAGGGAGGGAGCGCAGGTGTCCGAGGATGGTCAGCAACACCCAGGGGAACAGGGGGGCGGGTCGGAGAACCGGACACAGACACCGGAGATGGCAGCCATGGAGGGGAGCACTGGTTGCAGGGGCAGGCAGGGGGGGCAGAGGGGGCCCAGAGTCACAGGCAGGGGCAGCGGTACCCTGGGAAGCAGGCAGCATAGTAGCATGGCCAGGACATCAAGGAGGGAACAGGCTGTGGACCAAGGTACCAGGGTGGAGGCAGGAGCTCACAGCGGGGCCTGTAACTGGGGTCCGGAAGGCACAGAGGGACTCACAGCCAGCTGGAGGGGGCCACCAAGGGGCCAGGGGTTGTGTGACCCACCAGGTGAATGAAGTGCAGCCAATGAAGCATGCCCCGGTGGTAACCCAGCATGGACATGTGGTNGGTACCCCAGCATGGACATGTGGTGGGTGACCAGGTAGTAAGCCTCGAATGGATCCTGCATGGAGAGCCCCAACTGTACATCGGGATGGGACCACACACCTGACAGCGCCGACAGCTCCGCCGTGGAGGGCTCAGAGAAGCAGGAGTCAGCAGCCGGGGGCCACAGAAGGTGACCCAGCTCCAACAACTAGTGATACACCGCCCCACAGGAGCGCTGGTACCCACGGGCTCTGTGCACACAGCCAAAGTAGGACACGTCCAGGGCAGGGGCCCCTCTTCCAGACAGACCATGTAGGCGGCCAGGCTGCACACAGACAGAGTGGACACGGTCTCTGCCGCAGACCACCCCACATGCGAACACCTCATCTCCGGAATGCACCCATCAGGAAAGGGAAGCAGCCCCAGAGTCTCAGCATGCAGCCGGCAATCCCGGACACTCGCCTCATAGCCAAAGTAATGAAGACAAGAGCTCAGGCTCGCATACGCACCCGACAGCTAAGGAGCAATTGCATGGCTGGGGCATGCCACAGGTCACACAAGGCCATGGTCTCATGGAAGGTCCACATATGGGGGGCCCCATGGGGGCCTGGAGCCGGGAGCCCGGTGGATGCACAGCCAGCCATGATCCAGCACGCATGGGGGGCTCACATTCCCTGGATGGGCAGGAGGGGGCTCGGGGGGACACCAAGCCTGGGTGGGAAAGCTGCAGGCTGCAACAATGTATGGCAACAGAGCGAGGCGTGGGGTGCGGACCCAGCACAGCTGTAGGAACCAAGCACACAGACAGGACAGCTGACACACTAATCAGGCTGGCAAGGAAACAACGTTGCTAACAGGGAGCGGTGGGAGGTGATGACAGGAGGCATGCAGCTGCAGCCTGCATGCCCAGGCGCGCACCGGGCTATGCGCACGACTCCATGCCAGGACGGCAGGTGCACTCCATAGTGCGCCCCCACCACCCTGGGCCGCCCACCCTGCAGGAGGTGGCCCAGCCAGGTGGGGGTGGGGCACCACCCGTCCCAGCCTATACCTGGGCCTCCCGCTGCCCCCCGGGGCTCACCACACCATGGAGCGGGGCAGGTTGGGTGACTGCAGAATGCACCTAGTGCTCTGTGCTGAGTGGTACCATGCCCACACCAATCAGCTGTGCATCCTGACCGCTGAGGTGCACCTGGGCACCCGCCTGCAGGTTACCATGGTCCAGAGCACAGCAGGGGCCCGCAGGGCCCACCATGCCTGCAGGCGTGCCCTATTCCAGCTCAGGGTTCAGCGGGTGTCTGGGGTGGACTGGCAGGCCATGAGCAGCGGCCGGACCAGGGCGGCGGTGATCCGCGAGGTGGCCGGGCACCTCCAATGGAGGAGGGAGACCATGCGCTAGGCTGCCCTGCTCGCTATTCCCATTGCCCGACAGTTATGGGTCACGGAGTGGGCACAGGGCTGGTGGTCCCAGGCGCTGGCTCAGTGGGACAAGGCAGCCTGGAGGGCGCACTTCCGGATGGACAAGTTCACCCTACTGCGGCTCGCGGAGTTGCTCACGTCCTGGCTGGAGTGGCAGCACACCCCCATGAGGAACCCCATCCCCATTATCCAGCTGGTAGCCATTGGTGTCTGGGCCCTGGCAACGCCTGACTCCTGCCGGTCCATCTCCCAGCACTTCGGTGTTGAGGTGAGCACCGTTGCCTGTATCCTCCAGGATGTCTGTGAGGCTGTGGAGGGCGTCCTTCTGGACCAGGCAATACAGCTGGTGAATCAGGGGCCTGTGATGGCCAGCTTCGTGACTGGTGGGTTCCCTAACTGCATGGGCGCCGTGGATGGCACCCAGTTTGAGATCCCGCGGGGGAGGCCGCGGAGTATGTCAACAGGCACGGGTATCACTGCCTGCAGCTGCAGGTTGTGGTGGACCACTGGGGGCGGTTCATAGACATCTTCACGGGCACTCCGGGTGCAGCCATGATGCCCAGATCATGACCATCTCCCCCTTCTAGCCCGAATGTATAACGGGGACTTTGCAGACATGGGGATGGCCTGGATTGAGGGGGTGCTGATGCCCCCCTGTATCCTGGGGGACCCGGACAACCCCCTCACCTGGTGGCCGATGAAGGTATACCCGGTCACCCGGACCCCGGAGGAGGCGCTGTACAATTCCCGCCTGTGTGTTAGCAGGGCTGTGGTCAAGCGGGCATTCTGGGCCCTCAAGCAGCGCTGGAGGAACCTTTCCGGCTGTCTAGACTACACGCTGGAGACCTTGTCCCTGGTGATAGGTGCCTGCTGTGTGCTGCACATCATGTGCGAGGCCGAGAGGGCTGCCCTCAAATACCCTATGCCAACCCGCCCTCCTGGCCCTGTGCTTCTGTACATGAACGCAGACAACCCGAAGGAGTACCGTTATGCCAAGCGCATCCGTGCCACCCTAGCCAGGCACATTAACTGGGAGGCCGAGGTGTGAGGCCGCCCACTGCCTGACCCATCCCCTTGGGACCCCGGGGGGTTCCCTGGTCTAGCCCCTATATGGGCGCGGTCTACCCCCCCACCTCTGAGCCCATGTACAGACCACAGGAGGTGGTACTGTGGTCTGTGTATTTATTATCTCTACCTCTGACACGTGCCCTCACCCCCCACCACCACCCCCCTGGAGCATGGTGCCCCCTCCCTCATACCCCCCTCCCCCTCATCCCTCCCTGACCCCCGCGTTTCTGGGGGCACCCCCTTGAGCTCCCTGTGGGCAGCACAGAGCTCTGGGAGCTCCCCTCCCCCCACTTTCCATGTCCCCAATGATGTCCTGGGAGTTCTTGGTGTCCAGAGGGGCAGGTGGCAGTGGGAGGGAGGGAGGACCCAGGACCCAAGGGGCCCCCCTGGGTGGCTGTTCCCTCCGGAGGCCTATAGGGACCAGGAGGTGGATGCGGGGCCCCTGCTGGAGTGGAGGCAGATGGGGGGGTAGTGGGGGCACCGAGGGGCCCAGCACGGGGCTCTGGGCAGGCATGCCAGCGGGGCGGCTGCCATCAGATAGGTAAACTTAGTGCCCACGTGCAGGAGCAGGGAGGTCCCAATATCATGGGACCTGTCCATCTTGGCAGAATGCTCCAGCACCATCCCCATGATGGCCTGTTCCAGCCACCCAAATGCCTCAACCTGTCTGCTGTGCTCCCAGTGCTCCAGCCTCTGCTTCAGGCGCACTTCTGCTTGGAGCCTCTGGTCCCTTGCCTCTGCCTGCTCCAGGGAGCACTCTATGGCCGCCTCCAGGCGGTCCACAGCTGCAATCATCTGCTCTTCCTGTTCTGTGGTGGTCCAGATGATGTCCTCTGCCTGGTCCTCCCTTCAGCACTGTACCCGTGCCTGGTGCTCCCTCATCCCCTGGGCTGCGGTCATGGGCTCGGGTTTCTGTGGCCACTCCAGCTGTCCTGTAGGGTACATGGTGGTTAGTGGTTTGCTGTCCCAGGCAGTTACTCTCCTTGGCGCCTGGTACCACCCCCCTTCCTGCCCTCCCAGGCCCTCCATCCCACCATGCATGCCCTGGGTCCACCTCACGGTCTCCCTGCCCCCCCACCCTGCCTGTTCTCCGGCCGCTGCCTGGGCTGCTCTGTGCCAGCCTCCTCAGCCACCTGCCTCTTGTGCCAGGGCATACTGTGCCCTGTGGGGGTATGGGGTGGTGGTTGGTGGGGGGCTGTTGGGTTAGCTGGGCAGCCCCCCGGGCCCCTTACCCGTGTCATGTGATGTCAGGGCCAGAGGGGGCCTGCTCCCTGGCTGGGCTGTCCCCAAATCCCCCCCTCAGCCCAGGTCCATCTCCCCATCCCATCTGCATGCTTACCCTCAATGTCTGTCTCCGATTCCTCTGAGGCCAGCCCCTCCATGTTGCTGTGCTCCCCTTGTGACCACTGGCTGAGTGTGATGAAGGTGCTGGCTTTGGAGTCTGGCTGTCCGGCCGGGGGGGGCTCTCCGGGCTGCTGTCCGGGGGGGGGGCTACAGCTCTCCGAGGTCCTGGGGTGTTCCTCCTGGGGGTCTGGGGCCATGGAGCGGGTGCCTTCTTGTGGGTCAGCAAGGGGAGGGGTACCTCAGCCCATTCCCTGCCCTGGACCATGGAGGCATGGGGCTACAATTGATCCCTTCATATGGAGTATGTGGTCCAGGGCATCATAAAAGGGGGTGGTCCAGGCTCCGTGTCCAGACCGCTGGTTGCTGTCCCGTATTGCCTTGTACCCCCTCTTCAGCTCTTTGGCCTTGGAGCGGCACTGTGTGATGGTCCGGTGATGCCCCGCCGCCTCCATTTCCTGCACTATCTCCCAGAACACTTTCTCATTTCTCTGATTGAGCGTGAACTCCAGCTGATGCTCCAGGGTCCCCCAGATGCGGATGAAGTCCTGGGTCTCGCAGAGCCCCCACTGCCCCTTCGGTGGTACAGCCTTCTCCCCCCTTTCCCCTCCAATTCCTCCTCCTCCTCTTCTTCCTCCTCCTCCTGCTCCTCCTCCTCCACCTGGGCAGGGCCCGTGACCTCTGGGGGCTCAGGCTCCCAGACCCGTTTCCGTGTCTGTGGGACACAAGGGGGGGTTGTTTGGTAGGTGGTCTGCTCTGGTCCTGCATCCCTGCCCCTTCCCCTCCTCTACCGGCCAGCTGCCCGGCCATTCCACCCCCCCTTGGTACCCCTGTGCTGCCGGGTCCGCTCCCCTTCGTTCCCCTTACCCGTTTCTGGGGTGCCTCCTCCCCCGGTCCGGTTGATTTTCATGGAGCGGCCAGACCCGGCTGTTGCTGCTGCTGCTACTGCTGCTCTCCCGCCACCTCCTGCATGTGCAGCATGACCACCTCCTCCCACGCCTGCGCCTCCACCTACTCCTCCCTCACTCTCTTGCCCTCCGCTCTCCTCTGCCTCCAGCCTCGCTCCATCCTGCCAAATTCTCCTGATGCTGTGTGCCCTTTAAATCTCCATCTACAGCCTCTGTTGTTGCTGGTTGCCTGGCAGCAACGCCTCTTGGTTTGTCCCCGGCTGGGAATCATTTTAATTGATTCCGGCAGGTGATTGCTGTCCAGACATTACCTTTTTTTGTTTCCCGCTGGGAATTTCTTTGACCACGCTTTTGGAGATGGTCTGGGCCAGAGGACTGGAAGCGTGGTTGAATTTGACCCCATGTGGGCATTGACTGTGGTGAACATCTGGTGCCCATGGGTGATTTCAGACATTACGAGATCACGCTCAACCACAGTGAACCACGGTCAATTCCGCGGTGGGGCCAAAGCGCCCAGAATGTCTGTTCAGTGGCTGCCAGATGTTCACCACAGTCAATACCCACATGGGGTCAAAATCAACCATGCTTCCGGAGCTCCGGCCCAGACCATGGGTGTTTTCCGACGTTACGGGGCCGCTTGGCCCCGTACCAAAAACAACTCATTCATTCCCCACCGGGGTCACCCCATCACGCCATATCAGACGTGCCGGGGGGATCCCGGTGGGGAATATGGGAGGGGGAGGGGCCACATGGCACAACGTGTGGCTGCATGGCCCCGACCCCTCCACAAACCCCGCCGCCCGCCCTCCGGGGAGACGGGCAGGCGGCGGGGCCAATGCGGCTGCCGCGTTGGGCCGGATGCGCCATGGCCCGGGATCTCGCCGGGGATCCCAGGCCATGGCAACCGGCCAGATGTTACTCTTTTTTTGGTCCCCGCTTGGGATCTTTTTGACCACGCTTCCCAGGACATTCCCCCGGCTAGCCCGGGAAGCATGGTTCAAATTGACCCCTTGCGGGTATTGACCATGGTGAACAACTGGTAGCCGCCAAACAGACGTTCGGGACACAGTGGCCACAGGTGAGTATTCACCATGGTTCACTGTGATCTTGTAACATCTGAAAATACCCCATCTCTGAAAGCATGGTCAAAGAGATTCCCAATGGGAAACAAAAAGTAGTAATGTCTGAACGGCAACCACCGACCGGAACCAAAGACAATGATTCCCAGCCGGGGACAAAGCACGCAGTGTCACTGCCAGGCAACCAGCAACAACACACACCGGGGAGGGAGATTTAAAGGGCACATGACAGCAGCCGGGACAAGCCGCCCCAGCACCTTCTGGGTGCTTTTACCACAGCCTGGCCCGGGATCGGCGTAATGTCTGTTGCGCTGCCCCGGGCCATGGTCTGGTGGTCCGTCCCAGTCCCGTCATGTCTGTTTGGGGCTTTCCTTGACCACGGGAGGTGGTTGATCTGTTCACCCCTTCCGGGAATCCACTGTGGTGAATTGGGACCACGTAATGTCTGAAATCACCCCATGTAACAGACATTCAGGGTGCTTTGACCCCGCCGCGGGATTGACCATGGTTCACTGTGGTTGAGCGTGATCTCGTAACATCTGAAAATATCCTATGTTACATGGATGATATTTAGTTCACTTCACAGGGTGTGGAGAAGGCTATAAGGAGCTGCCTAACTGAGGGTGATTTCAGACATTACGGGGCCCATTGGCCCTGTACCGAAATCACCCCATTCATTCCCTCCGGGGTCACCCCGTCATGCCGTAACAGACGTGCCGGGGGGATCCCGGCGGGGAATCTGGGAGGGGGCGTGGCCACGCGGCGCAACGTGTGGCCGCATGGCCCCGCCCCCTCCATGCTCCCGCCACGGATCCCGGGCCATGGCGCCTGCCAGACGTTACTTTTTTTTTGGTCCCCGCTGGGGATCTCTTTGACCATGCTTCCTGGGACATTCCCCCCCGATAGCCCGGGAAGCGTGGCTCAAATTGACCCCATGCGGGTATTGACCGTGGTGAACATCTGGCGGCCGCCAAACAGACGTTCGAGACACATTGACCACAGGTGCGTATTCACCGTGGTTCACTGTGATCTCGTAATGTCTGAAAATACCCTGAGTCAGACGAATGGCCAATCTTATCCCAGTATTGTCACAACCTGACACAGCAGCTGGGTTTCAAATCCAGCTCTCCAGGGTCTCCAGCAGAGGTCTCACCCAAGGGTGCTATCTGAGACCCTCCAGGATCCCTGGCAGAGGCCTCACCCAGGCGTGCTACCAAAGAACCTGAATTGGAGAAGCTGCAGATTGAACTTGAGACCCTATATATGCCAAGCATGCACTCTACCACCTGAGCCATGGCCCACCCTGAGCCAAGGCACCCCTTTCATTTTTGTTTTCATTTAAAGCTATTGATAAATTTTGTTTTATTAACATTTTGTTTAATGCTATTAATAAAGTGAACATAACAAACTTTTAAAAAAATCACTGAAAAATTTCTGAAATGACTCTGATGCCATTTGGGAAAAGGGCAGCCAGTGTGCACATGTGTGGAATGGCTGCCCTTTTCCTAAATGCTGCTGTTGCTGCCAGTGCCATTTTGGAAAAGGGCGCACATGTGCAGAACAGGGTCCATTCATTTGGACCCTGCTGAAACCAATGACCATTTATTTGGACCAACAAATGCAGGTCCATTTGTTTTCATAAATAAATAAGAGAAAACTAAATGAATGCACAAGAATCTGAACAAAGTAGCAAAAACAAAATTATAAAGTTACAAGAAATAAGGAAAATGAATATTCAATTCCATAAACAAAGCAGGAAAAAACAAGTGTTTCAAATTGGCTTTGTTTAATGAATTGGATCCAGTGGGTTTGTAATAGATGTATAGCAGAAAGAGTGAAATCTCGGTTCAATTGGAAGGCAAAGAGAATTAAATAAATTAGTACCTCCGAGTAATAACCTTCTTTTTGGGTACTGCATTGTATACCTGATGAGTTACCTGGGTTCTGATCTGGTATCCAGATACCCCCCAAAATCGGTAACTTCTGGTGCAATTTTTTTCATTTCCCAATTACCTATTGGGAGAAAACCAAAAAGATTGAGACTGGAAGTTGATTTTCTCAGACCAGAAGTCAACATTCTGGGACATCAGGTTGCAATCAGGCATCAATCAGTACCTGATGTTGGTGGGTTGATTTGGGTACTGGAAATTCAATGGCTATACCTAATTTTGTGAATACTTGTTTCAGCTGTAGTTGGGATGCAAGCAAGCAGGTGGCGGGGTGCAGCTTCTGTGTGTAGCCTGTGTGTGTATATGAGGGGGTGGAAACCTCTGTGCATGTACACACACATGTGTAGATGGTAACCCTACAAAAAACACAAACAGTAAAGGACCCACGTATCAGTGAGCTGAAGAACACCGGGCAAAGGAAATCACATGCCATTAGCCCATCCAAAGCAGTTCCCTCAGTGCAGTTCTGCCTTTAGCCCCCTGTGAAAGCAGGCCAAGCCTCCAAACCACAAAGCCCTCAACTATCGAAAGTAATTCTAAATCAAAACACAGCCCACTCCAATGATAATTGCTGTTGGGGTTAAACTTGCCCCTAACCATCACAACATACCATGAAATTTGAAAGATGCTCAAACAGCTAGACCAACAATTCAAAACATCATGTGAGGAGTGGAAATTGAGAGACACAAACCACACTAGCTCATAGTCAGAAATTACAGGGCATTTTGTGTGTGTGTGTGTGTTTTGAATACAGAAAAGGGAAAAGGCATTTTTGTGTTTATTTGTGTTTTATCCAAAGCTGAATGCACCATCCTAGAGGTGCTTTCTGATGTGCATTAAAGTGTACTTACAGGTTCGGATGATGGGGGACACATGAAAATTAGGTGTGGCTTTGATAATGTCAGAAAGATGCACCATGCATGATTCAAGCTTTTCAGTGCACTGACAAATGTGCTTGACCGACCTGCATTTTGGAGCATGCTTTTTGGTAATGTATATCCACTGACTCATTGTAAAACAGAACCATGTAAGGAAACCCAATGCATTTCGGGTGAAATATCCTTCTTCAGGGGTCAAATCAGTGGTAATATTCAGCCATAATAACTGTGGATCTTGTCCAATCATATATCAAAAATGAGGATGAAAATATTCCATCATGGGATATAAATCCTTTCAAGGAAAAACGAAGAGCCTCCAACTCACTACTTCTGAGCAGAGCAATGTTACTGCCATTGTCCTTAGACCCGCTACCCAAACTCGTAACTACACTTTAATGGACATCGAAAAGTACCCCTCATTTCAGCTCTTCTCTCCATCTTTTAGTTGTCTGCAGGATCAGGGCCCAGACCACAGAATGCACACTTCTTTACCCTAAGTGCATTTTAAAATTATATTAAAATGTAAAAATGCACAGTTCCCAAGCAAAAGGGACTTTTGGAATGAGAAAAGTCCCCTACTTGAGCATCAGGATCTCCCCGTAATTTCAGGCAAGCCTTTTCTTGAGCTTTTAGCCCCTGAGCCTAATCCTTATTTTTCTAGCCCTAGTCAGTTGGATCTAGGGGAGGAGCTGGTGGTGCAAGGACAGGCTACTGTTAATTTCTGAAGGTCTTCCTTCAGAACAGTACCGCTGCATGTGCAGTGAGGTGGGTTCTTTTTTAACAATTTTTTTTTTTTCTTAAAGAGAAAAAAATCCCACCCTAAAATGAATAGTTTTCATCAAATGAAAATGAAAACAAAGGGGGTTCCTTCTACACACCCTTACAGTGTAAGAACTGCATCCGGGAGCCAGATTCAGGAACTGGAAAGGGGGCCACATAAGATGGCCCTCTCAGCTGATTTTAGAGGCTGAGGAAGGACATAAGGAGGAAGGCAGTCCTTTAGATATGTAGGCTCAGGACATTTAGGGTTTTATAGGTCAAAACAGCAGCTTGAATTGTGTCTGGAACACTATTGACAACTAGTGCAGACTCTGACGCACTGGTGCAATGTGTTCCCTCAGCGACCCACCCCTGTCGAAAGGTGGGCTGCTGAAGCCTCCAAGCAGCCCCCAAACAGTGTTCAAGGGCAGCTTCATGTAGAGTGCATTGCAGTAGCCTTTGGGCTTGGCCTCCAGGACCTGAGGTTCCCCACTAGGGCTGCACCGAAAAAGTAAAAACTTTTATTCACAAGTATTTCTGAGTTTCTGAGGACCGGCTCCAAGTGTTTGGCCTTGGGACTTAAAATACTCGGTAAAATACAACTGAGTACAGAGTATTCCCTGAGTACCAAGTACCCGTATATATATATAGGCAGGGAAAGCCTCGTATGTTGCTCATTCGAGGATTATCCAAGTACCAAGCACCAGGCTGATTCCTCGGTTACTTGGTAAAACCGAGTCAAATACTGAGATACATGGTAAAAACCGAGTAATTTCAAATACTGAGTTTCAGCACTATTCCTCATTGCTGGTATAGAGCCACAATCTGTTGATACCATTATAATGTTTTTTTATCGTATTGGAGACACTTCCGACCAGTATCCACGTGGTGGGCCAAGTATCCTCTTGCCTTAATTTAGTAGTCTTTGTGGTGGTGGGCAGCAGTGTCGGACAGCTCTCCCGTGGTTGGTCTGAGCCCTAAGTCTGTCGGGGCCCAGGCCAGCCACCTCCAGCAGACAGCCGGGGGTGGGGTGTGTGTGTGCTTCTGGCAGTAAGCATAACGAGTCATTTCTTTCAGTGATGGAAGCCTCCTTCTAGGACTCCATCCCTCTCGGCATTCTGTACAGGCAGTGTCAGGCCGCAGCAGCGTGGCATGTTTCGGCGGCGGGGGATCTGGGGAATACCCCGCCGAGGCCACAGAGGCACGGGGAGGGCCCCACCCCCCCGCCCAGGGGGGATACCACCAGACGCACCGCAAGGTCCTGCCTCGCAGAGGAACAGGGCCTCCAGGGTGGCCCCACAGAATTCCCCTCTTCCACAACTCCCATCCCCGCAGATAGCAAACCCCGCCCAGCCCCGACGCAGTGCCCGCTTAGCAGCAGAGCGGGCGTGGCAGGGGGCGGGGTCCAGAATCACTTAGGAATGAATTCACCTGGGTAATGCTAGCAATGGATAAAAGCACCGGCAGGGCGTCAGTTCCCCGCCGGTAATTGCAGAGAGAAGCTGGCCCCTGTTCCTGTCTGGTGAAAGCTAAGTGCTAATCTTGTTTGTGCCTCGTGTGATTGTTTGAGCTCTTTCTGTCTTGTTCCTTACTGCCCCCCCCCCCCCTGATTCCTAGTGAGAGTTGTATGTATCTTCCTTGCACCTCCCCCTCCTAGCCCTAGAACTGGTCCTTGGTTGCTGAATTCCCTTCCCTCCATTTTCCCTTGCCCGTGGTCCGCCCCTCTGTGTGCTAGAGCCTCCCCTTAGCCCCTTCCCCGGAACCCCCTCCCACTTCCTTGTTCCCCTTCCCTCCTCCCTCACTCCCGGCCCCTTGCCCTTCACCCCCAATTGTCTGGTACCCCACCTTGTGTTACACCGTGGTGACCTGGGGAGCGCTTGTGGAGTGCAACTGGAATCCCTCCCTCCATCCCTTACTCTGGTTGGCACATTCTCTCCTCCCCTGTGATGAAAAGGGTTGCCTCCTAATACAGGAGGAAAGCCCACCTACTAACCTGAGGGGATTATTGGCACCCCAGAGTGCCAACGGAGAGACGGCCGATTACCTTGTCCCCATCCCAGGTCACACCTCACTTCGCCCCTTCCCTCACCCCCACCTGATAGAATTACCGGCCTTAAAATTTCCCTTCCCCTTCCTTCCATGGAGCCACAGGACCCCGCCCAGCAGATCCAGAACCTTCTCCTGGCTGTTCAAGGGTTAACCCTGGAGGTCCGGGATCTTAAAAAACAAGATCAGAGCCTGGTAGCACAAAACCAGCTCCTGCAGGATGCCGTGGGGGCGGCGGGGGAAGCTCCTGGGGCTGTTCCCCTGGCCCCTCTCATGGCACTACCTCAGCCTCCGAACCCTGTAATCCCTGGTCCTGTTCCCCGAGAGCCCAAGGCCCCCCGCCCAGACAAATTTTATGGGGATCGGAGGGCCTGTCAGGGGTTTCTCGCCCTTTGCAATCTGACCTTTCAAACCCAACCCCTCACCTATTGTACTGACCAAACGAAGGTGGCCTTTATCATTGGGTTACTCGGAGGAACGGCCCTAGATTGGGTCACCCCCTTGTTGGCCACAGACGACCCCCTTCTTCGAGATTATGATGGGTTTGTAAAACAATTCAAGTCCCTTTTTGATTACCCCCACCGAACACGAGATGCAGAACAAGCTATTCTGCATATTAAGCAAGGGAAGAACCCCCTCCTGGACTATGTTACCCGCTTCCGATGCTTGTCGTTTGACTTAAAATGGAGTGACGCAGCCTTGCGAGCCCTATTTCGGCAGGGTCTTGCCGAAGAGATCAAGGACCAGCTTGCGGGAATTGCTGTCACCCCTTCGACCTTAGACGAATTGGTTACGCTGGTGATCCAGATTGACGATCGGTTAGGGGAACGAAGAAAGGAAAGGCAACGAGACCAGGGTAAAGGGAGCATCCCTAGAATGTCACGAGGGTCTCTGGGCCTCTCCGCCCCACCTGTAGGTGATGGGGGAGCGAAACCAATGCAGATAGGGGCTATTTGAGGCCCCTTAAGCCTCGCCGAGAAAGAAAGATGGCGCCTTTTGCAGCTGTGCTTTTATTGTGGAGCTAATACGCATTTTTCCAGGGAATGCCCTCTAACAACCATGTCGCCCAGCGGCATTAGGAAAAGCCAACAACTGGAAAGGACAGGGGGCCTCCCGGTAGTCTCGCTATTCCCCAATAACCAAAAGGGGGTTCAAGCCCCCAGACCCCGTCAACTGGTGATTCCCATGATGATACGTCTGAACCCTTCTGCCTCTATGATCCTCCATACCCTCATAGATTCAGGGGCCTCAGGCAACTTTATGGATCGTACTTTCGCCCAGAGACATGGGGTGCCAGCACAAGCACGGCATCAAATTGAATTGGTGCAAACTATTGATGGGTCACCGATCTCTTCAGGTCCAGTCCTGGAATGTACACCCCCGTTACTCTGCACGACCGGAACCCATCAGGAGGAGCTGCAGTTCGACCTCATCGCGTCCCCGCTCTTCTCCTTGGTTCTGGGCTTCCCGTGGCTACACTGCCATAACCCCACCATAGACTGGGAGCGCCGCCGTCTTTGTTTTGAATCCCCACAATGTCGGGAAAACTGTATTTACCTCGCCCCCAGCATCATGGGGGTTGCGGCAGTTCACTCTGACGATGGTACTTCCCGACTCCCGGCCGTTTACCAAGACCTCGGGAATGTCTTTGATAAGCAGTAAGCAGACAGTCTCCCACCCCACCGCCCCTATGACTGTCCAATCGAATTACTTCCTGGGGCAGAACCACCATATGGGCGGATATATAATCTAACGCCCGGAGAAACCGAGACCCTCCGTCTATATATCAAGGAAAACTTAAGCAAGGGGTTTATCCGACATTCGTCATCCCCGGCGGGGGCACCCTTGTTCTTCGTTCCCAAAAAGGAAGGTGACCTCCGCCCATGTATCGATTATCGGGGGCTTAACAGTGTGACCGTGAAGAACCGTTACCCTCTCCCCCTTATTTCGGAATTGTTAGGGAAACTTACGGGGGCACGAATTTTCACCAAACTCGACCTTCGGGGAGCTTACAACCTCGTCCGGATTAGAGAAGGTGATGAGTGGAAGACAGCGTTTCGAACCCGTTTTGGGCACTTTGAATATTTAGTCATGCCCTATGGACTGGTAAATGCACCAGCAACCTTCCAGCATTTTATAAACAATATCTTTCGCGACCTTCTAGACGACTTTCTTGTGGTCTACTTAGATGATATTTTGATATTTTCCCCCTCCTTGGGGGAACACGTGCAGCATGTCCGCACCGTCCTGTCCCGGCTCCAAGCTCAGAAGCTGTACTGTAAGTTGGAAAAATGCTTATTCCATGCTACGACCGTCCCGTTCCTGGGCTTCATCGTATCTGCCACAGGGATCCAGATGGACCCTAGTAAAGTAGCAGCCATTCATCGTTGGCCGGCACCTCCGTCGGTTAAGGCATTGCAAAGGTTCCTTGGTAGTACCAATTACTACCGCCAATATATAGAGAACTATGCCCAAAAAACTACCCCATTGACCCAACTGCTAAAAAAAGGAGCCCTGTACCAGTGGCAAGCACCACAACAACGAGCCTTCATGCAGCTAAAACAGGCATTCCTCTCGGCCCCCTTACTCCAACATCCAGATGTCAATAAACCCTTTGTTGTGGAAGCTGACGCCTCTGACCGAGCCATTGGGGCCGTTCTTACCCAGGCCATAGAAGGTCAGAAACAACGCTTGCCATGCGCCTACTACTCCCGGCAACTATCTCCAGCGGAGAAGAACTATACCATTTTAGATAAAGAACTCCTTGCAATCAAGGCCGCGTTTGAGACATGGAGGCATTATCTGGAAGGGGGCCCGCATCCGATTCTTGTCCTCACTGACCACAAGAATTTGACTTACCTACAGACCGCTCGAATAACAAATGGACGCCATGCCCGCTGGGCCTTGTTCTTTTCCCGTTTCTGTTTTAAGATTCAATACCGCCCAGGGTCCGAGAACACAATGGCGGATGCCCTCTCACGATGTGAAGAAATCAAGGATGTCTCGCCGGCATGTCCTGAACCGGTCCTCCCCCCAGGTGTGTTTGCAGCAACCTTCCCCTCACTATCGGATCTCCAAAAAGAAAGCGCTCTTATGCCCCCTAGCCTCAAGAACACATGTAAAGAGGGGCTATACTACCACAAAGGATTAGTAATAATCCCTCCTAAACACCGCCCTCAGGTACTTTGGGCCCTCCATGATTCACCGCTGGCAGGCCACCCTGGGTCCCAACGGACCCTAAAACTTAACTTACAAAGTTTTTGGTGGCCCAGGATACGTCAAGAGGTAGAAAAATATGTTCGCGGGTGTACAGTATGCGCCAGGACCAAGGCCCCCACCACCTCCCAGTGGGGCTATTACAATTGACACCTGATCCAAAAGGACCATGGCAAAAGATAGCGAAGGACTTCATCGTCGGGTTGCCGCCCTCCAACCACTGTACTGCCATCTTGGTGGTGGTCGACTATTTCACCAAGATGGGGCACTTCATAGCTTGCGCCGGACTCCCTACGGCAAAAGGCACGGCAGAGTATTTATTAAAAGACATCGTTCGCCTACATGGCCTACCCGGCGAAATCGTTTCAGACCGGGGCCCGCAATTCATTTCCAAGTTCTGGAAGGGCCTCTGCACGCTCCTAGGCATTAAAACCCAGTTAACAACAGCCTATCACCCTCAGGCGAATGGACAGGTCGAACGTACTAACCAACACGTAGAGCAATATCTCCGATGTTTTTGTAATTATTTGCAGGATGATTGGACACACCAACTCCCCCTTGCGGAGTTTACCTACAATAATGGCCCAAACGCCTCCCTTGGAAACTCTCCTTTCTTTGTGTCCTACGGTTTTCATCCCACCCTAGGATTACCTTCAATCACTTCCACTACAGTCCCGGCCGCAGGAGCCCTTGTTCGCCGGATTAAACAAATCCAGAAGGCAGCACAACGCTACCTCCACTCAGCACGACACCAATATAAACGTTTCGCCGACAGGTGGAGAAAACCCGCGCCTACGTTTCAAGTTGGAGAACTCGTATGGGTCCGCCGGAAAAATTACCCATCGCTCCGTCCTTCAGCCAAGCTTGATAATGCTTACATGGGCCCCTATCCCATACGACGACAACTAAATGATGTGACTTATATGGTCGGGCTCCCCCCCACCTTCATATCCACCCCCCTTTCATGTGTCCTTGTTAAAAAGGGCACCCCCCGGTGTATCCCCTTCAATGAGGTGCACCTCCCCCTCCCCCCATGTTACTCCAGGGGGTCCCTGAATACAAGGTTCAAGCTATTCTGGACTCTCACTATATAGGATCCCGATTACACTATTTAGTAGACTGGAAACACTATGGGATGGCGGAACGCTCCTGGGAACCTGCGGCTAACCTCCACGGCCCCCCACCTTATTCTTGCCTTCCATCGCCGTCACCCCTCCCGCCCTGGCCTCCGAACCTTGGTGGGGGGTGGAGGGGGCCCTGGACGGGGGGGTACTGTCAGGCCGCAGCAGCGTGGCATGTTTCGGCGGCGGGGGATCTGGGGAATGCCCCGCCGAGGCCGCAGAGGCACGGGGAGGGCCCCACCCCCCCGCCCAGGGGGGATACCACCGGACGCACCGCAGGGTCCTGCCTCGCAGAGGAACGAGGCCTCAGGGGTGGCCCCACAGAATTCCCCTCTTCCACAACTCCTGGCCCCGCAGATAGCAAGCCCCGCCCAGCCCCGACGCAGCGCACGCTTAGCAGCAGAGCGGGCGCGGCAGGGGGCGGGGCCCAGAATCACTTAGGAATGAATTCACCTGGGTAATGCTAGCAATGGATAAAAGCACCAGCGGGGCGTCAGTTCCCCGCCGGTAATCGCAGAGAGAAGCTGGCCCCTGTTCCTGTCTGGTGAAAGCTAAGTGCTAATCTTGTTTGTGCCTCGTGTGATTGTTTGAGCTCTTTCTGTCTTGTTCCTTACTGACCCCCCCTCCTGATTCCTAGTGAGAGTTGTATGTATCTTCCTTGCACCTCCCCCTCCTAGCCCTAGAACTGGTCCTTGGTTGCTGAATTCCCTTCCCTCCATTTTCCCTTGCCCGTGGTCCGCCCCTCTGTGTGCTAGAGCCTCCCCTTAGCCCCTTCCCTGGAACCCCCTCCCGCTTCCTTGTTCCCCTTCCCTCCTCCCTCACTCCCGGCCCCTTGCCCTTTGCCCCCAATTGTCTGGTACCCCACCTTGTGTTACACCGTGGTGACCTGGGGAGCGCTTGTGGAGTGCAACTGGAATCCCTCCCTCCATCCCTTACTCTGGTTGGCACATTCTCTCCTCCCCTGTGATGAAAAGGGTTGCCTCCTAATACAGGAGGAAAGCCCACCTACTAACCTGAGGGGATTATTGGCACCCCAGAGCGCCAACGGAGAGACGGCTGATTACCTTGTCCCCATCCCAGGTCACACCTCGCTTCGCCCCTTCCCTCACCCCCACCTGATAGGCAGAGCAAGTTTCATTTTACTGTGAGGCTTTAGAAAGACAGCCTCTCCCACCTACTTCCATTGGAGTTTGCATTCTTAAGGGAGCAAAGTTCAGTACAGCAAGTGCATCAGCCTCAGCAGTTCCTCAAGTACATTTGCAGTTCCAGAAAAGGGGTAGGAATTTGTTGGGGCTGAGTCCCATTAGCCCCTACTGAGAAACTGCTACCTATTGAAAACTACACCGTGACCAGCTCCCAAGAACAGTCAGTCCAGCATCTCTCGTTGTGCTCGTGGAATCATCAGAGCCCTTTGTGTGACTTGAAACTAAAATCTGAGAGTGTCATGCCCCCTGGGGTGGAATCCCCTGTCGTTTTGTACACCCACTCGTTGTTTTTTATTATTGTGAACAGGTCCTAAATTATTAGGTAAATTGATCCAAATGAATGTTTAGTCTGATTAAGCCCGAATGTAATCCACTTTAGACTTTCTCATTTCACTCCATTTCAAAATCCAATTAACTTGCAAGGGCTGATTAGCATGACTAGTCTCCGATTTTACAGATGGCAAACTTCCTTAACCATTGCAATCTCTTTAATTTTCTTGCCTTTAATCCAAATATTACCAAGAGATTTTACAAAGTGCTTGAGTGCCACACTATTTATTCTCTAAAATTACATGTAGGGATGTTGTTAGTTTTTAAAAAAAACAAAAAACAAAAACAGCTAAAGGAGCATCTTTAAAGTTAACAGCAACGATGGAAAAGGAGGATGAGGGAGGAGATGACTGATGATTGATGATGTGTGGAAACACACAACACTCTTCCATCTGCTTGTTTTAGGCCCGATTTGGAAATTTTGGCCCAATTCCGCTTTCGATGGAATTGGGCCTTTTGATCTAATCAGAATTCAAAATGATCAACATTGTTATCACATTCTAATTGGAACTATTGGGGGGAAAAACACCCCAGAACAAGGAGAAAAGTGTTCTGCAAAAACAGAACTGGTGTTTCAGCCAACTCCTTGGTTTTTTTTTTACCTTCACATCTGCCTCTGCCACATCTGCCAACTCCCTTTGGAATTTAATAAAGAAGATGCTTGACTTCATAGTCAATGCCGTTGCATTGACCACATATGCTGGTGCACTCTAG
>QEPC01003849.1:617535-627708 GCA_003113815.1 Sphenodon punctatus | reverse complement strand
AGCTCCATAGTAAGGAGGCGCAGCTTCTCAGTGTAGTTGCGGTACCACTTAGCCGTGAGCGCAAGGTGCATCTAGTAGGCAGCTGCCCTGTCCCGCTCCATGGTGGTGGAGACCCTGGGGGTTGGGGGACAGTTTTGATGGCCTGGTGATGGCCTGAGTGGGCCGGGGCCCCGCCCCCCACCGGGCGGGACTCCCCATGCCGTGCTGGTATCCGTTGGCGTGTGGTTGGGTGCACCTGCTGTCCTCGCATGGGCCTCGTGCACGCATGGGCACGCGAGACTGTGCACTCCTTGTGCAGCTGCATGCCTTCATCCATCACCACCCACCCCCCTCCCTGTTTGCAACACTGTGTCCTTGTTGGCCTGATTAGCCATCCTGTTTGTGCGCTTGTTTTCTGAAGCTGTGCTGGGTCCGCACCCCACGCCTCACTCTGTTGCAATACAATGTTGCGGCCCATGGTCGCCTGTCCTGTCCTTGGGACCCCTCGGAGTCCCCCCCCCGGCCCTGGAGCGTATGTGTGCCCCACTGTCCATGGTGTTATTCTCCCTGTCTCTCTGGACCATGGCTGGTTGTGCATCCACCAGCCTCCCGCTTCCCGGCCCCCATGGAGCCCCCCCCATAGCTGGACCTTCTGCGAGACCATGTCCCTGTGTGACCTGTGGCATATCCTGGCTGTGCAGCTGCTCCTGGGCTGCCCGGACAGCCATTCAGGTGCTTATGCAAGCCTGAGCTCTGGGCTTCGCTACTTCGGCTATGAGATGAGTGCTCGTGATTGCTGGATGCATGCGGAGACTCTGGGGCTGGTTCCCTTCCCAGATGGGCGCATCCTGGAGATGAGGTGCTCTCATGTGGCCTGGTCCATGGCTGAGACCATGTCTGCACTGTCTGTGTGCAGCCTGGCCACCTACACGACCTGCCTTGCGGAGGAGGGCCCTGCCTTGGCTGTGTCCTACTTTGGCTGTGTGCACGGGGCCCGTGGGTACCAGCGCTCCTGTGGGGCGGTGTACCACCAGCTGTTGGAGCTGGGACAGCTTCTGTGGCCCCCTGATGCTGACCGCTGCTTGTCTGAGCCTACCGCGTTGGAGCTGTCAGCGCTTTCGGGCATGTGGTCCCATTCGGATGTGCAGTTGGGGCTGTCCATGCAGGATCCCTTCGAGGCCTACTGCCTGATCGCCCACCACATATCCTTGTTGGGGTACCACTGGGGTACGATCCATTGGCCCCACCTGGCTCATCAGGCAGGGCACCCGACCCCGGGGCCTGTTGTGGCCCCCAGCAGCTGGCTGTAAGTTCCAGTGCACCTCCCGGCCCCCCGGTTGCCTGCCCCCGTGTGGGCTCCCGCCCCTACCTGGGGGCCGGTTTCTGCTGGGTGCTTCCTTCCCTGATGTCTCTGCCGTGCTGCTGTGATACCTGCTTCCCAGGGTGCTGCTGCCCCTGCCTGTGGCTCTGGGCCCCCTCCGGGCCCCACCCCCACCATCTGCCTCCGCACCCGGTGTTTCCCTCTGTGGTTGCCTTCCCTGGTGCCTGGGTCCGGTGCCCTGCATGTCCTCACCGACCCTCCTGTGTCCAGCGGACTGCCCCCACCCACCGGCGCTGCCACCCGCGGCCCCAGCGCCCCTCCCTTGGGTGCTTGTGTGACCTTGGGGTTCTGGGTCCCCGAACTGGCCCTCCCAGCTTCCTACGGGAGTGTGTGTGCATCCTTGGACCTGCTGTGCTGCATCAGCTCTCCTCTCTGCCCTCCATCAGCCCCTCTTCAGGGTGTGGGGTGAGTGTGTGCCTCCTGGACTGTTCCTGGGCCGCTCGCTGTGCCGTGTGGGCTCCCGCTGTGGGGGTTGTGGTTGCCATTGTCTGTGTCCAGCTGTACCCCTGTGCACTCCCCCCCCTTCCCTGTTCCGCACACTCCCCCCCTGTGCACAGTGTGCCTTGTCTATTGTCCGGGCGCCCGTGTCCCCCCTCCCTTCCTTTCCCTTGTGTGTGTGTGTGTGTAGCTGGGCATGTGGTTGTGCTGTGTGTGTTCTACTGTGCCCCCGCTGTCTGTGTGCCTGTTGTGTGTGGTACCTGTTCGGCTCTTCTCCCTCTCCCCCCTCCCTTCCCGTTTCTCTTGTGTGGGCATTCCCTTGAGTGCCTTTTGGCTTTGTTTGCCCTCCGGCGGCCATGTCTGTGTCCCGCTCCTACCCGTTGGATTCTGGGTATTTTGCCCACGGCTGGGAATCGGCGTCACGTCTGTTGCGCTGCCCCTGCCCATGATCTGCCGGCCCGATTCCCTGCCGTGGTCCTGGTCCCGTCACGTCTGTTCGGGGCTTTTATTGACCACGGGGGGGGGGGGGTTGTTCGGATCACCCCCGCCGGGAATCCACTGTGGTGAACCAGGCGCCCGTAACGTCTGAAATCACCCCATGTTTCAGGGCTGCATAGGGCACCAATACAGCCCTGCAACATGCATAAATAACCACCAAGGGTGGTTAAAGGGTGGTTAGCGTCATGTCTGTTTTCACACAGTATCTGAAGCGCTGAGCAATCTCCAGGTGAACAAATAGGAATAGTAAAGAAGAGGTGAAGTGGGTAATACATTTTATTTACAGGTAGTCCTCAAAATATTTTAATAATACCATGGCCTAAATGGGTATACATATATCCATTTCCCAGGCATTCTGTTTTAATTTTTTTCCCATTTTGGGGAGTTTATTATTACCTATCTGCCTAATAGTGGACTGCCAGGCACAAGCAATAAAGTTGCAGCAAGGTTATGAGTAAGTTAGGATTAGACTGTCTTCAATGGAGCTTGATATTGGAGTTGGAGGATAGGAACACTGGTGCATTCACCAACTGCTTTATATTCAACACCAGCTCCAATGGACCAGAGGTGTTTCTCATCCGGATGAGATTAAACGAATTATTATTTTCTTGATAAATCCATTTTCTGGCCCTGAAACTTAGTGAGATAGAAACATGCACTGATTTTTCCTAGTGAGGCCTTTTGAAACATCATCAGCAACAGGAAACTTCTGTTTATCATCAGTTCAGGAATGCAATAGCACTGAAAGCTAAGTTTTCACCCAGTTCTGATTCCATCGGAAACAGGCATTTTGTCCTTTTTGATTGGACCATACAAACGTTTTCTGCCCATTAGCACATTCGAAAAATGGACTTGCTCAAAACCAAAATGATGGAAGGTCTGGTGCTGCCATTTCAAGTATAGGTAGTGCCATTTTGCACATGCGCAAATGGCTGATTTTTTTTAATTTTAATTTTTTACCGGAATTCCATTCGGAAAGGTTTCTGATTGGAATTCTGGTCGGGAAAAAAGAGTGACCTCTTTTTGCAGAAATGTTCCATGAAAAAGACCCCTAGAATGTAATGAGATTATTGTTATTATTAGTTAGAGTTGGTATGGGTAATACATTGTATTTGTGGGTGTTAGTTACATTTTCAGGCAGCTCACCAAATATTTGAATAATACCCATGTCTGGAATGAATATACACATATCCATTTTTAAGGAATTCTATTTCAACCCCACCCCACCCCATTTTTGGCATTTTGGGGAGGTTGGTTATTTTATTCTTTTTGGGGTCCTTTTGGAATTTCCATTGCATAATTTTCAGCAATTATGCATATACAATATTGGCAATGTTACGCTGGGATCGAGATTGCTTATTAATCAAGGATAACGGGTATACAGGTAAAACTCTATTTTATTTGGGATCACTGTACAAACTACACACACTTAGCCTATACTGTAGTCCCATAAAAGGTATCTTATGCATCCGAGGAGCCTTCGTAGATGTGCTGGCTGGTTCAGAAGAAGCGGAGAGGGGGCTCATGGTGGCCAGAGAGTTGAAGCCGCTAGAGAGTGGCAAAGTGGTTTTCTTCATGTGTGTGGGGTGTCCGAAAGGAACCAAAACCATGGAACTCACAGCATAAGCTTGTGGAACCTAGCCTTTGGTCAAGGTCTCATATGCTGAGTCCGTTCTTTCAGGGGCTGTTGTTCTCATGGGAAAGGATGAGATGGTAAGGCTCATCTACCCAACACAGGAGGGTCTTGTCTCATCTGGGTGGACGGCTCATCTGTATTGTTACCTTGTGAGGAGTTCTTGCTCCTGCCCTGAGATCATCTTTTCAGTTCAAGTTAGTACTGGGCATCTATCAATCAGGCCAGTTTTTGACTGATACTGGCCCTGGGAGCCCTCCTGCTGCATCTGTAGCTCTTGTTTCGCATTTGAAGGCTGTTTACTGTAACTAACTTCTCTTTGTCTTTGGCTGTCGGTTGTAGTGATAGTTTAATCCTTCTGTTTGGCTTAGTTCAGAGTATATAAAGCGAGTCTCCCTTTCCTTCGAGAAATACTTTAAAGTCCTTTGGACAGTTTATTTTATCATGTTCTATTACAGGGGTGGGGAACCTTTTCTGTCCTGGGGGCCACATTGAAAATTAGTATGAACTCTGAGGGCCACATAGAGGTTGGGGGCGGGGGTGCTTCATGTGTATATTAAAGAAAAGGAGGGTCCAGATCATGGATCTGTCCCCTATCCTTCTGCGCATGCCCTCCTCTCGGCTCCCTTATCCTGAGCTCAGTTTTTCAGTGCTTGGGGGTAGAGACTGGATCCAGGGGTCAAATTCAGGCACTTGAAAGAGGCCACATAAAAACTTGCCAAGGACCACATTTGGCCCCCGGGCCTGAGGTTCTCCACCCCTGTTCTATAGTGTCCTTTTGGGCCTCAGACAGGCCTGTGTCCTAACTACAACTACTGTTATTAATATCAAATTTCTATTTCTAACAGCAATATTGCCAAAATGACATAACGTATGTACAAAAACAACTTGTATACTGAAATAAATTTATTTGTATCTTCCCCAACCCCTATTAACCCCTGTCAAATGGTTCTTGGAGTGTCTAAGCATAAAATACAATAAGACATTGTGGGCTCAGCACTTTGCTGGGGTAGGTGTTTACCCTGTCTGTCAGGGAATCCCCTTGGGAAGTGCCCAGCCCCCCATTGCAAAGTTCGGAGGGGGTTGAGAGACAGAATTGGTTGGTCCAGACCCTAGTCCTAATGTCCTACCTTGGTGAAGAGAGGAGGATTACATGGGGGCTCTGGAAAGAACTGGGATTGATTTCCCAACAAGTTAGGACAGACAGAATCCTGACAGAGACAAAATTGGTTGGCTCTCTCATCCCAGACTCAGCGCTTTGCAATTAGGGAGCTAGGCTGGGTGCTTTGCATTGTGGTTTTTCTGGCAGAGGAGGCAGTTTGGGGACCCCTCACTTGCCCCCTCCACCAGGGAACCCCGTTGGGACCCGAGTGGGGGGAGGTAGGGCAGACTCAAAATTCCCACCTTTCTCAGTGAGAAATCGGGCAGTTTCTCATCTTGTTCTCATTTTCAAGAACAAGCCGAGAACCCTGATTCTCACTGAGAAATGCAAGAATCTGAGAATCGAGTTTCAGCCTAACAGGAAGTCAATATTCTGGGACTGGAAGTTGGAATCCCAGGACACTGTGCACTCAAATCAGGCAGGTGGCTGGGACCAGCTGCCCATGCCACAGATGGAGGGTCATGGATTGACCGTTCTGCAGCTGGGGAGCTGGCATCCATGGACCTAACAAACAACACCATTCACAATCCACCTACACCCAGTTGAACTGGAAAGGTAGCCTATGGAGAAAGTGAAGGGAGCAGAGGCCACGAATGCCATCCTCATTGAGGAACCTCAGGACACCAGCAGGTCATTGCAACTGGGGCATGGGTGGAAGGGGCGCCAAAGCTGAGGAGGTGTCTGGGACTAGCTGCTCAGGAGCACCAAATGAGGACTCTGACATTCCACTATACCATGCTCTCAGGTGCCCAGGACGTGAGGAGGTCCAGGAGGATCAGCCCCACAAGCCAGCAGCCTCAGAGAGGGACGGTAAGCAGGACAGGTGGCCAGGAGGGCACAGAGGCCACACACAGGTAGAGAGGTCATGGCCAAGACCCCCCAAATTCTGAACCCGGGAGGAGGGACACAGTTGCACATGTAAGCTGCTCTCGCCCAGGGGCCTCAGATACAGATTGAACAGGAGCGGGGACAAAATGGAGCCCCTCCCCAAAGGGAGTTCCCGGAAGAATGATGAGCCACTGTCCATCGCCACTCTCTTGGCTCTCCTCTCAGCTAGGAATGAATAGAACCACTCGAGAGCAATCCCGTGCACCCCCTCCAGGTCCCGCAGCTGTGTCAACAACCTCCCATGGTCAACTGTATCAAAGGCTGCAAAAAGATCTAGCAAAATCAGTAGGGCACAATGTCCCCTGTCAATTTCCAAGTGGAGATTGTCTGCCAAAGCCGCATGCACAGTCTCTGTGCCATGCACAGGACCCAAACCCGATGGACTTGGATCCAGGAATCCTATAGCATCNACCGATCACCAGGGCCGAGGTCTCCACAGTATAGTCTAGCCACCCAGTGAGACTCCTCCAGCGCTGCTTGAGGGCTTCGAAGGCTTGCTCCACCACGGTCCTGCTGGAGCACAGGTGGGTATTGTATAGCACCTCCACAGGGTTGCGTGCGACTGGGTATACCTTCATCAGCCACTGGGTCAGGGGCTAGGCAGGGTCACCCAAGATACAGGGGGCATCAGTACCCCCTCGATCCAGGTCATTCCCATGTCTGCAAAGTCCCCTCGGAACATCTTGGCATAGAAAGGGGAGATGGTCATGATCTGGGCATCGTGACTGCGACTGGAGTTGCCCATGAAGATGTCTATGAACCGGCCCCGGTGATCCACAACTGCCTGCAGCTGCAGGGAGTGATACCCGTGCCTGTTTACGTACTCTGCAGCCTGCCCTGCGGAGGGGCAGAGGATCTCAATGTGGGTGCTGTCCACGGCTCCCATGCAGTTGGGGAAGCCTCCAGCCGCGAAGCCTGCCATCACGGCCCCCTGGTCCACCAGCTGGATCATTCTGTCCAGGAGCACGTCCTCCACAGCCTCGCACACATCCTGGAGGATACAGGCAACGGTGCTCAGGCCTACCTCAAAGTGCTGGTAGACGGACCGACAGGAGTTGGGCGTCGCTAGGGCCCAGACCCCTATAGCGACCCTTTGGACCATGGAGATGGGGGTCCTTATGGGGGTGTGCTGTCGCTCAAGCCAGGGCGTAAGGAGCTCTGCGAGCCAGAGCAGGGTGAGCTTGTCCATCCTAAAGTGGGCCCTCCAGGCTGCCTCATCCCACTGGGCCAGCACCCTGGCCCACCAACCCTGTGCCCATTCAGCGACCCGCCATATCCGCTTGTTGATGGGTATAGTGAGCAGGGCTGCCCAGCGCATGGTCTCCCTCCCCCATTGGAGGTGCCCAGCCACCTCGCGGAGTGCCGCGGGCTGGGTTCGGCCCCAGCTCACAGCCTGCTGATCTGCCCCAGAGAGTCTCTGCACCCTGAGCTGGGCAAGGGCTCTCCTGCACCCATGGTGGGCCCTGCGGGCCCTTGCATCTCTCTAGGCCAGGGAAACCTGCAGGTGGGTGCCCAGGTGCAGCTCCGCTGTTAGGAGGCACAGCTGCTCGGTGTAGTCGTGGTACCACTTGGCTGCGAGCGCAAGGTGCATCCAGTAGGCGGCTGCCCAGTCCCGCTCCATGGTGGTGGGGGCCCCGGGGGTTGGGGGATGGTTATGTTGGCCCAGTGATGGCCTGGGTGGCCCGGGGCCCCGCCCCCAGCCAGGCGGGCCTCCCAATGCGATGCTGGTGTACGTGGGTGTGCTGTTGGGTGCACCTGCTGTCCTGGCATGGGGCCCATGCCTGCACTGGTGCACGGAGCTGTGCACTCCCTGTGCAGCTGCATGCCTTCAGCCATCACCACCACCACCCGCTCTCCCCGTTTGCAACATCGTGTCCTTGCCGGCCTGATTAGCCCTCCTGTGTGTGTGCCTGTTGTCTGCAGCTGTGCTGGGTCTGCACCCCACGGCTTGCTCTGTTGTGATACAGTGTTGTGGCCCACGGCCGCCTGTCCTGTCCTTGGGACCCCTCGGAGGCCCCCCCCCAGCCCTGGTGGGTATGTGTGTCCCCCTATCTGTAGTGTTATTCTCACTGTCTAGCTGGACAATGGCTGGTTGTGCATCCACCAGGCTTCCGCTTCCCGGCCCCCATGGGGCCCCGCATAGTTGGACCTTCTGCGAGACCATGTCCCTGTGTGATCTGTGGCATACCCTGGCTGTGCAGCTGCTCCTGGACTGCCCGGACAGCCAGTCGGGTGCTTATGCAAGCCTGAGCTCTGGTCTTCGCTATGAGGCTATGAGGCGAGCGCTCATGATTGCTGGCTGCATGCGGAGACTCTGGGACTGGTTCCCTTCCCCGATGGGCACATCCCGGAGATGAGGTGCTCTCACGTGGCATGGACCGTGTCTGAGACCGTGTCTGCACTGTCTGTGTGCAGCCTGGCCACCTACATGATCTGCCTTGCGGAGGGGGGCCGTGCCTTGGCTGTGTCCTACTTTGGCTGTGTTCACGGGGCCCGTGGGTACCAGCACTCTTGTGGGGTGGTGTATCACCAGCTGTTAGAGCTAGGACAGCTTCCGTGGCCCCCTGCTGCTAACTGCTGCGTGTTGGAGCCTACCGCGGTGGAGCTGTCAGCGCTGTCGGGCGTGTGGTCCCATTTGGATGTGCAGTTGGGGCTGTCCATGCAGGATCCCTTCGAGGCCTACTACCTGATCACCCACCACATGTCCTTGGTGGGGTACCACTGGGGCATGATCCATTGGCCCCACCTGGTTCATCAGGCTGGGCACCCGGCCCCTGGGCCCATCGTGGCCCCCAGCAGCTGGCTGTAAGTCCTGGTGTACCTCCTGGCCCCCTGGTTGCCTGCCCTCATGTGGGCTCTCGCCCCTGCCCAGGGGCCGGTTTCCACTGGCTGCTCCCTCCCTGATGTCTCTGCCGTGCTGCTGTGCTGCCTGCTTCCTGGGGTGCTGCTTCCCCTGCCTCTGGCTCCGGGCCCCCTCTGCCCCCCCATCTGCCTCCGCACCCTCCGTGGTTGCCTTCCCTGGTGCCTGGGTCCAGCGCTCTGCATGGCGTCACTGACCCACCTGTGTTCAGTGGACTGTCCCCACCCACCATCGTTGCCACCTGTGCCCCCCTCCCTTGGGTGCCTGTGTGACCTCAGGGTTCTGGGGCCCCCGGACTGCCCCTCCCGCCTTCCTCCGGGGGT
The DNA here is from genome assembly GCA_003113815.1 of Sphenodon punctatus. Classification (NCBI taxonomy): domain Eukaryota; kingdom Metazoa; phylum Chordata; class Lepidosauria; order Sphenodontia; family Sphenodontidae; genus Sphenodon; species Sphenodon punctatus. Next base: position 618,546 of record QEPC01003849.1, on the reverse strand, counting down.
GTTTGTGCGTCCGTGGACCTGCTGCGCTGCACTGGCTCTCCTGCCTGCCCTCCATCTGCCCCTCTCCATGGTGTGGGGTCTGCGTGTGCCTCCTGGACTGTTCCCAGCCTGCTCGTTGTTCCGTGTGGGCTTCTGCTATGCCTTGGTCCCGAGCTCCTGTGGGCCCCACATTCCGGGTCTGCCTGTGTTGCTGTGGGGGTGCCCGTGCGGACAGGTCTGCTGTGGGGGTTGTGGTTGCCGCTGCCTGTGTCCTGCCCTGACCCTTTGCAGTTACCCCCCCTCTTCCCTGTTCCACGCCCCCCCGTGCCCGGTGTGCCTTGTGTGTTGACCAGGCGCCCGTGTGCCCCCTCCCTTCCTTCCTTTCCCTTCTGTGTACATGTGTGTGTGTGTGCCCGGGCATGTGCTTGTGCTGTGTGTTCCATTGTGCCCCCATTGTCTGTGTGCCTGTTGTGTGTGGTACCTGTCCAGCTCTTCTCCCTCTTCCCCCTCCCTTCCCGTTTCCCTTGTGTGGGCATTCCCTTTTATGCCTTTTGGCTTCGTTTGCCCTCTGGTGGCCATATCTGTGTCCCGCCCCTGCCCGGTGGCTTCTGGGTGTTTTGACCATGGCCGGGAATCGGTGTCACGTCTGTTGCGCTGCCCGGCCTGTGATCTGCTGACCCGATTCCCTGCCGTGGTTCCGGTCCCGTCACATCTGTTCGGGGCTTTTATTCACCCTGAGGGGTGATTGTTCAGTTCACCCCCACCGGGAATCCACTGTGGTGACCCGGGCGCCCGTAATGTCTGAAATCACCCTTAGTCAACAGAAACTGTTCATTTCATTAAGAAACAGACTTGACTATATTGTCTATTCCAGTATACAGGCTGATTTTCCAGTATCTGGTCAAGAGTTCAGTAGAAAGGTCACTATAGGACAGCTCTTTTAAGAAGTCATCATTCAGAGAGACTAATTCTGATTTCCAATATATTGAAATACAGATGGTCAAACATATATGCCTATATACAGGATACATG
>QEPC01003849.1:604234-616162 GCA_003113815.1 Sphenodon punctatus | reverse complement strand
TAACTAACTAACTAACTAACTAACTAACTAACTAACTAACTAACAACTGGTCACCCACACCACTCCAAGCACAGCCACCACATCAGTGGGTGAGACTAACTGAAGTTGATCCAAACAAGCCAGACAAGACCGAGCCTCCCAAGCCCCAAACTCTGACTTGGCCCTCAAACTAGCAGTGCCCAAGATGGGCCAAATATGAGCAACTTTATCTGCAAAGTAAGTGGCAACTCGTCACAGCAGGCAGGGACTCTAACTCCAGGTGGAGACAGTTCAGAATTAATAAGCTGTTTACCGCCCGGAAAGCTTCTGTCAGATGGCACTTTGCAGACGCTATGGCATCAGTGAAGAAAGCTTTCTTTGCTGCTACTACAGTGACAGTATAGTCTTTCAAAAGCAATCTATACCGCAGTTGGTTGACTTTGAGGCGAGGCGAGCTCTTCCTGCACTCTAACCACCTACCCTCATGCTTTAGCAGTCTCAGCTCTTCTGTATATCATGGGAACCCGCACTGCTGCCATGGAGGAAGCAGACATCTAGGTGTCACTGTGTCAATAGCCCAGGTCAACATAGAATACCACAAATTAACTAGGGCATTGACAGAGAGGCTGTCAAGGTCAGCGGGTAAATTCTCCAGAGAGTTCTGGAATCCTATTGGATCCATTAGTCTTAGGGCTTACCATCCTAACTGGTCCATGACCCCCACAGCACAAAGAAGGCCAGGGATCTTGGCCCTCATAACATAATGATCTGACCATGACAACGGTGTTGTAATGACACTCCCAATAATCAGAGCCCCTGTTTCCAGGCCAGTGAATATATTATCTGGCATAATATCATGTGTCAGGCCAGATATTATCTGGGATAGGGTCCATGGTTGTCATGGCAGCCATGAACATCTGCTGTTCCCTTGAGCGTGTATGTTGAAATCACCCCCAAAAAACTAAGTTTGGGTGATCTCAACTCCACCTCTGAGATTAGCTGAGCTAGAGCAGTCAGGAGGTCTGCTGTGCAGCGGGATGGTCGGTACACCAGCAGCATCCCCAATCTATCCCGGTCCTCAAACGTTAGGGATGCACTTTATGTTGTGTAAGTCAGACACCTGATAATTTCAACAGGCCAAATTGTCTTTACAGACCACCGCCACTCAACCCTCTCCCCCCTACCTCCAGTCCTAACCTGACGCTGCACTGAGTACCCAGCTGGCACCATCTGTGCAAGCACAGGCTCAGAGGCCTCATCCAGTCAGGTCTCTGTAATACATTAGAGGTCAGGGGCCTCATCCTGAATAATATCCTGAGTGATAGCTTTTTTATTCACCACTGACCTTGCATTAAGCAGCACCAGCAATAGATCAGAGGCTCCACTGATTTTCATTTTCCAGATATCCATATATCAGCATTATACCAATTGCCAGTTCTGCCAAAGGATGACACATCCATCTCTTCGCTTGCTAACAAATCCAATCCTGCCACAGTTTTATCTTAACAAGGTATAACAGGTGGACTTCGAAGTCCTGACTGAAGCTAAATGGAAGGGAATTATCAATACAGCACAAGTAGCATTAGCATTAATTGAATATAAACAGTTTTAGTAGACAGTCTATTTAGCAGCCACTGCAGGTAATTAGGCCGTAATCAAGTCCTTGAATTGTACCAGTGGTTTTCTGTCTCAGGGCACCTTGAGAAACACAGCTAAGATGTCCTGGTTGTTCTTGAACAGTCAAACAAATCTCTTTGGTATTCAGAAATGACATCCGTTTCTTCTTCTGGAACAGGTCAATAAAGAAAAAAAAAGAAAAAAGAGAAAAAAACCTGCCGGTGTTTGAAGTATTGAGATACTTAATGCATATACCTCTTAAGTGTCCTGGATTTTCCAGGACATCCCTGAGTTAACCCCTCTTTTGTTATCACATCTAGATGTGTATAAGAGACAGCCCCCTCTGCCCCCCCATCTGCCTCCGCACCCTCCGTGGTTGCCTTCCCTGGTGCCTGGGTCCAGCGCTCTGCATGGCGTCACTGACCCACCTGTGTTCAGTGGACTGTCCCCACCCACCATCGTTGCCACCTGTGCCCCCCTCCCTTGGGTGCCTGTGTGACCTCAGGGTTCTGGGGCCCCCGGACTGCCCCTCCCGCCTTCCTCCGGGGGTGTTTGTGCGTCCGTGGACCTGCTGCGCTGCACTGGCTCTCCTGCCTGCCCTCCATCTGCCCCTCTCCATGGTGTGGGGTCTGCGTGTGCCTCCTGGACTGTTCCCAGCCTGCTCGTTGTTCCGTGTGGGCTTCTGCTATGCCTTGGTCCCGAGCTCCTGTGGGCCCCACATTCCGGGTCTGCCTGTGTTGCTGTGGGGGTGCCCGTGCGGACAGGTCTGCTGTGGGGGTTGTGGTTGCCGCTGCCTGTGTCCTGCCCTGACCCTTTGCAGTTACCCCCCCTCTTCCCTGTTCCACGCCCCCCCGTGCCCGGTGTGCCTTGTGTGTTGACCAGGCGCCCGTGTGCCCCCTCCCTTCCTTCCTTTCCCTTCTGTGTACATGTGTGTGTGTGTGCCCGGGCATGTGCTTGTGCTGTGTGTTCCATTGTGCCCCCATTGTCTGTGTGCCTGTTGTGTGTGGTACCTGTCCAGCTCTTCTCCCTCTTCCCCCTCCCTTCCCGTTTCCCTTGTGTGGGCATTCCCTTTTATGCCTTTTGGCTTCGTTTGCCCTCTGGTGGCCATATCTGTGTCCCGCCCCTGCCCGGTGGCTTCTGGGTGTTTTGACCATGGCCGGGAATCGGTGTCACGTCTGTTGCGCTGCCCGGCCTGTGATCTGCTGACCCGATTCCCTGCCGTGGTTCCGGTCCCGTCACATCTGTTCGGGGCTTTTATTCACCCTGAGGGGTGATTGTTCAGTTCACCCCCACCGGGAATCCACTGTGGTGACCTGGGCGCCCGTAATGTCTGAAATCACCCTTAGTCAACAGAAACTGTTCATTTCATTAAGAAACAGACTTGACTATATTGTCTATTCCAGTATACAGGCTGATTTTCCAGTATCTGGTCAAGAGTTCAGTAGAAAGGTCACTATAGGACAGCTCTTTTAAGAAGTCATCATTCAGAGAGACTAATTCTGATTTCCAATATATTGAAATACAGATGGTCAAACATATATGCCTATATACAGGATACATGACAAAGTTGCAGTGGTGGTCAGGAGCGCTTTTCACAAGTTTCATCTGGTGAGAAGCCTGCAAATCTATATTTTATCCGACATGGACCTGGCCACTGTCATCCATACCTTTGTAACCTCAAGGCTAGACTACTGCCATGCGCTCTATGTGAGGCTGCTCATGATAACTGTTTGGAAGCTGCAATTGGTGCAGAACATGGTGCCCCACCTTCTATCAGGGGTGGTTTGCCAGGAGCACATTATTCACTCCAGTGCTGCACTGGCTGCCAATAGCTTTCTGGGCACGATTCAGGGTGCTGGTTTTGACCTATAAAGCCATAAACGGCTTGGTCCTGAAAAGACTGCCTCTTCCCTTATGATCCGTCATGGCCTGTGAGGTCAACCGAGGGCACCCTCTTGCAAGTACCAACTGCTCATAGGGTTTTTACAACAAGGGCACACAGAGAGGCATTCTCAGTGATGGCTGAACAATTATGGAACTCCCTCCCCTTGGGAGTCCACGTAAGCCTGAGCCTGCTCATCTTCTGGAAGAGATGTAAGACTTTTTTGTTTAGCCAGGCATTTGGTTGGCAGGGATAGGGTTGGTTGCCATTGGGTGGAGGGGTTATGGAGAGGGTTGGTGGGTGTGAGTGGTTAGTTGCTTTTATATGTTTTTATGTGTTTTGTAAGTCACCCTGATCCTTATTGGGAAGGGTGGAGTAAAAATTGGAACTTAAATAAACAATCAAATAAATAAATAAACAGATTCCCTCTCTTTCTCTCACACACACATTCCTCTCAAATGCAACCAGAATTCTCCAAACTGCTGTGCTTGATTACAGCCTCTGGCATGTGTGCTGCTGTGATGTGGGCTCTTGGCAGGGAGCAGACCCCCTGTGATGGGCCTCAGTGGTACTTATGCTGCTCTTAGATACGTGCATCAGTACAGAACTACTGGGTGCATCAGTACAGAACTGTATGGGTGAAATCAAATGAGACACTAGCCCGCTGAAATCCATGTTCAGTTTGTGCAGTCCCCGTTGAGCCCCCAGTCACATGATTAGCACATCTAGCCTAATAAACAGGCAGCCCCCTGCCCATATTTCATGTGCTTGTGGCAGCTTCCATCAGTGGCACTAACGATCGTCCTCCCCGTAGCAGCCTCTCAGCTGAGAGGTGCATTACAGATCTCCCTCCTCCCACAGTCTCCCTTCCTCACAGCTGCCTCTCAGATGAGAGGCATGCTAGAGATATTCCTCCCCATCCCAGTNGCCTGCTGTCAGGATCAGTGGCTAGCTCAGAAGGTGTTGGAAGGGGGGAGGGCAATGACTTTTGTTACTTGCTGCGCCCGCCTTACCATAAGCCCCATTGGCTCTGTGCAGTCTAGCCCCGTGTCCCCTATGTCCAATTGCATACTGCGAAGCCAGTGTTCTGAGGAAAAAGGGGATGGTGATTGGGCAGGCTGGCTGCTACTCCAAGCCTCTCCACCCCTGGTGCCAGGAAGTCTGCTCCTCAACTGCCCCCCCGCCCCTCCTGGGCCTTCCAGTCATGTTTTTCCCGCCCAAACTCATCCAAACTCATCCGAACGTGGCCGAACTGTTTGGTCATTTTCGAGTTCGGTTCGGCCATTTGGTTTGGTCATCCGAACTCTGAACATCCGAACCTTGTTTGCACATCCCTATTAATGATCTTCCCTGAACCTTGGGAGAAGGAGGGGCTTTGTGATAGATTGAGGCTGTTGGCAGTCTGTCACAAGCTGAAATGAGATCCAGGCTTTTAAAACTCAGCCCCACCTGGTTGTTAAGGGAAACCTGGACCAGGTGTCTGGGGGCAAAGGAGGAGGCAGACAGGAAGAACAGAGCCTGCATCAAAGTTAAGTGGGGCTGTGAATGTGGCAGTAGCTGCTTTAGAGGTAGTTGAGAATGGTGCGGGTTGGAGCAATGTAACAAGGGAAGCCTGGTGGGGCTGGGAACTCAGCGGGGCCACTGAGGAATGCATGTGGAGACTGCCACGGGATAGAGTGGCACTGCAAGGAAGCCCAGGTGGGACTGGGAACTCAGAGGGGCCACTGAGGAATGCATGTGCAGACTGCTGCGTGAGAGAGTGGCACTGCAAGGAAGCCCAGGCTGGGCTGGGAACATGGCAGGAGCCGTTATAGAACTAAGCTTAAGCCCAGCGCAAGTTGGATTAAATCAGATCAGTGCTGGGCACAGGTGTGCATGTATCTAACACCTATGGGGTGGTTGGAGAGACCCGCCCAACTGGAGAGCCAGTGGCCATTCTGATAAAGAATTGAAGAGGCCTAAAGTGCTACTCTTTAAAAACAGAGTTGGGGTTGCCACAGGGAACCCACTATGATTGAGTTGAACAAAGTAACCAAAGGCAACAAAATATCGACAGAGCAGCTGGGAGGAAGAATATTGACAGCTCAAAGACACAGAGTCAATGGAAGCCAGATTTTGCGGGTGCTACAATGTCAGATTCAATCGGGTGAGGGACTAACGACGAATTGATTGGTCGATTTTATCTGACTAATCATCATTACTAGCGATAACGGAAATGACATTTTTGAATAATGAAAACAAAACCTAAAAATGAAAACTACATGGGGGCCTTGTGCACACCCCTACCCGGAGCCAACCCCAGCAGGATGTGTATCTGCCTGTAAGGGGAAGATTATCTCGTGCTGGGAAGTCGACTTTTTAAAAAAACTTTTCTCCGTTTAATATGCCTCAGTCTGAGTCTGGGATCTCCCAGGAAGAAGGTCATCTCCAGAGTAAGAGACTCTGTTACCTCGCCAGCTACAAGATGTTGAATAATTCAAATTCTGAAGGTTGTTTCTGATTTAAAGACACAGTCCCTGCTGTGCTGTTAAGGTAGGGTGCCTCTTACTATTCTGTGAGGATGGGTAAATTCTTCCAGGTGCCATAAAGCACTCTTTATTCAAGTAGTCAGGTATGCACATTGATACAGATTTACTGCTGTGGGGAGAGGTAGTCTGAGCTGAAACCTACTTGCTGCTCACAAATTGGCTGAGTACCTGGTATATCACGCCAACACTTTGCCTCCTTTTTCTACACCACTTTAAGGCCAGGACCTGGCTATATTTCAGAAGGGGAAAAAGAAAAAAAGACCTTGTACCTTGTAATTCCATCAGTCTACAAGTAGAGCTGCAGTACTCATAGGGGAAACATTGACTCAATACTTTCCGGCCTTCCATTGTACTTTAATTCACAACCTGTATGACCGATAAGGGAACAATACCTGTGGGCTATATTGCAAGGGAACGACACACTCGACTGCATGCCAATAAATGCATGAATTCTGGGCTGAGAGCCTGGAGATTTTTTGCCATTTATTCAGAAGGAAAACGATCTCCAAGGGGAACTCATGTTTATACTAAGGTGTTTCAGTGCCTGAATTGCAGAGTTTCAAATCATCAATTAATAGCCAAAGTTTTATTTTTCCAATTTTTATTGTACTCTCTTTTCTACACCTACATATCAGTCCTTCACCTACATATCGGTCCTACACCTACATATCGGTAGCTTTGCCCCCGCCCCTCCCCATAACTGACTGGTTGCAGATTCTGTGAACAGTTCCTTGAGGGAAATAAATGTCAAACGTATGTGACTTTTGGGATGAAGCTGAATTTTGTTCATCGAGATGCGTGTGTGAACCATGTGTGGTTTTGATCTGCATCAGTTCACACCTCTAAGCTTCAGCTGTGACTTTCAGATTCAAATGAACCATCAAAACATGTCCACTTTTCTTTTGGTTTCATGCTGAAACCATGGAGACCATTTGATTTCTTCTGACTGAGCACAAAGAGCCTGACTCACCTGTGCATGACTTCAGTTTTATTCCATTGTGACTCCATTGATTCAGGACTGGCATGACTTCTTTGAGTCACCCTGACATATGATTGAAGTAGCACAGAGATGAGTCAGGGCCAATAACCTTAATTTAACACCCCAAATGGTTTTATGTCAGTTCATAAAGTCATTTTGGTGGCCTAGGTCCATCTCTCCCCAAACCTTTTGAACCAATGGATAGCCGTTAAATCTAAAATAAATTTCAAGACCACCATGCACCTGCCAGAGATGACTTCACAATGGTACAGGCTCATCATGGGCTGACCACTGTTTCACAAAGCACTGTGGTCATTTCCAGATGAGTAGGGACAGGAGAGGATTATAATGCCAACTATGGAAACTGTGGACCATTCCCGGCATTCCAGTCAGAACTGCAAACAGAACATGAGGCAACAACCAGAATGTGACAGAGCAGAGTCCCTCTGGGCCACTAGTCCTTTAAGGAGATGCATCTTGGGCTATAGAGAAGGTGCATCTCCAGAGTACATCCTGGTGGGGTGCTTCCACCCAGAGGGAAGACAAAAGTACCTGGCCACCACCAGCTGGCCACCTGGCCACCACCAGCTGCTGCTGCTGTCGCCTGCTGCACCATCTTCAGGGGCTGGGAGCTGCCATCACCCACCCATCCATCCACCTACCTCCTGTGGGTCTGGGAGTCAGAAGGGACTCGCTCCTCCTACCAGGTGGGCTCTCCCTGGGACCCCCTGAACGTTGCTATCTTCTCCCCTCCCTCCGTTGCAGGAGGAGAGGGAGTGGGGCCAGAGATCCAGTCTGGTGCTTCCACTCTGGAGGAAACTAAGAGTGCGGCGCTACCCGTCAGTGCTGCAGGCCACACATTAAAGGGCCATTGAAAGGAAAGGGCCTTTTGGTGTGGCCCTTCAGCAGGGGATGAGTGGTTTGATTGGATTGATTTTAGCAGAATGGTGGAGGAACTCTTTGGTGTGCTTTTGGTGGGAGGTTATTTTTTGGGAGGGAATTGGGACTGGTTGTGTTTAGGGGGTGGGACTAAGGGTATGCTCGGGACTGTTGGTGAGAGCAATGGGTGCGGATTAGGGGAGGATGGGTGGTTGTACCCCCTGGTGATAGGGGAGCAGGGGGAAGCTCCCTGTGAGAGGGAGGAGTGGGGAGTTTGGAGGAAGGGAGGAGGGTATCCGTCCCCACCATCGTGGTGAAGGAGTCATTCAGGAGTGGGGGCTGGGCTGGGTGTGTGTGCCAGGGGGAAGGGACACTGTGATATTTATTTATTTATTTATTTATTTTTATTTATTTATTTAATAATCTAAGATCACATTCCCTCCTTCCCAATGGCAGATTGGGCGGCTAACAATAAAACTATCAAAACTTGAATACAAAAATAGAAGTATAAAGTTAGAATAAAACACATACATCTGAAAAACATCTGAGGTTTGAGAATAAATACCCTCCCCAAAACTCCCCCCCAACACTACCTGCCCCCCTCACCAAACACCTGACAAAACAGCCAAGTTTTACATTGTCTGAACTAAGGAGAGAAGGTTCAGAGATAGATGGATGTCCACCAGGAGAGAGTTCCACAGCCAAGGCCCTCTCAAACGTTGCAACCCGGGACACCCGGGGGTTCTTCAACTGGGCACTACTGCAGGGGTTGATCCAGGATCAAAGGGGTGAGGCGGTCTCACAGGTAGGTGGGGCCCAGGTCGTATAGGGCTTTAAAGATAAGAACCAACACCTCGAATTGAGCCCAACGATAGGCAACCAGTGCAGAGAGCACTGGTGTAATGAGCTCATGGTGACCCGTCCCCACAAGGAGGTGGGGTGCTGTATTCTACACTAACTGCAGTCTCCAGATCATCACCAAGGGTAGTCCCATGTAGAGTGCCTTGCAGTAGTCCAATCTTGAGGTGATGAAGGCATGGATGATGGTGGCAAGATGGATGATCAGAGTCTGAGATATATGGCCAAAGACGACGACCAGATGTAATTTACAAATAGCACTCTTCGCCACTGCTGCCACCTTGGCATCCAGGCAGAGCTGCGAGTCAAAGGGCACACCCAGGCTCCGAACCTGTGAGACCAAGAAAGGACGCACCCCACTGCTCCCAGCACCTCTTACATTGAAGGGCAATGCCCGCTGAAACTGATCTCATAAAACTGGACAAGACGGGGCATCCATAATCTCAGATACACCTACTGCCTCAAGTGCAACTTTGAAATAATGGTGAATACAATTGATTCTATCCACAAAATAGTCAACAGAAACAGGTCACAGTGAGCACTGGAAAATTCCAGTTCTAGGTGTAGACAGGCTGGACTGACCAACCCCTTCACCACCTGGAAAAGCTCTGATGGATGAGAGTTTGCAGATGATATGATGGTAGCAAAGAAACCCTTCTTTTCTGCCCGCCTAGCCACAGCATAGGCTTTTAAAGCAGTCCTGTGTCACAACCAGTCAGCTTCAGTATGAGTATGGCGCCACTCTATAAATCCAGAAACTTACAGAGTCTGCATCAAAAGAACTTATAAGCAGGCTCTAATCTCCAGCATCAGGCATACCAAACCATAGACGTACCAAAGTCAAGGCTAAAATCCCATAAGATAAATGAATTCCACCCAAACCAACTAACACACAGCATCAAAGAGGGAGCCCCCAACCAAAATTCTTTGTACTTAGTACTCCCGGCAGTATAAAAACCAACTGCTGGGAGGGACAGGGGGTCTATTTAAGAGCCAGTATTGGGTGAAGAATCCTGCTTCTGGCAGCTTTTTCAGTATATACTGCCAGGGCATATACAACATTTTCATCCAAATGGCAACAAAGTTAAATTAATTTTTCTAATTTGGAAAAATGGGGTGCTTTCATCAGTAAAGGAGTAAGGAACAGCCTGCATGTACATGTTGAACAGAAGAGGGTACATGATGGATCCCTCAAGAACTCCACGCATGAGATCCTGGGGAGACAAAGGGAAGTCCCCCAGAACCACTCGCTGAGTTCTTCTGGCCAGGAAAGAATGGAACCATTCAAGAACTATTCCGCCTACCCTGGCACATTCCTAAAGGCAAGTCACCAACATCTCAGGGTCAACAGTGTCAAAAGCTGCTGATGGATCTAATAGAATCAAGAGAGTCGTCCAACCATGGTCCAGCTCATGGCACAGATTGTTGACCAAGACCACAAGCACAGTCTCAGTGCCATAACCCGGACAAAAGCCAGACTGCAAGAGATCAAGGAAACCGATGCAGTACAGATGCCCCTGGAGCTTCTGGACCAACACCCATTCAATAACCTTCCCTAAAAAGGGAAGGTTAGAGATAGGCCGATAGCTGGCCAGGGAATCAACATCAAGAGATGGCTTCTTGAGCAAAGGTCGCAAAACATCCTCCTTAAGGCACCTTGGGACCTTAGCCTCCCAAAGGGAGACATTGATTACCACCACTAGCAATGGCCCTAGCATCTCTCAGTTGCCCTTAACCAGCCAGGACGGGCATGAGTCAAGTTCACAAGTTGTGGCCCTCATTGCTCCCAGTCCCTCCATTGCATCGGTGGGCAACACCTGCTAAAACTGATCTCATAAAACTGGACAAGATGGGGCATCTATAATCTCAGGTACACCTACTGTCTCAAGTGTAACATTGAAATTGTGGTGAATACGAGTGATTTTATCTGCAAAATAGTCAATAAACAGGACACAGTGAGCACTGGAAAATTCCGTTTCCAGGCAGAGACAGGTTGGATTGGTCAGCCCCATCACCACCCAGAAATGCTCTGCTGGATGAGAGTTTGCAGATGATACGATGGTACCAAAGAAACCCTTCTTTGCTGCCCGCATAGCCACAGCATAGGCTTTTAAAGCAGCTCTGTGTCACAACCAGTCAGCTTCAGTATGAGTATGATGCCATCGTCGCTCTAACCATCTCCCCTCCTGTTTCTGCTGATGCAGGTCTTCCGTGAACCATGGGTCCCTGTGTCGCTGATGCTTGGAGAGCAGACACCTAGAAGCCATCTGGTCAATGGCCTTGGTTAACAAGATTTTCCAAAGAGAAATAAGGTCATTGAGCTGTTGGCTGTCAAGGTTGGAGGGTATATTCCCCAGAGCATTTCGTAACCTTTCAGGTTCCATAAGTTTCTGGGGGTGACCCAAATGAACAGGTTCCACACCCTGCTGGGTGAAGACATGTGCCAGGAGAGTGGCCCATAAGAGATAATGACCTGTCCATGACAAGGGTGTTATTGATACATTCCCCATTAACAGAACCCCCCACCTCAAGGCCAGTGCAAAATACCAAATCTAAAGTATACCCCTCCCCACCCCATGAGTCAGACTGATTATCACTTGAGACAGGCCCATGGTTGCCATGAACTCTTGTTCCACTCTCTGAAGACTGGTGTCAGAGTGTATGTTGAAGTCCTCTAAGACCACAAGCCTCGGGGTCCGCAAGTCCACCCCCAACACCAGATCGGCTAGAACAAGTAGAGATGCTTCCGTACTGGAAAGTGCATGGTGTAAAGCGGCAGTGACAATCTGTTTCTGGCCAAATCAACCACAAGATGAAGGCCCTCTACACTGGATGAAGTTTGCATTGGATATCTCTGGATGGACCATGTGTCCCTGAAAAGAATGACTACACCCCCTACCCCCCATCCCTCAGGTCACGATTGATGCTCCACTGAGAACCCAGCTGGAACAAGGTCAGCCAGAATTAGCTCCAACTCAGTGTCCAGCCAGGTCTCCGTGATGCATACCAGGTCGGCCACCTGGTCCAGGATTAACTCCTGGACCATGAGGCACTTATTCACAACTGACCTGGCATGTAATAGCAGCAAAATGGGACCAGGGGACCCCTGGCCTTCAACCACCTCATCACCTGGACTGGGGCTGCGAGGGGGACAGGAACCAAACACCTCGGCCCCCTCAAAGATGACATATGCCCTCCAGAAGGAC
>QEPC01003849.1:593764-604134 GCA_003113815.1 Sphenodon punctatus | reverse complement strand
TGGTTGTGGGAGGCAGCAGGCATTGAGCAATCACAGAGTCCCATGAGACTGCTGGGGTCTGCTTGCGCTGCTCATTGACCAGCGATACATCCATCAGATACTACTGAGCTGCTCGCCCCTCCCAACACAGGCACAGTTCAAGAGTTCAACCCTGTTTAGGGCTCCGAGATGTCTGCTCCCTCCTCCCCTCTCCACATTTCCCCTCCAAAACCCAATTGCCACAGTACTAATAATAACGACAATGATAATGACATTGTCGTTATTTTTATCGGTGTTGTAATCAGTATCATTATTCTTAGTTGTCTTTTTTGTTATCATTATCGTTATTCTTGGTTGACATTTTTGTTATTGCAATAACAAAAACAAGAACGACAATTTTTCATTATCGTTATTGTAATAACGAAAATGACATGCACACCCCAGGGGTCCAGGTCATCCCTTCCTCTCTTGTTCAAAGTGTATATGCAGCTGCTGGGGGAGGTTGTGTGTAGGTGGGGGATCCGTTGTCATCAATATGCTGATGATATTCAGGTGTACCTCTCCTTTTCATGAGACCCAGTCCCTGCTGTCTTGGTGCTTTCCTGGTGCTTGATCACTGTGGTGAACTGGATGAGGTAGAGCCAATTGAAATTGAATCCTGACAAGACAGAGAAGATGCTTATTGGCGGGTCTGGTGATCTGGGTGAGGAGGGGGTTACCCATCATTGACAGGTCCTCCCTGTGTTAGCATCTCAGGTGCGGAGTCTGGGAGTGTTCCTGGATTCTCAATTGCATTTGGATCCGCAGGTGTCAGTTGTGGCCAGGAGTGCTTTCCACCAGTTACATCTGGTGAGATGGTTTCACCCTTATACCTTGGACTCCGAACTTGCCACTATCATCTATGCATTTGTCACCTCAAGGTTGGATTACTGTAATGCACTCTATGTGGGGCTGCTCATGGTGACAATCTGGAAGCTGAAGCTGGTGCAGAATGCAGCAGCCCATCTGCTTACTGGGATGGGTCGCCAAGGAGTACATTATGCCAGTGCTCCGTGCTCTGGGTCCAATTCAAGATGCTGGTTTTGACCGATAAAACCGTTCATAGTCTGGGCCAGAGCTATCTGAGGATCGCCTCACTTCCTGGGCACCTGGGCGGCTTCTGCGGTCATGAGGGTTGCCCTCCTGGGGGTTCCTTCCTATAGATGGGTGGAGATCAACAGGAGGGCATTCTTGGCGGCCACTCCAATGCTGTGGAACTCACTTCTGGTGGGGATATGTCCCAGCCCAGATCTCCTTGTGTTCTGACGCCAGGGTAAAACATGGCTCTTCCACCAGACATTTAGTCGGGGGAGTTTTGAGGGGTGGTTCTGGGTGGGGGTTGGGGTTTTTTGTCTTTTGTTTTGCACACTGATTGTTTTGGTTGATTGGTCTGTTTTTATTGTTTGATATTGGATTTTTTAATTGATATTTTGATACTATATTTTATTATTTTATGATGCAAGGTGCTCTGAGCTGCTGGAGACAGGAGGGGTGGGGTAAATAAACCTATAAAATAAATAATAAAAAATAAAATAATTGAGTCAGCTGTGTTATGGGCAGAGCCAGCCAAGAGAGAAGCCAAAGAAGGCTAAGAAAGAGAAGTCAGAGAAGGCCAGAGAGAGAGAAGCCACAGAGAAGCAGTGAGAGAGCGCTGACTAGATGACCTCTGAGCTCCCTTCCAACTCTATAATTCTATGAGGTAAGAGTGCAGAAGTGAGCTCAGTCTCAGTGAAGTAGGCTCAGGGGGTCATGCCTGAGCTGAGGGCTCTGTTGGGCTAACGAGGGAGTGTGCCTGGCTCAGCGAATACAGAGAACTGTGGGGAATGGACAAGGGGCCTCTGGGCTGAGGAAGGGCCATGCCAGGCCAGAAGGTAACCCTGTTGTATAAGAAACTATATATGCTAAAGTCTGTATTTGTATACAGACTGTGTAGAGAATTAAAGGACTGTTCGAGTTAAATCCCTGAGAGAGTGACTACTGGGGCCCTAATCCTGCCAGGACTCATGCCGGGTAAGCCTGTTCCTGCCACACAGATTCTTCCATTTTTCCAGATCCAAAGACAATGTCTGATCCTTACCCCACTGTATTAGGACCATGAATAGTACAGGCCCTGGTTGAGACCTGCTCCTGGAAACTCAACCTGTTGGTTTTCTGCAGTCAGATACCTTCTGCTCTTTGGGCATCCAGCCATTTCACCTTAAGTCAGCAGGTGATTGGGCCTTTGCTGTAGTTGGCCCCTCAGCATTGAACTTGCTCTCTCCAGATAATCTCAGTTCCTCTCTCCTCACCTCCAAAAACCTCCTGAAGAAATTTTTATTCTCCAGGAGCTTTAAGACGATTCACTGCTGTTTCTCCTTAATATATTTTTTCCTTCCCCCCTTTAAATTCTTTTAAAAGGATCTTACATGGATTTTAAGTTGTTTTGTGGTGTTTTGCTTATTGTATAAATGTTGTGAAGCACGCCAAGGGTACTTAGTGGGGGTGAGGAGAGGAAGTGACTGTTTCTAGAGGACTTCAAGAGCCCGATGGACCTCGACTAGTCTAGTTGGGTGCTCTGTCTGCCCAACCCCGTCAGGCTGGGTTCCCTCGTTGCGTGTGCCCCCGAACCTTACAAAGTGTCATTATGTTGTGGTGTTCTATAAGGACAGGGCCATGTTGAAAAGAGGCATTAGAACACTTTAGCCATGACTCGTCTTTTCTGCCATGGCTCTGCCTGAACAGACCATTGAGACATCACAATGGGTGTTTTTAGACAGACGTGGAGGCAGCCTGCCCCTGGAGCTGTGTCCACTCACTTCCAGCCCCATCTTGGTCCTCTTTAGATGGACCCAGCACCTTGAACCTGGCTCGGCATGCTATCGGCAGCCAGTGCAGAGCTCGGAGCACAGGTGTAATATGCCTACATATCCACCAGTGCTCTGATCTCTGCACTGGCTGCCAATAGATTTCCGGGCCCAATTCAAAGTGTTGATTCTGACCTATAAAGCCTTACGCGGTCTGGGCCCTGCCTATTTGTGAGACTGCCTCACTCCCAGGGTTCTGGACCAGCCTCTGCCGTCATCTGGGTGCGCCCTGTTGGAGGTCCCTTGGGTTTCCTGGGGGGGAACACAGGACAGGGCATGCTTGGTGGCCGCACCTCTGGAATTCCCTTCCGGTGGGGAACTGCCTGGCCTCGGACCGCCCGGTTTTCCATAGGAATTGTAAGACCTGGCTGTTCCATCAGGCGTTTGGTGAGGGAGAAGGGTGAGGGTAGAGGGGGTGGTGGGTTGGTGGGGGTTGGGGTTTTTCTCCTCATTTTTATTATTTTTACTATTTTTATTATTGTATATGATGTTTTTATGTTTTATTGTATTTTATTAATTTTGATTTTGTTAGCCACCCCGGGCTGCCTGGCAAGAGGGGTGGATATAAATCTTTTAAATAAATAAAATAAATAAATACATAAATATGAACTGCAGTTGTTGTCTTCAGGACCAATCAAAGTTCATAATAGCGAAGTGAGGACTTTGACCATTTTGAAGATTCTTTCTAGTCCATCAGTGCAGCGCTAAAGGTTTGGCACCCATCCTGGATACATTCCAGAGTGTCCCCACTTCCTCTGCTTTGAGATCCACTCTACTAAATTCATTCAGAGCATTTAAAGATTGTACTGTAATTGGTTCTCTCCATCCTGTTTTTCTCTATCTGGAATTTGAGTGCATTTTCTGCCTAGTATCTTAAAAGTCTTTTAGCGCTAGTCATGTTCTCATATACATTTGATTCTTCTGCTGCCTCTACTGGAGAAATCATCGTTGACTATTTTTCTTACATCTTATGAAGGTGACACACTTATAAGTAAAAGGCAACTTCTTTGTCAAAACAATGGAGTTCAGAATTTTCCATGCTGAATGGTAACATGCATTAACTCAGGGTTTTGGGAAGATGATATACAGTCTTTCAAATTCCTCTTCCAGTGGCACATTAGCCAATCAAACTCAGTACTGTTTTTTTGCCCTACCCTAAGGCATACAATATTAAAAACACAAAAAATTAAAATACATTAAATTCTCATTAAAACCCGACCATCAAACCCAGAAACTCCTAACCCTGCCTGCCAAATGCTTTCCCAAAAATAAAGGTTTTACACTGCCTCTGGAATATGCTTTGGCTCTGACAGGTCTTTGTGGGAAGGAAGTTACACAATATTGGGGCAGCAACCAGGAACTGCCTCTTGTGGGCCCTTGTTTTATGAACTAGGGCTGAAATGAGAATCAATTTATTTCTCATGAGAATCTCGTGACAATTGAGAATCATCATCAAGCTCTTTGGACAATCTTGATGACGGTGTGAAATCTCAATGCAAAACTTGTCTGAAAGGAGAAAAGCAACTGTGCATGCACAAAATGGCCACTGAAGAGGTTCTCAGCATGTGCAATCCCCTTCCAAATTGGCACGGGCATGATTTCCACCATTTTGGAAAAGGGCACCAGTTTTCTCACAAGATAAGTACGTTAAGAACATAAGTAGTGCCATTGTGAGAATACCAGAGAGAGAGAGAGCGAGAGAGAAGAAATGAGAAAAAATATATAATAGAGAGAGACACACACAAGACTCAGGATGGTATGCAGTACATAGTCACATGACTCCGGTAAGCAAATTGAGAAAAAGACCTTGACTGAGAGTGTCAAAATGTCAAGAACCAAACTTTTTCTTGATTCTCAAGTCTTGCTAAAAATAAGACAAGAACCGTGATTATTGAGAGAAGCAAGAGAAAACTGAGATTGATTTTCATTCCTAGTATGAACAATATTTATTTATCTATTTGTTTAATTCATTTTAATTATATCCTGCCCTAGTCCTTAAGGCTCAGGGTAGCTTACAACAAACACATAAAATACAAATATAACATAAATAATTAAAACACCACTGAACAAAAACATCCCCATTGCCCTCCCCGCATTCTATCCCTGCTCATTGAATGCCTGGCCAAATAAAAATGTAAAATATTGGCAGGTGCTACCCATGAAAGCATGCTCCCGACCAACCACAAGGATCATGGTGGAGCATGGTAGGAAAGTCAATCTTTCAGATATGTGGGTCCAGGCCATTTAGGGCTTTAAAGGTCAAAACCAGCACCTTGACTTGTGCCTAGATTGTAAAGCACATCTGCCAGTGCAGATTGTAAAGCACATGTGTAATGTCCTCATGGTGACCCACTACCTGGCAGCATCCGATGAAGTTGGTGAAAAGTGCTCCTGGTCACCACCACAAGCTGATGTTTCAGGCACAGCAAGAGATATAGAAGCATTCCAAGGTTGTGAACCCGGGTAACCAGAGGGGGCCAGTCCACATCAATGACAGGGAGTCCCAATCCCCTCCAAGTCACAAGGTCGGCAAAGCATAATTACTTCCTTCTTTTCCGTAGTCAGTTTCAATTGGCTCACCCTCATCCAGTGAGCCCAACAGCATCCAGGCATTGGGTAAGCACTGAGACTGCAGGACTTGGGCCAGAGAGGTAGAGCTGGGTGTCATCAGCAAACTGATGGCACTTCACTCCAAACCTCCAAATGATCTCACCTAGCATGGCTCAAACACACATTGAACAAGAGGGGAAACAAGATGGAACCCTGTGGGACTCCACAGGAGATGCCCCGGGGGGACAACAAGCAATCTCCCATCACCGCTTGCTAGGACCTCCCCAACAGAAATGAACAGACCCGCTCAAGAGTGGTCCCATGCACCCTGCCATGTGCCACAGTCAACAACATGCCACGATCAATTATATCAAAGACTGCTGAAATATCTAACAAGATCAATAGGGCACAGTAACCTTTGTCAATCTCCAAGCATAATTCAGTGCATGGCTTGGGCACTGCTTTTCATCTAAAGAGCCAGCGTTTGAGGTTGCAGAAGATCAGTCTTGTCCTATTTATTTGGATTGGCTTCAATCGTTATCACCCACCTATGTGGGAGAGGTGCTTGGGGAGGTGAGGGAAACCAGTTGTGGACTAGTTCCTTGCCTGTCCTGGCTGGTGAAAGCCAGTCGGGAGACATTGGGGACATTGCTGTCTGAGGTTGTCAACGCCTTCCTTCGGGAGGGTAGGGTGTTGTACTTTCTTAAAACTGTGGTTGTCCAGCCCCTCCTTAAGAAGCCGTGTCTGGACACTGACTCCCTGGCCAGCTATCAGCCTGTCTCTAACTTTTCCCCTTTTAGGGAAGGTTATTGGATGTGTGGTTGTCCAACAGTTCCAGGCTCATCTCAACTCTATCATATTCTTGGACTCGTTTCAGTCAGGTTTCTTTCCTGGGTATGGTACGGAGACTGTGCTTGTGGCGTTGGTCAATGATCTGTGCCTGGAGATTGACAAGGGGAATACTACCCTGTTGATCCTGTTAGATCTTTCGGCGGCCTTTGATAGAGTTGATCATGAAGTGTTGTTGACATGACTGCAGGACTTGGCATGGGTGTGCGGGGCCGCTCTTGAGTGGTTCCATTCCTTTCTCTTGGGGGGGGGGGGTCCTAGAGAGTGGTGATGGGCGATTGCTTGTCCTCTTCTTGGGACCTCCCCTGTGGGGTCCCGCAGGGTTCTATTATGTCTTCCCTCTTGTCCAACATGTATATGAGGCTGCTGGGTGAGGTCATTCAGAGGTTTGGGGTAAAGTGACATCAGTATGCTGATGACACTCAGCTTGACCTCTCTTTTTCATCCAACCCAGGTCCTGCAGTCTCAGTGCTTACTCGATGCCTGGCTGCTGTCAGGGATTGGATAAGGATGAGCTGAACCCAGACAAGCCTGAGGTGATGATGGTTGGCGGCATTGTGATCTGGAGGGGATTTGGACTCCTGTTACTGACAGAGTCCAGCTCCCTCTGTTCAGTCAGGTTTGCAGCCTTCGAGTCTTTCTGGACCTCTCATTGCACCTGGATTGTTAGGTTGCAGCAGTGGCCAGGAGTGTTTTTCACCAACTCCATCTGGTGAGGAGGCTGCAGCCTTTTCTTTCTGACTCTGATCTGGCCACCGTTATCCATGCTTTCATCACCTCAATGCTAGACTACTGCAATGCACTCTACATGGGCCTGCCCTTTGTGACAGTTTCGAAGCTACAGCTGGTGCAGAATGTGGTGAGTCACCTCCTTTTGGGGGCTAGGCACCAGGAGCACATTACACCAGTGGTCCGAAGTCTACACTGGCTTCCTATAGCATTCTGGGAACAATTCAAAGTGTTGGTTTTGACCTTGAAAACCCTAAAGGGTTCCGCGCCTATGGAACTCCCTTCCGGTGGGGGCCCGGCTGGCCCCAGATCTCCCTACTTTTAGGAAAAGTTGCAAGACATGACTGTTCCACCAGGCGTTTGGTGGGAGAGAGGGGTGATGGGGGGGTGTAGGGGGGCGGATGTTTTCTTTGTTTCCTCCTTTGAATGTGTTTTAATTGATTTCATTGTTTTTTATTGTTGTAAGGTGCCACAAGCTGCCTGTGGCAGGAGGGACGGGGTAATAAGTTTTTTAAATAAATAAATAAACGGTCTGGGCCCCACATATCTGAGAGACCACCTGTCCTTCCATGCCCCACTTGGCCCCTGCGATCGGCCAGGTACGCCTCTCTGTGGGCACCACCTATTCGTTGTGTTCGTATGGTGAGGGCACACAAGAAAGCATTCGTGGTTGCGGCCACAATGCTATGGAACTGCCTTCCCCTGGAAGTTCATTTGAGCCTGAGCCTGGGTAACTTCTGGAGGTGGCGCAAGACCTTTCTATTTGTTAGGGCATTTGGTGGGCAGGGATAGGGAATAAGGAATGGGGGGTTGGTGGATGTTTGGGATAGGAGTGTGATGGTGGGGTTGCAGAACAGAGTGGGGAAAGGTTGGGTGTCAGGGAGGGGGTTATGCTGTTTTTATATGTCATGTTTTTATTTGCTTTGTAAGCTGCCCCGAGTCATTTGGGAAGGTCAGGGTAAAAATAGAACCAAAAATGATAAAAGAAATAATAAATCATTGACCAAGGCCACAAGCACAGTCTCTGTGATATACCCCGGATGAAAACCTAACTGAAAAGTGTAGAGGAATTTGATCGTATTAAGATTAGCCTGAAGCTTCTGGCAACCATCCATTCAATAACCTTCCCTATGCCATTGCGTAGTCCTTTAAAAATGAAGGATCTATGCTGCAATTGGTCGACTTCAGTGCACGTCAAGCGCTACCTGCTCTCTAACTGCCTATCCTTCCATGTCAGTCACCTCAGGTCCCCCAGCAGTGGGAACGGATGCTTGGGTGCAACCATGTCAATGGCAGAATGCAAGATGTCATTCCATAAGGCAACCAGATATCAACAGAGTAGCTGTCAAGGTCAGTAGGTAAATCCTCCCAAGAGTTCTGGAAACCATTTGAATCTGTTATTCACCCTGTGTGGATGATCCTAACTGGTCAACCACCCCAACAGGGACATAGGAGGTCAGAGATCTGCACCTTCCAAAAGTGATGGTCCAACCAGGACAATGGTAGACCTGAAATGAAAAATCTCGGCGACTGCTGCTCCTGTCAGAAGCAAGACATTTGCAGAGATTCATACAATATGAAACTTACTGACTTTCCCTCTGCTTTCACAATTTTCTGTTATTTTTTACAAGGTGAATGGGGCTGACACGGGCCAGACTCAAGCCCTCTGTGTACCCCATATATGTCCCTGAGGCTGTGGAGACTAAAACATGCCGACTAAGCACTGGGAAAGTGCTGGAAATTTCCATAAAAGTGCTTTAAAACTGAAAAGTGATGAAAATGACAAGTCCCAGAAACGGAAGGAAATGATGCAAAGTGATGAAAGTGACATGCACAAACAAAATCTGGGAAAGTGATGAAAAAGCCCTAAAAGTGATGAAAATGTAAAAAATAAATAATCAGCAGAAGCACAGAATCACCTGAAGCTGAAGAAGTAACAATGAACACCCCCAAGCGCTCCTGGAAGGTTGGTATTTGTCTTTGGAATGGGAACACTTGCTCCCATCTCAGCCCTAGACAATGGTGTTATAGCAACACCCCCAATAATCTGTTAGTAGACAAGATTCAATAGTGGGCACCATAACTTCACCGAAATGTATCTCTGAAAGGCTTAGTGTGGATGAGTCTTATGGCAAAGATTGCTCTTCCTTTTCTTAATCCTCCATCGCTTTCAAACACATCCAACCTTTGAAAATTGTGGAAATTGGCATGGTTTGAATGGTCTTGTTTGTCAGGTGGGTATTTGTGACAAACCGTGGAGTGCACTGATTGCTTTCCCTGTCTCTGGCCCGTGAATGTTGTCAAACCTGTGCATGATTTACACTCGGGACTCTAATCATAAACTATCTTAAAAGGAAAAGGAATGAGGCTGACTGCCAGAAATTGCAGGAAGAAACGTGTCATAAATCAGCCGCTGGAGAAATGTCACTTTCCAAAACTAGATTTTTCGTCTCTGAGACATTTGTACCTTTCTTTAAAAAAATCTAACTTTCAGCTGCATCTGTATATTTGGATGAAGCATATTCAGTCGCAACATATGTGACTCAAGTTGTAGAGTTTTTGAATAGATTTGATTTAAGTTGTGTTTTGTTGTTGTTGTTTTTTTTAAATAAAAAATTAAATTAAAATTATATGCTTTTTGGGTGTCAGGAACCAGGGGCCCTAAACTGGCACCCCTTGTAGGGGTGTGGATCAAATTAGATTTTCTATTAGTTATGAAAATGAATTTTTGTAAGTCATGGTATGAAAACAGATGACTAAGGAAAAGACAATCATTTAATTTCTTAAAATTAAAAATATATATTTGTTTTAAAATCACTGCACATGCAAAAAATGACTGCCAGACTGTTCTGTCCTTTCCCAAAATGTGCTGGCAGCATCGGTGCCATTTTGGAAAAGGCCCGCACATGCGCAAAACAGACCAGTGATTATTTTGCGCATACACAGTGATTAAAAAAAAAAAATTTAAATAAAAAAAACTTTAAAAAAACCCAAACCTAAATGTATGGCCATATACGAACACCCCCTCCCCCAAAATGACGGGGGTTTTGTAAATGGGAATAACTAAAATGGCAATGTTAGTGGTGCCTTCTGCACACAAATAACATGTGCTTCCAGCCAATGGACAGCCCCACAGCTGTTCCTTTTCCAATGACTTGTAGACAGCATGGAAGGTTTTACCTCAGGAACTCATGCCACGACTCCACCTTATCTGATGAGTCACCCTCTGACATTTAAGATGGTAGGAACTAGGGATGTTCAACAGGGGACAGCTTTTTATTTTTGAAGTCTATTCTGATTTCAGGTCCAATGTTTTTCATTTTTTGTGAGGGAGTTTGTGTTTTGTGTCTCAGAGTACTTGCTACAGTTGGTTGGGAAGCA
>QEPC01003849.1:565031-589167 GCA_003113815.1 Sphenodon punctatus | reverse complement strand
ATGATGGGAGCTGGGAGAAAATAACAGGAAATGGATCCACCATTGTGACCTGTTGGGTGCTTCTCCCAAGCCACCGTGATTGGCCACTGTCGGAGACAGGATGCTGGGCTAGATGGACCTTTGGTGTGACCCAGTATGGCACTTCTTATGTTCTTAACCAGCAGTGAATCCTCCAAAACCCATGGAGAACAAAAGAAGTCTTCAGGTGCTTTTTAAAAGTGAAGAAAGAGGAACTGAGACAGATCTCTGAAAGGAGCAAGTTCCAAACTGAGGGGCTCGCCACAGCAAAGGGGTGTTCGTCTGCCAACTTAGGAGGTGAACTTTGTTTAATTCATTGATGAGAAATCCCTAGGTTGTGGACTACAACCGGACAATTTTCTTATCAACCTGCCAACCGACTGCTGTGCAGTCTGAGGTTATTGTTGAAACTGGAGATGCAATGGATCGTTAATTCCGTAACCGTGGTTAATAAATGAAAAACTGAAACATCAATTAATTCCTCATAACAGATTTGATTGATCAGTTTTCCATGTTGTGTCATCTCTGGTTTACTTCCCGACCAATAGCAAAGCTACATCCAGTATAGCAGAACAAGGTAACCAATGTGAAAATGAGTTAAACTTGAAACCAGGATCCAGAGGGTAACCAGGAAAGGTATGATGGGAAAACAGAATTAGCGGGAAACTCTAGAGCTGACTTAAAAATGGATTGTAACAACACGGTAACAGCACAAAGCAGTAATACGGTAACATGGTGACTTGGTTAAACTAACAGTTAATAAATGGTTTCCGTTTGATAACCGATAATTATCAGTTCAGTTTGGTTACCGAAATCTTACTATTATTGATATCCACGCAGATAACCAATTCCATTTAATTAGCTTGTTCTGCATCACCATTGTTATCATTGTTATTTGTTATTGCTATTTCTATTGTTATTGTTAAGTATTTATATAGTGCCAGCAATGTACCTAACACCGTGCAATCATGACTATCAATATTGCACCTGACCTATCTTTAGGGCTTCTGCCTTTCTATCAAGCTTGGCTGAAACTGACCTGTAGGATCAAAGATTATTAAGGAGGAAGACACAAATGTAATGAAAGTTATTCCATATATTCACATCCTCTTCTATAGGAACCAGGCTAAACATGAAATCGGAGAGTATCACACTTTTGGGAATTGGAGCAAGTAGCAAGTAGTCCAGGGAAATCTGCTGAAGTCAAAATTCTCTGGCTATGTAAAAAAGTTTGATCTATCAGCATTTCTTAGGGGTGTGCAATTCATTTTCATTATTATGATACCAAAAATTAAAAATTTCATTATCTTTTTCATTATTGTAAAAACGAAAACTACAAATAATAATAATGAAAACAAAAATGGAAGCGTATTTTTGTTTTTGAATTAATGAGGAAAAAATGAAACATGTATTTATGGCTATAACTTTTTTTGTTCTAATTCAATTCTGATGAAACTTAGGGAGATTCTACCCGACATGAAAGGCACTAAGTGTACCACATTTAACACATATTGGATAAAGGAAACCGATTTTATAAGCAATTGCATATTGTGATTTTAAGAAAAGATCTATACACATTCCTGGCTACAGATTCTTTGTCTTTCATCTGATTTTCATGAATCCTATACATGTTATGGCACTCACCAAGGTTAACAATCTTTCCAAATTTCAGAAAGATTGGATAAAGTGTACTGATGTTATAAGCCATTAACCTGAAAATGCATTTCCAGCTGTAACATTTCTATATCCCATCCTCTTTACAAGACCTTTGGTATAAATGTATCCCACACCTTCCCTGTCAGTTCTGCAAAAACACAGAACAATTTCATAAAGGGACCCAATTTTATAAGCAATTGAAGTTGTACCCTTGAAGAACATTATTCAGATAAATAGCACCACATGCAGTGCCAGTCAGAGGAAGGCACCTAGCATGGTAGGGGAAGGGAAGCTGTAGGATGGATGATGGGGAGCAAACCAACAGACTGACAGAAACATTCACTGGCCAATTACTGCATATTTCCAGCTTTACGGGACCAATCAGTGGTGGTTTCGAGGTGAGCATAGGGGGCGACCCTGAGGCAGGCATAGAAGGGATATAACTGGGACTTTGGGGATCCTATCCCAGCAATCTGGAGACATAGGGTGATTTCAGACGTAACGGGGCTCATTGGCCCCGTACCGAAATCACCCTGTTCATTCCCCGCCGGGGTCACCCCGGCATGCCGCAACAGACGTGCCAGGGGGATCCCGGCGGGGAATCTGGGAGGGGGCGGGGCCGCATGCCGCAACGTGTGGCCGCATGGCCACGCCCCCTCCACGCTCCCTCTGCCCGCCCTCCGGGGAGACGGGCGGGTGGCGGGGCCAATGAGGCTGCCGCATCCAGCCGAACGCACCACGGCCCGGGATCCCGCCGGTGATCCCGGGCCGTGGCGAGCGGCCAGACG
Organism: Sphenodon punctatus; assembly: GCA_003113815.1. Classification (NCBI taxonomy): domain Eukaryota; kingdom Metazoa; phylum Chordata; class Lepidosauria; order Sphenodontia; family Sphenodontidae; genus Sphenodon; species Sphenodon punctatus. The sequence continues at coordinate 586,705 of QEPC01003849.1, read as the reverse complement.
TGACTTTTCATTGATCACGGGTGGTGATATCTTTCACCACGCATCCACGGGAATTGGTTCGGCTAGCCCGGGAAGCGTGGTTGAAATTGGCCCCACGCGGGTGTTCACCGTGGTGAACATCTGGTGGCCGCGAACAGACGTTCACGCCGCCTTGGCCCCGCCGCGGGGTTCACCGTGGTTCACTGTGGTTCAGCATGATCCCGTCACGTCTGAAATAACCCATAGTTTACACATCCAGGATGGCCAATTATCATCACAATCACATCCTGCAGCACTGTGACAGAGGACATAAGAGAAACTCTTTTGGTCCTTTCCTAAACAGTTGCTTCCAACTTCCCAGTAACAAGTGGGGGAGAGAGGTTGGGATGGTCTCAGCACATAATGAGGATATTTGGTTAACATTTATGCTGGTCAGTTGGCATCACAAACATCTTATACCACAGTGACACGTGAGAGAATCTCTGGCATAGGTTCCTTCTCTGCATATGGTGTGCAGGCTTATAAAATTGGGACCCTTTAACACACCTTTATGATATTTGGCAGAGATGATTCTGAAGGTGTGAGATACAGATCTGCCAAATTTAATTTACACTGGTTGGACTACAAAGAGTTTACAGTCAGACATTTATAAGTTAATTGCTTATACCACCAGTCTTTTATTCAATCCTTCTGAAAGTTGCCATAGAAAGTAAAATTGGAGAGGGGTAGACAACTGTCAAGTTTCATACACATTAGATGGGAGACAAAGAAGGTACATCCAGGAATATATATGCAGTTTTTTGCAAAATAACTTACTTCAAACTGCTTATAAAATTGGAGTACTTTATCCAATCTTTTCAAAATTTGGTACATATTATGCCTTCCATTGGTGGTATAATCCCTCCAAGTTTCATTCCAATATAGTGAAAAAATTAAAGGTTACAGCTAAGCATGTGTTTTCCATTTAAACCAATGGATATTGAAAACGAAAGTAAAAACGAAAACAAAATTTTGATATTTATGAAAATGAAAGATTTAAATAATGAAAACAAAAAACAAAAACAAAAAATGACATGGGTCCCTGCTGCACACCTTTAGCAATTCAACTTAAGCAGACCTTAAGGAAATGGACCTGAAGATGGAGCAAAGTAATGCTTAGATTAAGCACCAGGTTTCTCCACCTCCAGTCCCTTTTCCCTCTCCTCAGAAGCAGGGAGTCATAACAGACAGTAGGACAGAGGGGCGTGTGTAAGTCATTCTCACAGTTCTCACTCTGGAGTCCCTCTTCCTGAGTGTTTTCAGACAAGTATCTCCCCACCCATTCTCCACCACCCATCATGCATGTTGTAGGGCTTCATTGGCATCCTATGCTGCCCTGCAATATGCATGATGGGTGAGATGGTTGGGTAGCAGGATGGATGGTTGGGTAGCAGGGGAGGCTCTTGTCTAAAAACATCTCTCTCTCTCTCTCTCACACACACACACACACACACACACACACACACACACACACACTGGGTGTTTTCACTCAAGACACTCTCCACCCACTACCCACCCACCTCCCACCCACTATACATGTTACAAGTCACCCATAGGGCAACACTACAGTCCTGAAACATGTACAGTGGGTGGGGAGTGGGTGGAGATTGTCTTGTGTGACAATGGCCTCTCTCACCGCATTTAGACAGCGCTGAAAGTGCCTCTGCAGCCGCGCGATAAGAGAGAAGCTGTGCCGCGCTTCCGGAAGTGACGTGCTCCCTGTTGCTGGCAATGACAGTGGCTGGAGACACCGTACTTTGCAGAGGCACATTCTGGAGACCTGAAAATGGAGGTCTCTGGAACGCACCTCCACAAAGCGCTGCTTCTCCAGCTGCTTCCGTTGTCCGCAACGGGGAGCACGTCACTTCCGGCAGTGCGGCGCGGCTTCTCTTTTAATGTGTGGCTCCCCGTCAAATCCAGCTCTCCAGATTCTCGGGCAGAGGCTCACCCACACGGGATACCTGAGACCCTCCAGGATCCCCGGCAGAGGCCTCACCCAGGCGTGCTACCTGAGACCCTCCAGGATCCCTGGCAGAGGCTCACCCACGCATGATACCTGAGACCCTCCAGGGTCTCCGGCAGAGGCTCACCCACGCGTGATACCTGAGACCCTCCAGGATCCCCGGCAGAGGCCTCNGGATGGATGATGGGGAGCAAACCAACAGACTGACAGAAACATTCACTGGCCAATTACTGCATATTTCCAGCTTTACGGGACCAATCAGTGGTGGTTTCGAGGTGAGCATAGGGGGCGACCCTGAGGCAGGCATAGAAGGGATATAACTGGGACTTTGGGGATCCTATCCCAGCAATCTGGAGACATAGGGTGATTTCAGACGTAACGGGGCTCATTGGCCCCGTACCGAAATCACCCTGTTCATTCCCCGCCGGGGTCACCCCGGCATGCCGCAACAGACGTGCCAGGGGGATCCCGGCGGGGAATCTGGGAGGGGGCAGGGCTGCATGCCGCAACGTGTGGCCGCATGGCCACGCCCCCTCCACGCTCCCTCTGCCCGCCCTCCCGGGAGACGGGCGGGTGGCGGGGCCAATGAGGCTGCCGCATCCAGCCGAACGCACCACGGCCCGGGATCCCGCCGGTGATCCCGGGCCGTGGCGAGCGGCCAGACGTGACTTTTCATTGATCACGGGTGGTGATATCTTTCACCACGCATCCACGGGAATTGGTTCGGCTAGCCCGGGAAGCGTGGTTGAAATTGGCCCCACGCGGGTGTTCACCGTGGTGAACATCTGGTGGCCGCGAACAGACGTTCACGCCGCCTTGGCCCCGCCGCGGGGTTCACCGTGGTTCACTGTGGTTCAGCATGATCCCGTCACGTCTGAAATAACCCATAGTTTACACATCCAGGATGGCCAATTATCATCACAATCACATCCTGCAGCACTGTGACAGAGGACATAAGAGAAACTCTTTTGGTCCTTTCCTAAACAGTTGCTTCCAACTTCCCAGTAACAAGTGGGGGAGAGAGGTTGGGATGGTCTCAGCACATAATGAGGATATTTGGTTAACATTTATGCTGGTCAGTTGGCATCACAAACATCTTATACCACAGTGACACGTGAGAGAATCTCTGGCATAGGTTCCTTCTCTGCATATGGTGTGCAGGCTTATAAAATTGGGACCCTTTAACACACCTTTATGATATTTGGCAGAGATGATTCTGAAGGTGTGAGATACAGATCTGCCAAATTTAATTTACACTGGTTGGACTACAAAGAGTTTACAGTCAGACATTTATAAGTTAATTGCTTATACCACCAGTCTTTTATTCAATCCTTCTGAAAGTTGCCATAGAAAGTAAAATTGGAGAGGGGTAGACAACTGTCAAGTTTCATACACATTAGATGGGAGACAAAGAAGGTACATCCAGGAATATATATGCAGTTTTTTGCAAAATAACTTACTTCAAACTGCTTATAAAATTGGAGTACTTTATCCAATCTTTTCAAAATTTGGTACATATTATGCCTTCCATTGGTGGTATAATCCCTCCAAGTTTCATTCCAATATAGTGAAAAAATTAAAGGTTACAGCTAAGCATGTGTTTTCCATTTAAACCAATGGATATTGAAAACGAAAGTAAAAACGAAAACAAAATTTTGATATTTATGAAAATGAAAGATTTAAATAATGAAAACAAAAAACAAAAACAAAAAATGACATGGGTCCCTGCTGCACACCTTTAGCAATTCAACTTAAGCAGACCTTAAGGAAATGGACCTGAAGATGGAGCAAAGTAATGCTTAGATTAAGCACCAGGTTTCTCCACCTCCAGTCCCTTTTCCCTCTCCTCAGAAGCAGGGAGTCATAACAGACAGTAGGACAGAGGGGCGTGTGTAAGTCATTCTCACAGTTCTCACTCTGGAGTCCCTCTTCCTGAGTGTTTTCAGACAAGTATCTCCCCACCCATTCTCCACCACCCATCATGCATGTTGTAGGGCTTCATTGACATCCTATGCTGCCCTGCAATATGCATGATGGGTGAGATGGTTGGGTAGCAGGATGGATGGTTGGGTAGCAGGGGAGGCTCTTGTCTAAAAACATCTCTCTCTCTCTCTCTCTCACACACACACACACACACACACACACACACACACACACACACACACTGGGTGTTTTCACTCAAGACACTAAGACACTCTCCACCCACTACCCACCCACCTCCCACCCACTATACATGTTACAAGTCACCCATAGGGCAACACTACAGTCCTGAAACATGTACAGTGGGTGGGGAGTGGGTGGAGATTGTCTTGTGTGACAATGGCCTCTCTCACCGCATTTAGACAGCGCTGAAAGTGCCTCTGCAGCCGCGCGATAAGAGAGAAGCTGTGCCGCGCTTCCGGAAGTGACGTGCTCCCTGTTGCTGGCAATGACAGTGGCTGGAGACACCGTACTTTGCAGAGGCACATTCTGGAGACCTGAAAATGGAGGTCTCTGGAACGCACCTCCACAAAGCGCTGCTTCTCCAGCTGCTTCCGTTGTCCGCAACGGGGAGCACGTCACTTCCGGCAGTGCGGCGCGGCTTCTCTTTTAATGTGTGGCTCCCCGTCAAATCCAGCTCTCCAGATTCTCGGGCAGAGGCTCACCCACACGGGATACCTGAGACCCTCCAGGATCCCCGGCAGAGGCCTCACCCAGGCGTGCTACCTGAGACCCTCCAGGATCCCCGGCAGAGGCCTCACCCAGGCCTGATACCTGAGACCCTCCAGGATCCCCGGCAGAGGCCTCACCCAGGCGTGCTACCTGAGACCCTCCAGGATCCCTGGCAGAGGCTCACCCACGCATGATACCTGAGACCCTCCAGGATCCCCGGAAGAGGCTCACCCATGCATGATACCTGAGACCCTCCAGGATACCTGGTCGAGGTCTCACCCAGGCGTGCTACCAGAGACCCTGAATTGGAGATGCCGGGGATTGAACTTGGGACCTTATACATGCAAAGCATGTGGTTTACCTCCTGAGCCACAGCCCACCAAAATTTTAAAATTTGATGTATCAGGATTCAGAATTCTGCTTATCCAGATCAAGAAGCAATGAATCCCTTAGACCGAGGGTGCAAATGATTTGTAGATCACAATCATAGGATACAATCATCCATTTGGTGGAGCCGATACCAAGTCCCACAGATGATGTGAGCAGCCACGTGTGCACACAGTTGCGCACAAACCACGTGGACCTCCATTGTGGGCACATTGTGCCACGTGTAAACGTCACACATGTGGTTGATTGATTAAACCTTATTTGTATAGCCCAATGCCAATACAAAACCCCATAAATAAAACCAATAATAATAATATAAACATATCATTAGCACATTTCGTGAAACACAATTATAGGTTTGAAATGCTTATTTAACACCATATATTAAGAGCCCCCTGAGCCCATAAAAAGAAACAAAAAACTCATTTTTTGACAGCTGCTGCTGCCAAAATGTGGGCCACCGATGATGTAAAATTTGGAAAATGATCACTCAGTAGTATCCTTAGATATTCATCAGAGCACCTTCCTGGAAATCTATTTCTAATAGGGTCCATTTGTTTATGACGCAAATCCTTATACAATTCAGAAAATAATAATACGGGTGAAACTGATTCCACCAATCCCATCCCACAGGGGCAGATAGGCTCTAAGGAAGTGATCCCCTTAAACGCCCCTCGAGGACTGTAGAAGGAAAGGATTTAGAACTAGTCCATGCAAATACTTTCCAGAATTTAACCTGATGGAAACTATTCGAATAGGGCATTGCTGCTGGTTAAGATTCATTATTGCAGAATAATGTGCCAGCAATAATGAAAAGCTAACTACTGTTATGTCAGCCTGACTAGCTGAGTTCAGAAAATTCTGTTTTACTGCTTTCTTAGTGCCCTTGAACCCTAAGGTAAGCAAAAATGTGGAGGAAAAACCCATAGACTGAACCTTAGCATGCACCAGGCTGAACCACTGACAAGACTTTTTATCATCCACACATGGAACAACATCACCAATGCCCAATGCTCTGTGCGAGGAAGTGGGTAGGGATCCATTGGAATGCACTTCCATGCACCGCTGCCCTTGTGAAAAGGACCTAAGAGAGGTATCAGTACACAAAGCCCTTATTAAGAATAAAAGTCACCTATCAATTGAGGTAGCTAAACGTCTGAGCCAAAGCCGGTCACAAGGAACTAAATCAAAAGCTGCCTTTAAATCTCTGAATGCTGCATACAAAATGCCTTGCGAGGCCAGATATTTCTCTATAAAATGAGAAATCGCAAAGCAGTGATCAGTCATAGAGTAAGCTGGTCTAAACCCTGCTTGGTCTTAACAAAGAATATTCCCATGTATAATCCAGTCTTCAAGTTTCAGGGAAAGATTCTGGGTATAAAATTTGCTGACTAAGCTGAGTAAATAAATGGGCCTACAATTTCCTGGAATTGATCTATCCCCTTTTTTGTAAATAGGTACAACAATAGTTGACCCCCAATTTGCAGGAAACTTGCCAGTCATATCAATTGTATTGAAAAGGGATGCCAAAACTGGTGCCCACCAGTTTGGTCAGGACTTCAGCAACTCAGGGGGAATATAATCCTCTCCAGGTGCCTTATGTGTCTTCTGTTGTTTTATTATTAGCTTGATCTCCGAAGCAGTTACAGGAGGCCCTTCTGGGAGAACCTCTGATGATTGTATAAAGTGGCATTAGCACATCTAGCTGCAAATAAAAGGGAGAAATGAAATTCCCATTGTGTCTTAGATACATAACTAGATGAACCTGCCTCTGATGTACAGTTTATCCCATTTAATAATTTCCCAAAAGTGATATTCCCATTATCCCCTGCCACCTTAGCTAACTTAACCCACATAGTTCTATAACGGGCCAATTTCTTTTCTTTCAGCAAACACATATAATTGTTCCTAAGAGCGAAAGAAAAAGAAGGGAGTTCTTTAGGATGTTCTCTCCGATATGCTCGATATATTCTGCAAAGTTCAGTAGTCACAACTATTAAATAAGGTCACAACAAACTATGATATTTCTATACTCCTCAAAGGCTACTTTGACAGAGTAGGCCTCAGTCATATTATGAAACTGGATTCCTATAGGGGAATATAGAGCTGACTCTGGGTATTTTCAGACGTTACGATCCCACGCTCAACCACGGTGAATGCCCACATGGTGAGCAAGGAACCATAACGTCTGTTGGTCCGACAAGAGATTCCCGCCAGATGTTCACCCCCATGAATCATGGGTGGAAATCTCTTTTACAACGCAAACGACGATCCTGCCTGGATCGGGCCAACAGATGTGACGTTCCCACGCTCAACCACGGGGAATTCACCATGGTTGAGCGTGGGATCGTAACATCTGTCCCCTGACCATGGCCCAGAATCAGCGGCCGTGCCTGCTGCTGATTTATGGCCATGGTCAATGCCCTGGAGGGTGGGCGGGTGCTGCGGCTGCAGTGGCTGCAGTGCCTGCCTGTCTCCTAGAGGGCGGGTGGCCTAGGGAGCATGGGGGGGTGGGGCTGTGCAGCCACACATTGAGCCGTGCAGCCCCCCCGATTCCCCGCCAGGATCAGTCAGCACCTCTGTTGACCGTGCCGTTTTGATCTCTGCGGGGGATCAATAGGTGATTTTGTGATGGGACCAGTACTGGCCCCGTCACGTCTGAAAATACCCTCTGTTTTAGCCCCTAAATCCTCTGACCACTTGTCTCCTCTAACTCCTCTATCAACCCCCAACTCACTAGGAAGAAAGGTATCCAACACTTTGGCTCCTTCCTTCATTGGTAGAGAGTTTGAGTTGTAAAGGTTAGTGGTCGCTATCAGGTGGAGAGTCAATTCTAAATTCAGTAGGGATGGGTGAACAGAATGCGGTTTGGATGTTTGGTCGTTTGGTTCTAAACCCGATTTCGGGTTTGATGGTTCGGTTCAGCCGAGTTAGGGTTGGCCGAACTTGGCCGAACAGTCAAAAATAGCACTCTCAAAACCGAAATCGAAATGAAACTGAAACCAAAACCTAATTTTTGGCCCATAAAAGACATTTTTCCTGCCCCCAAACTCATCCGAACTCATCTGAACACGACCGAACTGTTTGGTCATTCGAGAGTTCAGTTCAGACATTTGGTTTGGACGTCTGAACAGACCGAGTTCGGCCCAAACTCTGAACATCCGAACCACGTTCGCCCATCCCTAAAATTCAGCTATGTGAGGCAAAAAGCTTGGAGAAATGACTACATACTATATTACACTCCCCCCGTGGTGGGATACAAAGGTTAACTCACCGGGTCGATTGTTTACCACCTTCCCATCAAGAGAGAATAAATTAGTCTGGTATAAAAGATTAACAAAGAAAAACCCAGCCTTATTTAAACCACTATCCTTAGACAAAAGCTCAGACAGTAATGATCCTCTTCTAATCAAAAGCCCCCATAGGAGAATAAGTCCTTATCATTTCCCCCCAACAGGCATTAAAATCCCCTACCATTAAAAGAGGGACTGCTGGAAAATTGTTATCAAGAAGAGTAAAAAACCTAGCAAGAGAATCCCAGATTGAATCATCATATGACTTAGAGGCACTTGGAGGATCATAAACATTTAATGTGAGACATGAAAAATCGTTAAATTTAAGCAGACCCCCTCCCCCCTCAACAAAAGGAGGGCAATTTGGCAACTGAAAGCATTCACCGTTGAGGGACGTGGATATCAAGCAGGCTAACCCCCCACTAGGTCCTATTTATCCCTCTAAATCCAAGTCACCAATATTCCAGGTTTCCTGAAAAAGCAGAATAACAACCTAATAACCTGAATAAAATCCTTATGAGCTAGCTTGGCCTTCCAGCCAAAAATGTTCCAAAACAAAACTGAAATATAAGCCTTGTCTGCACACTCCAATTGTCATTTATGCTCTGGCACTAACCCATCGGTATCTATACAGTCACACCTATTTGAATTCATACCGGTAAACTCAATGATGCCCCTTACTATACCAACTGGAGGAATTTCCATCACATTGGGTATCACCCCTGGACTATTGGGGAAATATCAAGACCGGACCTGAAACTGGGCTCTTCACCAGATTAATTCCCTCTAGTTGAAGAACCCTTTCCTTCCTTAGCCTGACTAGGGGGTATTTAGGCAATGACTTGTCCATTTCATGAATGCTATCATTGATCCAAATGATTGAGGGGTCAGTTTTAGGAGCCATACTAGCAGCAGCCCTTAGGGGGTCACAAGACAATATCCTCCTCGCAGGAGGGGGCCCAGCCCCAGGTCGCCCAACTTCACACCCCTACACGCACCCGGTGTAGGCTCGGGGTATTCCAGGTCTGCCCCCTCAGTCTCGCAGCCATTGTGGCGCACACAGCAGGCCCCGATCACCAGGGCGGAGGTCTCCACAGTGTAGTCCAGGTGCCCAGCGAGACTCCTCCAGCGCTGCTTGAGGGCCCCGAAGGCTCGCTCCACCACAGTCCTGATGGAGCACAGGCGGCTATTGTATAGGACCTCTGCAGGGGTCCGTGCGACAGGGTAGACCTTCATCAACCAGCGGGTGAGGGGGTAGGCAGGGTCTCCCAGGATACAGGGGGGCATCGCTATCCAGGTCATTCCCATGTCAGTGAAATCCCCATGGAACATCCGGGCATAGAAGGGGGAGATGGTCATGATCCAGGCATCGTGACTGCGGCCGGAGCTGCCCCTGAAGATGTCTATGAACCGGCCCCGGTGATCCACAACTGCCTGCAGCTGCAGGGAGTGATACCCGTGCCGGTTCATATACTCTGCTGCCTCCCCTGGGAAGGGGCGGAGGATCTCGACGTGGGTGCCGCCCACGGCTCCCATGCAGTTGGGGATGCCTCCGGCCGCGAATCCCGCCATCATGGCCTCCTGGTCCACCAGCTGGATCGTTCTGTCCAGGAGCACGCCCTCCACAGCCTCGCCACCAAGGGTGGTTAAAGGGTGGTTAGAGTCATGTCTGTTTTCACCCTGTGGGTAATTTTAGACATGAGGGGACCGGAGGCCCACCATGCTCAATCACGGACTGGGATCTGTTTCAACTCCCGGTCAGGAATCAGGCCGTCCATCCTTTAGATGTGCCAGCCTGATTCTGGAGGGGGATCTGGGAGGGGGCAGGGCTTTGTGGGGAGAGGGCGGGGCTGCATGGCATGACGTGCAGCTGCACAGCCCTGCCCCCATGCGCTCCCCGCCCACCCACCCTCCGGGAGACGGACCAGCGCAGCAGTCAATCTGGCCGCTGTGTCCGATCCTGGACCATGGTCGGGACCATGATCCGGGATGACTGAAGGCAACAGACGTTACTTTCGGCTGATGCCAGATCATGGTCACCATGATCACGGTTGGGGCCCAATCTCACCACACTTTCAGACCTCCGGGAACCCGGAGGTCCGAAAGCATAGTCAATGTAATTCCCGCCAGAGATTCACTGGGGTGAACCTCTGGCAGAAATCACAACAGACGTTTCGGTAGAAACGGCCACCACAGGGGATTCACTGTGGGTGACCGTGGTATCGTAATGTCTGAAATTACTCTGTATTAAGCCCTTCCCCTCCACTAATCTACCAGTTTTCCCCAATTGAACAAAAATAAGTTGTACATTTCTACTGAAAAGTTGTATCTGTTCAGCCATTAATTCCAAAGAAATTGAGCTGATACCTGCTGGTGGCAAATCTTGATCAAAAACTAACAAAGACTTATCTGGGTTGGTGGGAAGTTTCACTCTCTAATACTCCCTTCTGCTTATCCACATTAACACTCTTGCCTTCATGATTGAAATTTTGCAACTTATGCGGTGCCAGAGAGACTTTAGGGAATTCCAATTGCTCCAGTAAGGAATCAGGTGTACAATTAACATCAGGGTCTAAAACCGCAAATGAATTAACGAATGGCACTTCTGAATCTAAGGCTGCTTTCATACCCCCCCCCCCCCTTCCACACACACACATATTCTGGCTGCAGGAGGGAATGCGCAAGCCAGGATATGCACGGGGATTGGCTGGTCTGAAAGCCCCCTCCCCGACATGGCTTTGCCGGCAAACAGCTGCAGGGATGCTGAGCTGGATTTCCTACTCTACAGGTGTTTGCCTCCAAAGCCGCGTGCAGTGTGTGTGTGTGTGTGTGTGTGTGCTTTCAGACCAGCTGATCCCTGCACATATCCTTGCTTGTGCATTCCCCAAATATGCGCGGGGGGTGGGGGACGTCTGAAAGTGGCCTAAGATCATGAGAACCCTGAGGCCTTGAACTCGCTAAGTCGGCCTCTAGCTTTCTTTGTTTCTGTTGTGGGGCAACTGTCCATTCATTGTGCACAATCTCTTAGTTTGGGGAGGCATTAGACCTATAAGAAAAAACACTACGATTGCCGCTTCAGCCTTAATAACAAATTGCAGCCTTGCACATAAAAATAAAATACATCAAGACTGTACCCAACACACATCATATATAACCCCCCCTTATATACCCAATGCGCAACAATAATTATCACTGGCTAAACAGTCTTTCTGGGCCAGGTATAATAACACTATTATCAAACGCAAATAAAATAATCTTAACTGGAGTACAAAGTATAAGCTCAGACTAACTTAACACCTTAAAAACAGTTAACAAAAGCTGATGAAATTGACTTAACTCCTATATGGAGTCAAAGCTCAGACAGCTTAGCCCCAGATAAAACAATGAACATAAACAAATACACATTATCGTAACTCTGACAGTGAGTCCGAGAAAATAAATAAACATTCAAATGGTTTAAACTAAAAAGATTAACAAATCATGGAAAGTGTCACTGCTTCCTTGCCAGCACTATGCTGGGGGTATCAACACTGATAAGGCTGCTGAAGAGGTGATTGCACTACCATCCAGGGAGATCCTGCCTCAGAAATGTCACAGAGGTGGAACTCCCTTCTCGTCCCTGCCCGCAAACGGCTACTCAAGGGCCGCCACTCCTGGCAGCCTTCAGCCCTTATAGAAGGGATACCCGAGAAAGAGGGATAATCAATCAATCAATCAATCAATCAATCAATCAATCAATCAATCGGATGGGCTCAATAAGCTTCTTCAAGCACCCCAGCAGTACACTAGCACGGCATGCATGTCCATGTGCACAGGATCCACGGGGCTTGGGATTGCCCCCAATGAAATCAATAGGTACCTTAGGGACCACCTCGCCCTTCGCGCCCCGGGACGGCTCCTGCGGTCTGCCGGGGGTGCCCTCCTGGAGGTCCCCCGTGTGAAGCGGGGGGCCACGATGGAGCGAGCATTCTCGGTGATAGGGCCGCGGCTGTGGAACTCCCTTCCGGAGGAAGCTCGCCTGGCCCCAAGCCTTTTGACATTTCGGCGGAACTGTAAGACCTGGCTGTTTGCCCAGGCCTTTGGGAGGGAGGGAGGGGGAGGGTGATTTTAATCCCCTGCCCATTTATCTATTTATTATTGTTTCCTAACCCTGTTTTTGATGTTTTTATATTTATATTTTAACTGTTTTAATTGTTTTAATTGTTTTATTGTTGTTGTACGCCGCCCCGAGCTGCATTGCAGGAGGGGGCGGGATATAAATTTGATAAATAAATAAAATATAAATAAATAAAATAGCTCCCACTGTTGACTTTAATGACAAAGGCTGCACACATAAGATGGCCTATGGAACCGGCCCACAGTGATTGAAAAGGGATGCCCTGACCCTGTTTTCAACCAACGTCAAGACAAAAGTCCATTATGTTTAAGAAAGGCAGTTTCTAAGCCTTTTTCAGTGAGGATCCTAAATGAATATCCTGAAACCCCCAATTCATTTGTCTTTGAAGAAATACTTCTGAGTACAGTCAGATGCTTTCCATAACATTTTGTCATGTCACAAATTATTCATCGGGGTGGGCTGTGGGAAGATCCCAATGATCTTATGACAATATTAATTATGAAAACAACAATTAAAATGTCAAGAAGCAATGAAACAATGTCAGCATGAGTTTGGGGAAGAAAATTAGGGCAAGCCTCCAGAGGCTGCGTTATTGGACGTCAAGGCAAAAGGAAAACTGTGAGAGTGAGAACACCAGGAGACAGTTCACTGCTGTCCTCAACCCCTTCCTTTGTCCTCAGAAATGTCTAGCTTCCTCTTAAGCTCATTTGTACAATTTGCAGCTGATGTTTATTTAAAGAGCCTGCAGCCTGTTAGCAGCCCTATCCATCAGGGTTTGGGCTATAACCGAAATCGGTACCAGATTTATTAATGCCTGCAATTTTTAGTACCATCTCAGGTACCTAATTGCTCAGAAAATAATTTTTTTATCATTACTGATGTACCAATTTACTAATTGGTGCGGGAAAATAGAGAAAACCTAGATAGTAACTTGAAAAATTGGTAGTGGAAGTCTGTATTCAGAGATCAGAAGTTGGTAAACTGGGACTTCAGGAAACCTGTTTGGTGCTAATCATGTACCTGATGGTGTTGGGTGAAGTCAAGTACTAGAAATGTGATGGGTATACCTGATTTTATGGGTACTTGTTTCAGGTCTAGTTTTGACTCTGAGGATTCCACTGGTACCAAGGTTTAGATAGAGTTAGAAAAAGGTGTTGTTCCCATAATCTGTGTGTTGTCTGTCTGTTCTTGGGATTAACCCTCACTTCCTCACACGAAGGGCCAGGGGTACAATGAGAGTTGAATAAAAGTTTGAGGGGCAGAAGGACACAGGTTAGTCTGACTGTGGTGACCGTCGGTCCATTTTATTCCATCCCTGTAGCCTTGGGGATTGGGTGAGGAAGCTAAAGATGCTGGAAGGGGAAATTTAAGAGCGAGGGGAGATTAGTTGTGACTGCGTTTGTGAATGGTAATTTTGGAGGAGGATGGGGTAAAGATTAGGACTGGTTCCCTTATATGGAATGGTTTCACAAACAGAGAATGGCTGTTCAGATCTCAATCAGAATTCCAATCAATTTTCAATGTAAAGCCCAGTCAAAAGAGTGCGCATGTGCAAAACGTTGTCAGTCATACTTGGCATGTGCAAAATGGTGCCAGTCATCACAGAGGATGTGCAAAATATTGATGTCAGTCATGTCACGCTATTTTGAGTATGGGTGGTACCATTTTGTGCATGAACAGTTGGCCAGTGTCCTTTTATACATCCACATATGATTATGACCCATAGCAGGGGTGCCCGCGGCGGCTTGCACTGTGTGATTTGCACATGCAAGAGGCCTCCTTACTCCTGCTGCCCCTCCCCCAAGAAAAAGCTGAGCAGGAAAGACCCTGGCTCAGCTGAGCAGCGGCCAGGGAGCAGCAGTCAGGATCTGGAGGAGCAAGAGGACGTTGAGTCACCCTGGGGAGCCACAGGTGCAGGCAGGAGCCGGGATCAGTTTCTTTGGACTTCCCCAGGCATCCTGGAAAGCCTGGTAATAGCCACATTTTCAGGCATGAGGGCACCTGATAGGCTCTGGGTTAAACCTGTTGGGTGCCCTTTGGCGGTGCCGAAAAATATGGGTATTACCCATGGGTAGCAAATGTGCTACCCGCTACAACTTTGCTCTTAGCCAAATGGGTTAGGGAATGAAATCCCTGATTGCTGGGAGAGACTGACCCCTTATTTGCCCTGTTACTTTTACATTTCCTGTGAAGCATCCAGTACTAGTCAATGCTAAAAACAAGATCCTGAGTGAAATGGAGGATTGGACTGGCCCAGAATGGTCGAGACTATGTTTTTCTTTCCTGCTGGATACCTGCAGTACAACATAATCAGAGAAGTCACAAGTGAGGAAACCTTGTTTCCACCTCTTTCCTCCAGTTCCTTGATAACAGTCTCATTTATTTTGATTTTATTTACAGATGGAGGCAATTAGATCCTCCTTCATCAGTCTTAGTAATTATTCAGCCCCTCAAATTGGGCAGCGCCTCTGAGGAAACCACACACATTTAAAGCAAATGTGAAGTGACCAGCGTGAAAAACTACGGCTGGTGTTCGGGGAGAAACTTTATCCAGCAAAGGCATCCAAATTAACACGATTTCATATTCATCGAGCCCTTCTCCAGACCACTTCCAAAACTGATAAACCAACTTCCAGCAGGCAGGCGAGGGCATAATCAAGTCGTGTCAGAAAACTCAAGACAAGATGGAATGATGCTTTGGGTGCAATGTCAAAATCATTAATACTTTAGACACTTCTGTTTCATATTCCACTGCCTCCAGCTCAATCATTTATCTGCCATGTATTCAAAAGAAATCAAGATAAACAACGAAGACTAGCATGTTGAGAGAAGCATGGATCTTTGCTGCATTTGGGGGAATTAAAGAGACACCATTATAAATGCAGCATTTTTATTTATAGGCCAGACTCTGATAAAACAGGGATATGACGAGACACTTATTAGTATGAAATTTGATGAAATAATTGGAGAATCTTCCACTTATTGGACTCCTTTTATCCCCCAAAGCTTCCAAAATGCTTTATGAATGGGAAATACATCTCTCACATCTGGAATGCAGACACTTCTGAGGTTAAATGCAGGAGACAGCAATGTTAAATATCAGTTAATAGATGAGAATAGATGAATTTGTTATTTTAATTATTATTATTAGGCTTAATAATCTTGAATGCAGAAGAGCCGCAACAAGGGGGAGGAGGACATAAAGAGAGACAAGGATACATTTGTGAAACTGAAAATTTGCAAGTGCCTGTTTTTAGTAGGGCTGTTCTGAGTATTAAAAATAACTCATTTTTCCAAGGGTCCAAGGATCGTTCGGGCCAACCCTCGTACCTTTGGAGAATACTCAGAATTAAGGGGGCAGGAAGGGGGGAAAGAGCCCAGAAGGGGCCTGGGGGGAGGGACTAGGCAAGCAGGGTCCAAGAAAGAGGTGGTGGGGTCTTAGTGGGTGGTCAGGGGTAGTGTACTCACCCTCCAGAAAGGGTCCTGCAACATATGGCCTCTTTCCGGGATGGTAAGTTAAAATAAAAATAAAACTGGGTATGCTCAGAAGGACCTGAATGTTCCCTTCTGAGCATGCTTAGACCTTTCCAAGATGGCATTGGCAGCATCAGCACACTGCGGGCACCATCTTGCCAGCCAGTTCTGGGCATGTTCAGATGTTCTGAGCATGCTCAAACGAATCCGGCTGGCTACATCCAAGATTTTGCCTGCAGCTTGATGACACTGTCAGTGCCATCTTGGAAAGATCTGAGCATGCTCAGAAGGGGCCATTATTCAGGCCCTTCTGAGCATGCCCCGGGTTTTTTTTTAAATAAAAAAAATAAATAATTTATGGGGATGAGGAGCTAGGGAAAACCTGATAGAGGTTCAACTGAGGAGGGATTTAATCCCTCCAATTCAGTAGGGCTGAAAGAAAAAAATCTACCCAGTTCTCGTTTTTGATGGAACAGGGTGGTTTGATTAGTTCAATTAGAATCTGGCTCAGACAAAATTCCAATCATAATTCCAGTCAGACAGATTTAATAAAAAAGAACAACCCCCCCCCAAACAAAAATAATTTTACCCATGCACAAATGGACTGATCATAATTCTGACTGAAAAACTATTTTGTCCAGAATTCCACATGGAATTCCAGCAACCACTCTCACATTGTGGAACTTTCCCATGAAATTGAGACTAGCTGTTTTGAACCAGCCCTAGACAAGAGGAGGGTGCAGTGCAGACAGTGCGGGAGGGATGGAGGGAGGATGAGGTCAGAAGGAAATTCCAGCTCAGAAGGAAGTTCCAAAGGGACACAGATGGAGAGTTTCAGCTGCATCTGCTCCAGGACCCCACTTTTGCTAGTAGGTTCAATTAACTGAGGTCCAAATGAGAAGATTGATTGGGCTGTGTAGGCCCGGTAACATGGAATCCCTGGTCACGTAAAAGGTTGGCTGAGAAACTAGCTAAGGAGTCCATCAGGAAAGCTTGGGAAATGGGCTTGGATTGAGAGGAGCTGCCTGACAGAAGGGAAGGGCCTGGCAGAAGATCCTTGAAACAGGAGATTAGACATGGGCTTTTGTAGTAATTGACGAGGCTTGACTTTTGCAACTCCATGTTCTATGGGCTGCCGGCAGTGCTTATCCATTGCATGCCGCTTATTGAGAATGTGGCAGATCGATTGTTTACTGGCTTAGGCACTGCCGTGGTCATACGACGTCCGCCCTGCGTTCTCTGCATTGGTTGCCTGTGGAGTGACGGATTGAGTTTAAGATTGCACTGCTGGTTTTTAGGGCCCTGAATGGTTTAGACCCTGGCTATATTCCAGACTTACTTCTGGAACTTCACACTGATGGGATATCTGCGCTCAGAAACCACAAGCTATTTGGGAGTTCAACCATTGTGACTGAAGTTAGCAGGCAATCGCAGTAGAGGTGAAAACAAATTCTGACTGGATTCCATCTCCAGTGGATACAGTTAGTTTGTTTCTTTCTGGTGAAAGTTGGAACAAATGGGGGGAAAAAAAACTGCCCCTTTTGTGCTTGCACAAAAGAGTGCTGGATGCCCTGCGTATGTGCAAAATGGCATTGTCTGTATGCAAGTGTGCAAAAGGCCTGAGAATTTGGATCAATCAGAATTTCAATCAGAATCCTAACAGGTGTTTCAATCAGAATTTCAATCAGAATCCTCAGGGACCACCTCGCCCTCCGCGCCCCAGAGCGGCTCCTTCGGTCTGCCAGGGGTGCCTTCTTGGAGGTTCCCCGTGTTAAGCGAGGGGCCACAATGGAGAGGGCATTCTCGGTGGCTGGGCCGCGCCTTTGGAACTCCCTTCCGGAGGAAGCTCGCCTGGCCCCAAGCCTTTTGACATTCCGGCGAAGTTGCAAAACCTGGCTGTTCGCCCAGGCCTTTGGGGAGGGTGGGAGGGGAGGGTGAGGTTTTTTTTAGCTCCCCCACCTGACTTGTTATTTATTATATATTATTTATGATATTTAGCCCTGTTTTAATATTTTAATATTATTGTTATGAAATGTTTTAAATTGTTTTTATTGTATTTTATTGTTGGAAGCCGCCCTGGGCGGGGTACAAATCCATTAAATAAATAAATAAATAAATATTCTATTTTCATCGTACTGTTCCATGGAAACAGAATGGCTGTATCGCACTAGCCCTAAGATGAAGTAGTTCTCTTTTACTGGACTAACTTCTCTTGGTAGGACAGAAGTTATGCTACCTCCAGAGGAAGGGCCTTATGTGTATGGACCCAAACACGTACATATTCTCACTAACAGAAGTTGGTCCAATAAAAGAGATCATTTGAACTATTTCATTTCCAGCTCTTCCCCATGGCTCAACAGCCTTGCTTTCAGATTTGACAGTTTCTCTAATTTGCTGTTGCCCATCATCATTTCTTTTCCTCCATGTTGAAAATCTTAATAGATGTCAACTTTAAACTGTGCAAATGCTTTTCTATCAGAAACACAAGCGCTTTCATAGGTATATTCCAATAAGGATTATTTTATTTGGTGGCACAATGAGTGTGGTGAGGATTATTTTATTCCTCTCTGGGTGCGAACAGAAAAGCAAGCAGCCTTCACCTCCGAGTGTGCAAATTTGTTAGCTGATGTATGAAGAATCTGGGTGACGGATCTCATGACAGAGGTTGATGTTTTCAGGAGGATCAATAAATATTCGAGTTTTGCCTGTGACACGTAGCTGATTTGAGACTTGGAAGAAATGACAGCTCATGAGAAGTAGTGCCGGCTACGTGGGCCATGGGATGCCTGTGTTTTCAGCAAAGCTCAGTGAGACAGGATGACATGAAGGGCGTAGACTGGTTAATTGTGAGAAGGAGCTTGGCAGGGAAGGAGATATGTTAAAGAGACAGATGACACGTGTCCAATTGTTTGACGGGAACGCCTGCCACTGAGAGAAACTAGGAGAAGGACTGCACCAAGCAAAAGAAGGCAAAGCTCAGGGAGGGGATGGCATGCATTTTTAAACTTAAATTTCTCAACAGCAACATTTTCACATTTGTGAATGGTATTTGTATTGACAGCTCCGGAGACTGAAGGACTCTTTTTTTATTCAAGGAAAGATATAAAGAAGACAGTGGCAATGCTGTCATGAGTATCTCTGCATTGTGGATGTTCTGGAGCTGAAATGGGTACCTAATTTGGTATTTGTGGGTAATACCTACATTTTCGAGTACACTGTCAGGTATTCGAGGGACTGCCCCATCTCCAAATGGGTACCCCAACAAATAGTAATTTACGTTACTAATTTACCCATTTTTCCAGTTGCCAACTGGAAAATCAGGATGAAAAACCAAAAAACTGGGAACCGGAAATCAAAATGCAGGGACTGTTAATTGATATTCTGGGGCCATAAGTCGATATTCCAGGCCACGTCAGGACATCAGGTACCTGAATTGGGATGTAATCAGGTACCAATTCCTATTCTATGGTTTTGTGTCAATTCAGTTACTGGAAATTCGATGTGTAACCATTTTTACAGATGCTTGCTTCAAATCTATTCTTAACTGAGGAAGAAGAAAGTTTAGTCCAGTTTCGGGCTGAAACGCGATCTCTTCTTTTCTTGATTCCCGTTGAGAATCAAGCTTCTCAGCTTGATTTCCGCAAGAACTGAGAATCGAGAAAAGCCCCGGTTTGTGACCCCCTCACTTTTTTTTTTAACCTACTGGAGCCATGTGTGTGCCACATCCTGTGCTGAGTCTCATGTCTCACGTCTGTTTGTCCTCTCTTCTCTGAAGCCACCAACTCCATGCTGGGGGAAAAAACAAGAAAAAGAACTGTGCATGCACAAATGGCCACCAGGCCATTCTGCGCACGCAGAGTTTCCCCCCCCAAATGGTGGTAATACTGCCGGTGCCATTTTGGAAGAGAGCTGTGCATTCGCAGAACAGCCTGGCATCCATTTTATGCACGCGCAGTTGCTTTTTTTAAAGTGAAATTTACACTCATGCTGCAAGCCAAGATCTCAAGATCTCGCTAAGGGTTCTCAGGTCCCACAAGGTTCTCACAACAAATCAAAAACAAATTCTCATTTCAGCCCTAGTCCATTTGTGCAGCAAGACTGAGATGGGCCTAGACTCAACTCCCAGTTATGGGCCCCCGTTAAAGGAAAGGGGGCAGGGCTTACCCCTGAAGTCACCGTAGCTCTCACGGATCCCCTTCCTCCCTCCCTTCTGGAGTGACAGGAATCCCACTCCAGAAGGAAATGTTTAAGAGTGGCTGGGCTTGGGCCAACCCTCACTCCCAGTCACTCTGGAAACTTACTCCTTGACAGGGCTCTTTAAGAGCTATCTGGGCACCATTAACACATTTTCAAAGTGGGTGGTGTGGTGTGCTAGTTCTGTGCCTTCCCTCTCTGAACTGTTGCTATACAACCTTTGCATCAGAAGCAGGAGCCTTGGATCAATAGTGGTGAGCAAAAGCTTTGCCCATAGCTGGTTCCGGGAAACCAGATCAATGATCCTGATGCCAGTCAAGTGACTGGTAAATGACCCCTTGGAGTCTGGGTCAGGGGTCAACTAAGCCCCTTCGTTCAATCATGCCTACGCCCCAGTGCAGTCTCCAGTTCTTGTTACTCCAAGGTTGATTAGGATTAGAGCTGAAGCAAGTATTCAAAGGGGATACTGATTTTGATGAATTCTGTATATTAGCATCTTCTTTGTTTAGTGAATATTTATTTATTTGTTTATTCATTTATTTATTCATTCATATTTTTTTATTCAACCCTTCCTTTAAGGTTCAGGGAGGGTGACAGACAATACATGGAAATATATTCAAAAATAAACAGATAAAAAGTACAAATAAAATTCCCTAAACTCCTAGTATATTAATAATACGCAAATTAAACCAAGTCAAATCAAAGTGAATCCCCTTAGCCCACAACTCCCCAAACCCTACCACTTCCAACCAAACAGAAATGTCTCCCATCACCTCTGGAAGATGACCAGGCTTGGGCTCAGATGAATTGCCAAGGGAAGGGAGTTCCATAATTGCGGTGCAGCCAGTCCTGCGAACCCTTCTTGTTCAAACTTGATGCGGAGATGGAACCTGCAAGAGGGTGCTCCCAGGTGACCTCTGAGGTCATGGTGGGATATGAGGGAAAAGATGGTCTATACATAGTAGTACTGACCTCTAGGGGCGGGAAACCGGTAAAATCCGGTATCCGATAATGCCGGTACCAGGCGTACCGGCATTGGCTCAGATGAATTGCCAAGGGAAGGGAGTTCCATGATTGCGGTGCAGCCAGTCCTGCGAACCCTTCTTGTTCAAACTTGATGCGGAGATGGAACCTGCAAGAGGGTGCTCCCAGGTGACCTCTGAGGTCATGGTGGGATATGAGGGAAAAGATGGTCTATACATAGTAGTACTGACCTCTAGGGGCGGGAAACCGGTAA
This sequence comes from Sphenodon punctatus, assembly GCA_003113815.1. Taxonomy (NCBI): domain Eukaryota; kingdom Metazoa; phylum Chordata; class Lepidosauria; order Sphenodontia; family Sphenodontidae; genus Sphenodon; species Sphenodon punctatus. The sequence continues at coordinate 565,370 of QEPC01003849.1, read as the reverse complement.
AATCCGGTATCCGATAATGCCGGTACCAGGCGTACCGGCATTATCGGATTCGACCCGGTAATCCGGACCGGGTACCGGATTCTGGGGTACCGGATTTCTTTTACATTGCAGCCATTTAAAAATGGCTGCAATGTAAAAAAACTTAAAGCCCCAGCAAAGAAGTTTTTTTAAAAAAAAACCTCCCCGAGTCCAGGCTGCGCGGGTGGAAGGGGGGACACCCCCCACCCACCCTGCCCAGCCTGGATTTTTGTTTTTAAAAAGACCCAGAGGCGAGCCCACCCCCCAGCACCAGTGGCCGCGGCGTCCCCGCAGCCGCCGGTAAGTATGACCCGATCCCTG
>QEPC01003849.1:542501-559931 GCA_003113815.1 Sphenodon punctatus | reverse complement strand
TTTTGACAGGGCCAGCCACACGTTGGCCTTGCCAGCTCAGTAGGCCAAGGAATTGCTGCTGGGATCAATGCATGGCTCCTCCGCCAGGTAGGTCTCCACTGCTGCTGAAGTGCCATCATACTCCCTCTGGTAGCTCTGGGTGGGCACCACCTGCCCCACTGCCCTCAGCCACACTGCTTGCCCTTTTGTGCTGGGCCCCATGCTCCCCAGAGTGGCCTGCACACAGGAAGAGCTGCTGGCAGTTGGGGTCCTGCTGCTGCTGCTCATCCTGCTGCTGGTGTTGCTGCTGCTACTGCTAACGATGGGGGCAGGGATAGACCCAGATGGCTGGAAGGGGTCGGTGCTCCCACTCCCACCATCCCCAGGGGCGTTCTGCAGCATGGCCTGCTCTGCCTGCCAGACCTTCTGCACCAGCGTACCCTTCCAGAGGCCATAGACCACTGTCTCACATGCCATGCTGCCCTTGATCCTGGGGTCCAGCATGGTTGCTAGGACATATTCCTCCCGGCGCAGGAGCGCATCAAAGCGCGCACTCAGCCTCGCCTTCAGCTTCTGGGCCAGGTCAAGAACCTCATCAGAGATCTTCCTGCCCAGATGGCCACAATCCTGCCCCCTGAGAATCTCGTCCAGGCTCCTCTTGAGACTATGGACCAGCGGGGTCACCTGGCTGAGGGTGGCGGTGTAGCTGCTCACAGTCTCTGTGACAAAGATCATCTCAGCAATCATCTCCCATTCCTCCCTGTCATACCCTGGAGGTGCCTCAATGTCTGTCTCCAGTTCCACCTGATGCAGGGCGGCTTTCTCCTCAAGAAGCCGCTCGAGCATCAGGAAGGTGGAATTCCAACGTGTGGAGACATCCTGGATGAGCTGGTGCACCGGGGACCCTTGCTTGACCTGCTTCTCCTGGAGGAGCTCGCTGCCCTTCACGCTGTAGTTGAAGAACCCCACCAGCGTCCTTCCCCGGTTGACCAGGGAGCTAAGGGTGCCTGGCCCAATCCCCTTCTCCCCCAAGCCCAGAGCGTCCTTCACCATGAGATGGAGGGTGTATGCAGCACAAGGGATGCTTGTAAAGCCCCTGTCACGGACTGCCTTTAGTATATTGATCGCGTTGTCTGGCCTTGGTGAAGGCTGTGACTGGCGTGACCCACTCTCTCACCATGGTGGCCAGGGCTGCCTCGAGGTTTCTCGAGGTGTGGGAGCTGTCCATGACTTGTGCCTGAAGCAGGGCCCACCTGTACCCTGCTTCAGGTCCCATCCTGCCACTGTCAAGTGCTGCCTCTGGGTCCTGGCACTGGTGTGCAGTCACTGCCAGGTAGGCATACTGGGCATTTCTGGAGGACCACAGGTCAGTGGTGAAGTGGACCTTGCCTCCCCCCCCCAGCCCCTGCCAGCTGCTCCCTCACCCACTCCTTCAAAGCCCTATAGAGCTGTGGCACCACAGTCCAACTCAGGGCAGAGTGGGAAGACAGCTTAAAGTTGGGGACCAGGAATCCAAGCAGCTGCTGGAATCCTTTGTCCTCCACAATTGAGAAGGGTTTCCCATCCAGGGCAATCATCTCGGCCAACAGGCGCTTCTCTTTCTCTTGGAAGCCAGTGCCACGGCGCCCTGCCGATAGCCTTGACAGATCCCCCCACTCCAGCTCCTCCATGGTGGACTGATGGTGCTGCTGGGGAGACTCCTACTGCTGTTCTCCCCCCATAGCAGAAGGAATACTGCTCCTGCTGCTAGAGGCAGCAGTTGGTACTGGTGTAGGATGCTTTCCCGCTGAAGGAGCTGGGCGCCTGACCGCTGCAGTCAGGAACCCACTTGCATGAACTTCCCCTGACTTCCCGCTGAGCAACAGATGCCTTGCCATTGCCGTTGTCCCCAGGTTGCTGAGCACCTGCCCACGCTTTACCACCTTTTTGCACACAATGCACTGCACCTCTCTGGGATCATCTGCCCACACACCTGCTTAAAATGATCCCAGACTGAGTATTTTTCCCCTCCTCCTACCTTTTGGCCTGCCCCGGGTGACGTACTACTGCCAGCGCTGCTGGTAGGGGGAGAACTTGGTGGCTCTGGCGACACAGCTCTGGGAGGAGGCTCAACCATTGCCTCAGCTGCAGACATCTCCCCTGCGGCACTAGTGTTTTCCTCTGACTCACTGTCCGTGATCACGGTGATGTCCCGTGAAGGGGAGTACTGGGACCCTGAGGCTAGACTGCCTGTGCCTGCCATGCTGCTGGCACTCTCCCTGCACCCCCTTCTATAGCTGCTAGTACTGCTGCTGCTACTCCTCTCCCTACTGAAATTGCCCAGGGATTGGACCCTGCCTCTAGCAGCCGGGGTGGGATCCACCAGCTCTGGACTGCTGGGGATCGCCTCGACAGAGGGGGACATTGATGGCCTTGTAGGAACATCGGAAGCAGCACCAGCACCTGCTCCAGCACCAGCATCAGCAGAGACAGACGCAGCCTCGTGTACTGCAGGCCTTACAGTGACATGCGTAGCAGTGGAGGAGGGCACTGCCAGGAGGCAATGCTGAGACAATGAAGCCTGTTGCCCTAAAACAGGCCTGCTGAGTTTGGGGTGTGGTGATGTGCTCGGGTTACTGCTTTTGCCTCCTGCCACTCCCCTGGCACGGGAGTGGCAGGAGCCTCTGGTACGTGCCCCATTGACTCCCCTACGGACAGCAGACCGGCCTCTCCTTCCCTTCTCCATTTTTCCCTCCAAAAGAATGTTTATATATATATATATATAAACCTTTGGAACAACAACTCTTCTGCAGAACCCCTGGAATATAATCTCCCTAGCTAAAAGTTAGGTGGATCAAATAGGACAAATTTAGCCTTTTGTTGGGCAGATGGATGGGGACAAAGACAACATAGGCTTTGAAGAGAAGAACCAGTTGGGGTAGAAGTGCAATTTGAGCTGGGCCTCAAGAGGAGCTGTAAGTAGAGAAGTCTTAGGGGAAGATTGGAGAGAAAGACAGCCTTGCATGGAAACCCTGGAGTGCTGGATGTTGGGGGTCTACTGGTGTCTTTTTGAAGGAGCAATGTGGAGGAGCTGTTAGATATTTCCCTTCCAACTTGTAACTCTGTAAATAAATATATTTCTCTAGACTCCTTAAGTCTCCTGTCTCTCTCACCTCAAACAGAATCCAACCCAGAAATGACTGCCCTGTAGAAGTGAATGTACTCACAAACAGGTACTCAACCTGACTCAGGCTGCATTCCCATCTGCGATGGCAGGGTGCAAAATCCTGTCCTGTCATGTGAGAGAAAAGTCGCAGCACATCCCTGTTCACAGTTTCTTTTTTTTGGGGGGGGGGGGTTTGCATTGATTCCCCCCCCCCCCCCAGTTTTTCTCATCGACTTCAATGGAATTGTCTTCCATTAAAGTCAATGAGAACAAACCGGAAAAAAAAATCAATGCAAAAATACCCAAAACGTCAGAACCGAAAATGAACTGGAAAATCATTTTTGATTTTAAAAACTGAAATGGTCATTTTGGGGCCATTGTGGTTGTATTCAAAAAACAAAATTCCCATCCCTAGCAACTAGCAAAGGAGCTACCCATTTCAGTTCTACTTTCTATCTTTCTGGGAAGAGGGTGAACACAAGCTTCATTGAATTGAAGCTGTTTTGGCACCATAACCATAACTATCATGGGGTGATTTCACATGTGACGGGGCGCTTATTGGGCCCATCACAGAATCACCTTTTGATTCCCTGCCGAAATCAAAATGGCCCGTCAACAGACGAGCCGGCTGATTCTGGCGGGGAATCAGGGGAGGGGGTGGGGCTGCGTGGAGCAACATGCGGCTGCACAGCTCCACCCCCCCATGCTCCCCAGGCCACCTGCCCTCTGGGAGACGGGCGGGCGCAGCGGCCAATCCGGCCGCTGCGACCGATTCCGCCCTGGGGTCTGGACCACGACCTGGAATCGGCAGCGGTAACAGACGTTACCAGCTGCCGATTCTGGGCCGTGGTTCAATTAACCACGCTTTCGGAGATGGTGCCCAGACCATCCTCAAAAGCGTGGTTAATTTGCTCACCGCCGGTGGTTCACCATGGTGAACATCTGGCGGTGAGCAAACACACGTTACGCGACCATGCGCCACCACAGGGGCTTGTCCGTGGTTGACCGTGATCGCGTAATATCTGAAATTACCCATGGTCACTGATGCCCATTTGACAACAGTTTTTCTCCTTCGCATGTTTTAACTGACTTTGTATTGGCTTTTGGCTATAAAGAAAGGCCTTTATAGTTGGAAGTAATAACACGTTATTATACTGAACAGAGAAAATAGTATTACACTTTTAATACATCTGGCATTTTATTTGGCCTCCTGAAGAACATAGTGTCGTCCATGTCATCTGAACACCAGAGGCAGTAACAGAGAAATGCTTTTATGCAGCGATATAACTTAAAAATTAAACTTGCCCTTTTAGTGCTTCTCAAGGAGAGTAGAAGGAAGGAGATAATGAGCTGTGGCTGCTTTGAGTTACTCGAAGCTGTAGATATCGTAAGTAGGAAAATGCAAAAAAAAACATGGGGTAAATCCAATCCAGATACTGGTGTGTGTGATGTACAGGTCAAGTGGAACAGCTCTTTTTTCTTCATAGGTTAAAACTGCATTTTTGAAACAGCCTGTGGAGTTCTGGCATGGAATTTTCAGCCACAGCAGATCCCCAGGGGCTATTTTGAATGCTCCATTATACATGCTGTAGCAGGTGTGGCCTTGCCAGGAAGAGCACTTGCAGAATTGGTTCCGACACTCACTTAGTCTTCCTTGGGAATTAGCATACAGTTTATTCGTATAACAAAACTCGGTCCAGTATATTAGGGCAACAATCTTTACAATGATGCCAAGCCCAGTCAGGCAACAGTTCACTGACTGGCTCGCAGGCAACTCACACTTTCCAGTCAGGCTCCTTACTCAGGTCTTCAGTTCAGCAGCATAGATATTACCTCTTCAGCATCCAGACGGCTTCTGAGTTCCGCTTACTCTTGCTTTATGCCCAAGAGTGGGCGTGGCTTCCGCCTCACTCCAGCTTTCTTAAAGTCATAGTCTGCCTCACTCTGGCTTTCTTAAAGTCACAGCAGCCTTTACATGCTACTCCTTGCCACATATGTGCTCTTCAAAAATCCTTTTTGCGCATGCACACAAAGTCGTTTGTTTAATGCGCATGCACAGAACGGTACTGTACTGTGTTGTACTGCTCCGGGTGGCACCATTTTGAACAGGCACATTGACCAAGATACTTTTTTTGCATGTGCATGAAAAATTGTTTTTTGGAGTGCGCATACAAAAAATGGTGATGTAAAAAGAGGATGTGGGGCAGGGATTCTGATCTGGATCTCCATCAGAATGGGGACTGGATCACGACTGGCCTACATTCCAATAGACTTGGGTAGGAGCGGTGGGTTCTAATGGAAGCAGAATCTGCCACTAAGATTAATCTCAGCCGTCCTCTAATGTCACCCTTCAACTGAAAAAAAATGTATTACAAGGATGACAAAACTATGCTAGCCTGTCATCTCCTCAGTGACCTGGTTACTCAGCAGGAGGCTTTAAGGAGGATGCAGGTTATGAATAATTTGACACAGAGACATTATATTATTCAATGCTGATCCTCAGCATGATCAGTGGACTGCTTGGAGCTACCGTTATGGTAAAATCATGACATTCTCATGCAGTGCTTCCCCCAACAATGGAATCTGAAGTATCAGTCGGCGTGAGCTGAAGAGACTGCAGAGAAATCTCGCTGCCTGCTGTGGAATCAAAGCCACTTCTCTTTAACAAGACGCAAAGAGTCAAGAATGGGCACCTCATCGAATGCTTAGATTTATTATGAGAGAAGGGATCATTGGGTGTTTTCCTTTGGATGTGGGGCTGCCCACCACTAGAGCTGCTCCAGCATGAACGCTCATATCTTCCTACATCCAACCCCACCTGGGTCAGGATCAGATGGACCTAGCAGGTTTCCTAGGCCATGGTCCATCCATGTGAGCCCCCCCACAAACACACCATAGAGTTGTGGTCGCTCATCCATTGCTCTAGGCTGGCAGCCACAGCTCCATCATGCTGACCAGGGCAACATCTGGCTGGAGGCGGAGCAGTAATGTAGGTTCTCGCATCAGATGGACACCTGCTCTGCCTTGAGCTGGTGCCCTGGGTTTGGCCAGGCCGCCTTGCTGGCCATGCTCTGGGATGTTCTGGAGCACTGCCAGCGGGGCTTCCCCAGTGCAGACACAGCCTGCTCTGTGCATTCTCGGCCTGAACATCTGGCAGGTTGCCTTCAGTCGGACAGGCCACCTAGAGGTGAAACAGACCAGTGCGGCCAACAAAAGGGCAGCCTGTCCATTTGAAAACACCTATTTTGCTAATCTAATCCAGGGGTGAGGAATATCTGGCCTGTAGGTCAAATCCAGCTCATGGCTCTTTTTTCCCCATTCACCCAATTTGGCAAATAGGGATAATCTAGAGCATTAGTGGACAAAGTTCCCAACCCTGACGGTTATGGTACCAAAAACTTTATTTCCTTACAGCAGTAGCTGTAAGGAAGTTAAATGCACAACCACTCTCCATTGTAAACAAGGGAACTATTGAAGCCATGATATTGAAGAAACAGCTCAAGCTACACTTCTGAAAATTTTATCCATGGTTCTGTTTGTGAGGACCGTCATACATGGAAACTCTGAAGAAGATTCAGTGAGAAAATAAAAAGTTACAACTGTGAAAGGTTAATTGGTTGTGGTCAAATGCACACTGTCCTCATGATTTTGAACCATGGATATCTCCTCCCACCAGATGAGTTGGGCTCTGAGACTTAGGGTAATTTCAGATGTTATGTGCTCCCGGGTCACCACAGTGGATTCTCAACCGTGGCGAGCCAGCTAATGCCCTCCTGTGGTCCAGGAAAGCCCATAACAGATTTGCTGGGAGTGGGACCATGCCAAGGAAACAGATGACCGGACCATGATCCGGGGCAGCACAACAGACGTTATGCCAATTCTGGACCATGGTCAGAACACCCAGAAGACACCGGGGCTGGGCGGGAGGCAGACATGGCCGACTTAGGGCAAAGGAAGCCAAAAATGCCAAAAGGCAATGCCCACAAAAGGGAAAAGCGAAGGGAGGGGGAAGAAGGAGAAGAGCGGCTGAGGCGGCATACAGAACAGTCACAGGGAAGCCAAGGACATTGCAGAACACAAAGCGCACACACACGCCCGGGTGCAAAGACACCCAAATGGGACAGGAAGGAAGGGGGAAGCACTCCAGGAAGGTCAACACACACAGCACCACAGACACGGGGGGGGGGGGGGAGGGAGCCCTGGGCCAAGGAAGGGGAGGGCACCGGACTGGGAACAATCCAGTACATGGTGAAAGGCACCCAGAAGCCTGATGACAGCACAGGGAGCATGGGCCACCCAACAGTGACACAAACAGCCCAAGTCACAGGGGTCCCCACGGGGACGGAGTAGGGTCACAGGGGGAGGGAAACCTAGCCGGGGAACTCACCGGAGCGGTCCGAGGCACGTCCAGACTGCAAGGATCCCCCTCGCCAATGCAGAAGCATGGCTGGGGATGGAGGCAAGCTGGATCCTGCAGGCAACACATGCACCCCCCGGAGGAAGCCAGCAGGTGCTGTCCAGGGGCTCCAAGTCCCACACAGGCACAGAAGCACCCAGAGGAAGGGGATGGGGGGGAGGCATTGGCACAGGTGAGCAGGCAGCCGTGCAAGGGAGGAATACACCATGGGGAGAGCCGGGAGAGGTCACAGGCAGCAGGAACCAGCCAAAGGGGGGCCGGCCATGAAGAGGGACACCACAGGCAGCGAAGGCCAGGGGTTGCCCGTGGAGGGAGCACAGTGACACAGGCGAGCGGCACTGAGGCAACCAACCTAGCCAAAACAGCCGTGAGGCTGGGATGTCAGGGAGCAAGCGGCCAGTGCCCTGAGCTGGCAGGGAGGTGCAGGGAGCAATGATGGGGCACACATCTATGACAACAACTACACAGGGGGGCTCACAGCCAGCTGCACGGGGTCACGAAGGGACCCAGGACAGGTTGGCCCACCAGATGCACATATTAGGGCAACTGAAGCATGCCCAGAAGTAGCCCAGCCCTTCCATGTGGTGGGCAATGAGGTAGTAGGCCTCAAACGGATCTGGCCCGGTGAGACCCACCTGAACATCAGCACGGGACCACACAGCAGCCAGCGCCGCCAGCTCTGGTCCAGTGGGCTCCAACAATGTAGTCAGCAGTGGGGGGCCGTGGCAGGTGCCCAAGCTCCAATAGGCAGTAATACACCACCCCATGCAACCACTGGTAGCCACGCGCCCCGTGGATGCTGCAGAAGAAGGAATTGGCCAACGAACAATGCGTAGGGAGTAGACCCAGCACAGCTTCAGGAACCGAGCACACAGAATGTCCAGCAAGCACTGATAGCAGGGAAGTGATGACAATGGGCAACCAGCTGTGGATGGGCACATGCAGGGCTGGGGCACATGCCCCCATGCCGGGAGCGCAGGTACAACCAGGAGGGTGCCCTCAGCAGTCAAACACCAGCCGCTGGCCAGCTGGTGTCAAGTGGGTGACTGAGGGCACCCATTAGGGGTGTGCAGGGACCCGCCCCACAAGTGCAAGGGCAGGTCACGGATCAGGGGTGGGCCCAGGACACAGGCAGGAGAGCTGTGCACCGTACCGTACCATGGGAACTGTCTGCCATGGATGCGGGCCAGAAGGGCACAGGTTTGCTGCACCTGTGCCTATGTGTGGAGTGGTGCTGGATGCACACCGACCTCCTGCGGCTCTCTGCTGACATGCTCCACCTGACCGCCCGCGTCTGAGGGTACCTGGCCAGGATTGCTGTGGCCGCCCTACGGGCCCACCACAGGTGCCTGCGCTCCCTGGTCAGTTTCAGGGCCCAGCGGGCATCCAGGATGTACCAATGGGCCCTGCGCCTCACCCAAAGGTGAGCATCAGCTCTTCGGAAGCAGCCGGGCGACACCACTGGCGCCGGTCTGCCATGGGATGCGTTGCCATACTCACCATGCCCATTCAAAGGCAGATGTGTGTCACCGACCGGGCACAGGAATGGTGGGCCAGGGCCCTGGCATGGTGGGATGCTGCAGTGTGGAGGGCACACTTCCACATGGACAGGAGGACCCTCTTGCGGCTCGCAGAGCTGTTGGCGCCCTGGCTGGAGCGGCTGCGCACCCACATGCACACCCCCATACCCGTGGTCCAGCGTGTGGCCATAGCTGTCTGTGCACTGGCAACACCAGATTCCTTCTGGCTCGTGGCACAGTACTTTGGTGTGGGACTGAGTACCGTCACGGGAATCCTCCAGTACTTCTGCGAAGCCATGGAGGGCGTGCTACTGGATGGAGTAATCCAGCTGCTGGACCAGGAGGCTGTGGTGGCTGGCTTTGAGGCTGGTGGGTTCCCCAACTGTCTGGGTGCTGTGGATGGTACCCACATTGAGATCCTCTGGCCCCCCAATGGGGATGCTGGTGAGTATATCAACAAGCACGGGTACCATTCCTTTCAGCTCCAGGCAGTTGCGGACTATCGGGGCTAGTTCGCAGACATCTTCACCAGCCACTCTGGCTACAGCCACAATGTCCGTATCCTCGCCATCTCACCCCTCTATGCCCAGATGTATCGGGGGGACTTTGCAGACATGAGGATGTCCAGGATCGAGGGGGTGCTGATGCCCCCCTGCATCCTGGGGGATCCAGCCTATCCCCTCCTCCACTGGCTCATGAGGGCATACCCGGTCCCCAGGGACCCTGTGGAGGCACTGTTCAATGCCCGGCTATGCGCTTCAAGGACCATGGTCGAGAGGGCCTTCAGTGACCTCAAGCAGCGCTGGAGGTGCCTTGCTGGTCAGCTTCACTGTGGAGACCTCGGCCCTCATGATCAGTGCCTGCTGTGTCCTGCACAACATCTGGGAGACCGATGGGGCCACCTTGGCATTCCCCATGCCCCAGCTGCCACCAGGACCCATGCCGCTCTATGTGAATGCTGAGAACCCGCGGGAATACCGGTATGCCAAGCGGATCCGCGCTGCCCTGGCAAGACGTATATCCAGTTATACCAGTGTTATGGGCCGGCCCTGCCCCCCCCCCACGGGGCTGCCACGGGACACCTTCTGTCCCCGGGGCCCTACCCCATCTGCACAGGCAGGTTACAGCACTGGCCGTCCTGGCACCTGTGCCATATGGGGACCTCCCCATGACAGGTCCCACCTGTCCTTGAGCCCCAGCCGATCCGACCCCCTGCCCGCTTCCTTGTACCATGAAGCTGAGAATAAAGCTGTTGTTGTTGCTCATCAATGTGCTTATTGTGCTTACAGTGCCCCCTGAGCCCTGCTCCCTCCCCTTCCCTCCCTTCCTGCTCCCTGGCCTGCCCTACCGCCCCGTTCCCTGTCCCCGTCCCCCCCAATTCTGAAACTTCCTGGGCCATCCCCTCAGCCACCTTGTGGCTGCCATGGAGCTCTTGGAGCTCTCCTCACCCCCGCTGTTGCCCTTTATGGCCTTGTACCTCCTCTTGAGCTCTTTGGCCTTAGAGCAGCATTGGGCCCTGGTCCTGTGGTGCCTCGCCACCTCCATGTCCCGCACGATCTCCATGAACACATGCTCATTCCTCTTGTTCATGGCAAGCACCACCTGGTGCTCCAGGGACCCCCAGATCCGGATAAAGTCCCAGGTCTCCTTGTGCCCCCATTTCCCCCCTCTCTGGTACCAGCATCTCCCATGTGTGCCCTCCTCCTCCTCCTCCTCCTTCACTTCCCCTCCATCAGTCTCCACTGGTGGCTCTGGCTCCTGGGCCCATTTCTGGGTCTGTGGGTCATACAGCGGGGGTTAGGTGCCTCTTTCCTTCCAACCTGCAGCCCGCCTCTGTGCCCCCCTTCCACCAGGCACCCCCCTTTGGGCCCCTCTGCTGCTGTGCACCCCCTCGCTCTCCTTACCCATTTCTGGGGTGCCTCCATCCCCTGGCTGGTTGTCCCCTCTTGGGCGGCCCGCCCCGACTGCTGATGCTCCTCATCCACCACCTCTGCCTCCTCCCTTCCTTGCTCACCCTCTGCTCTCCTCACCTTTCTGCCTTGCTCCAACCCACCACATCCCCCTGCTGCTGTGTGCCCTTTAAATCTCCCTCCCCGGTCTGTGTGTTGCTCGTTGCCTGGCAGCGATGCTGTGTGCTTTCGCCATGGCTGGGGATCATTTTGTTTGATCCCGCCTGCTGGTTGCTGTTCAGTTGTTACGTTTGGTGGTTTCCCAGTGGGAATTGCTTTGACCATGATTCTGGGGATGGTTCCGTCCCGACCTCCAGAACCGTGGTTGGATTTGGCCGCTATGGGTGATTGACTGTGGTGAACATCTGGATGCCACCAGGCAGACGTCCAGGGTTCTTTGGCCATGACGTGGGATTGTCTGTGGTTCACTGTGGTTTACTGTGATCTCGTAACATCTGAAATTACCCTTACTCTTATTCATTTTTATCAATAATAAAACGTTCACATTTTTTGATTATTAAACTTTAATTTATTATCATAATTTGACAATGAATGATTTTTTCAGAGTGCATTAATGCTGTCCTTTACATGTATTGAAATAGTATACACTTTATACAATAAACTGTTAACAATGAGTAATTTCAGACGTTATGCGATCACGGTCAACCACGGACAATCCCCTGTGGTGGTGGATGGTTGCGTAACGTGTGTTTGCTCGCTGCCAAATGTTCACCACGGTGAACCACTGGCGGTGAGCAAATTAACCATGCTTTTGAGGATGGTCCGGGCACCATCTCCGAAAGCGTGGCTAATTGAAGCATGGCCTGGAATCGGCAGCCGGTAAGTCTCAGTGCCTCAGTGCCTCCTGCCTCTCAGTGCCTCCTGCCTCTCAGAACTAGGGGTGTGAGAACACCGAGTGGTTCAGTGATCAGCCTGTTTGGGGCTCAGCCAAACCTGAAACCATTTGGTTTGATTGTTTGGACCGAACCAGTTTGGGGGGGCTGAACCCATTCAGGCAGGGGGAACCCAGTTTTCCCTACCCCCTCCAGGCTGCACAGGTGGAAGGGGCACTGGGGAGCACCTCCCCCCCACCCTGCCTAGCCTGGGATTTTTTTTACCCCACCATGGATCGCCCACAACCCTACCTGGTGGTGCCGGGGCTCCAGTCCCGGGTCTGGCAGTGGGCAGGTCCAGTAGTGGATCTGGTGGCAGTGGCATTCTGGAGTGCTTCAGGCTGTTACTAGGCCTTCTAGGTCAAACTGGAAGGCCTAGTAGCAGTCTGAAGCACTCCAGAGCACCAGCCCCACCGGACCCGCGACCGCTGCCATGGCTGCTGCCGGATCCAGGACCGGAGCCCAACCTACCTGGGGATTCCAGGGCTCTGGCCTTAGGTCCACCGGCAGCTGCAGAAGCAGTTGCGGGTCCGGCGCTCCGGAGCGCTTCAGGCCACTACTAGGCCTTCCGGTTTGACCCGGAAAGCCTAGTAGCAGCCTGAAGCTCTCCAGAGCACCACCGCTGCTGGATTCGATGCTGGACCCATCCGCCGCTGGACCTGGGGCTAGATACCCGGCACCACCAGGTAGCGCCGCAGGCGATCCCGGGTGGGGGGTTAAAAATAATCCCAGGCTGGGCGGGGGGGAGGTGCTTCCTGGGGCCCCTTCCACCTGCGCAGTCTGGAGGGGGAAGGGAAAACTAGGTTCCTCCCTGTCCCCTGCCCCCCACCCAAACTGAGTTCAGAACCTGAATTCAGTTTGGTCGGTTCAGTCGGGAATCAGTTCGGATTCTGGATTTCCGCGAACAGGCCGAACACCCTGAGTTTGGGCTGAACCTCGAACTCCCAAATCACGTTTGCACATCCCTACTCAGAACAAATCAGGGGAGCTCTGGGGGAGGACACTGAAACCTTTAGACTGCAGGGCTGGGCTGCTTGACTCTGGTTCTCTGTTAGCTATTGTTCTGTCAGGGTGCATTTGCAGAATCTGCTGGTGCTTACACTAAAAATCCTCCAATATATATCCCTACCACCTTACCTTTCCAATCCTTATTCCTTACCCTTACATTTTACCTTTTTCTTTCCCCTGCCTGTCTCCCCCATACACATATGTATAGAAATATCTATAGATAGTATAGTTCATTGGTTCCAAAACTGTGGTCCACGGACCCCTGGGGGTCCGCGACGCACTCCGAGGGCGTCCGCGGGCCTCCTCTTATGTCCTGCTTGTTTTTTAAATTGTTTGTGGTTTTTGTATTGCTGAGCCACGCGGCATGGTGACTGGGCTCGGTGTTGGTACGGCACAGACTCCGAGCTCAGCCACTGACACAAGCGGAAGAAGTTTAAGGCACTTCTGCCCTCAGAAATCCCTTCAAAGCAGTGGTTTTAAAAAACCAGCAGGTGGAGGCTGCAAGCGGGCAGTGGGTGCAAACTTTGCAGTGTGGCTTACCCAACAAACCTGGGGCTGCAGTGTGCAGTCTTTTCAAGGAGAGACCGTTTCCCTCACGCCCTACTTAACCGGAGGACCCAGCAGCAATCCACAGAATGTTGTAGCGGCGAGGAGCCATATCTTCCTGGAGCCGGACCTGCTGTGGCTACTGGGCTGGGCTGTGGGACATCAGCATCACCCGCCCTCCTCCCCGGCACCATGTGACAGCAGCAGAGCAGAGGAGGAGGCAGCCGGGTGGGGTTTCACTCTGAATCTCCCGTAGTTTTAGTTTGGGCTCGAAACTTTGGTGAGGCTGGAGTGCCGGACAGAGCCAGGCTGCAGGCGGGTATGAAGGGCGGGAAATTAACATGGAGAAGGGCTGGCTGGGGAGAAATCATACTGGGGTATGAAGGGGTGAAATAAACGTGGAGAAGGGATGAATGTTGATTGGAGGGTAGTAAGAGGATGGCAAACATTGCTGTTGGCTTGATCTTCTCTTCTGCATTGTCTTCTTAGGCTGGTGAATACAGAAATAATTCATGAAGTTCCCAGCACCAGAAGAAAACGTCAAAGTAGTGATTGTTTGGCGGCATCTAGCTCGCAGAAAAGTTAGGCGCTATGACCCAAACTACATAAAAATGGGTTTCACGTCTACTGGTACAGCTGAAGAGCCACATCCATAGTGTGTTCTATGTTATGAGGTGATGTCGAATGAGAGTATGAAACCAGCTAATCTTTGTCAAATTTCACAAATGCTTACATTCATATTTGTTGTAGTATGCAAATTTAGGGGGGCTGACATGCAAAGTTATGTACATTTGGCGGGGGTCCTCGGTTCATTGTGAAATTTGAAAAGGGGTACTTGGTCACAAAAAGTTTGGGAACCACTGGTATAGTTTATATATAGATATTAGATGTATATATAAAGATTAGATATTTAGATACTAGGCTGTTTTATTATATATATTAGGATTATAGGATAGAAATATTTTGGTTAAGTTTAAGTTAGATACTGTGTATATTATTTTTATAAATAAAATAAATAAAGATAGTTTATTTATCTTTATAGTTATAAAGATAGTTATAAATAAAACTAGATATTGCGTGTATACCAATACCAATAAAGATATCAAAAACAAAATCTTGATTTACAATCGGTACTGATACCAGTGATGGCAATGGTAACGAAAAACAACATTTCATTATTAACAAAAATGAAAACAACACATTTTAATAACGAAAACGATAATGAAAAACAAAAAACAACATGGAGCCCTGGTGCACACCCCTAAGGATGATTGATGATGATGATGATGATGATGATTGATGGTCGCCATTGTCATCATCAAAAAAAGAGTAAAGACAATGCAGATATTCAGGGGTGTAGAATGGCTTCTGTATGAGGAGAGATGTTAACGGGTTCTCAGGTTAGAAAGAAGGCAAGAGAGAGGTTATGATGATGCAAGTCTGTAAGATCATGAATGATGCAGAGGAGAAAGTCTAGCCAGAGACTCATGTTTACTGTGTTTTCTCGAATTCCATCAACGGGTAAAATACAGTGAACATGGGTTCCTGAGCAGGGAGGATAATACCCCTGCTAATAATACAGGAATTAGGAAAACACCTGATGAAATTAATTGGTTACAGACTTAAAACAGAGGCCAAAATTAATCTGTGGAACTCTTTGTCATGAGATACTGTGAAGGCTGATATTATAATGAAAAAAGAAATCTGATAGAGTCATGGAGGATAGGTTTATCAATGTATATTACTCTGTTTGGGAAGAGGATACAATCTCTGATAGCAGATAGTTGTGAACAGAGTGGAAACAGGTATCTAATTCAGTGCACAAGGGTAATACCTGCATTTTTGAGAACCATGTTGGATACTCAGTGGGCTAGCTGATCACTGATCCGTACCTGTCTATCCGAAAAATTGGTAATTTCTGTTGCCAATTTACTGCTTTTCCAGAGACTGATCAGTAAATCAGGATGGAAAACCAAAAAATTGAGATGGAAACTCAAAACAAATTGGGACTGGAAGTTGATATTTGGGGACCTCAAGTTGATATTCTAGGGCATTGGGTACCCAAATCAGGCATTGATCACATACTGATTAGCAATTAGTAATCAGGTGCCGATTCTCAAGTACTCAGGTACCAATCATGTTCTGATTAGGATCCAAACACTGCGGGTTGATTCAGATAGTGAAAATTTGACATACATAACCATTTTGGTGGATACTTGTTTTAGCTTTAGTTGTGAGCAAATAACAGGGCATTTGTCACTTACTGTTTAATATCTGAATCATCTGATATCAGACACTGTTAGAGACAGGATGCTGAGTGTAGCCCATTTCACACAAAATGCCCCCACCCATCTCCACGCCCTGAAACTTCTTGGAGATGGGTAGAGGCACCCGTGTTAAAACCGTGGAGCATGGGTGTGTGTGTGTGTGTGTGTGTGTGTGTGCTCCCATGCTCCACCCACCTCTACCCATCTACACCCATCAACCAGGCACAGAGCAATGGGCTCCAATGGGTGCTCTATGGGTGGAGGTGGATGTGCGCCCGTGGGAATGGACGCACATTCACCTCCACCCATCACAGTCCATTTAAAAAGGGCCACAGATGGACCATTGGCCTGACCTAGTACATCAGTGACTGTGCTTTTAAAAAAACATTCAATGAGGGCACCGCTCGGCCTACAAAACTTTAAATGACAAAACACCTTTATATGGTAAACAGCCGGTGTCAACACACTTTCTGGTGGAAAAGGCTGAGGTGTCAAAACAGTTTTATCATCTAAATAATTCTGTCAGCTATCACAGGGTATTTTCAGACGTTACGAGATCACGCTCAACCACAGTGAACCCCGCTCAACCGCGCGGCGGGGCCAAAGGGCCCTGAACGTCTGTTCGGCGGGCGCCAGATGTTCATCATGCTCAATACCCACATGGGGTCAATTTCAACCACGCTTCCCGGGCTAGCCGGGGGGATATCCCGGGAAGCGTGGTCAAACGGACCCCCACCAGGAACCAAGGAAAAGTAACGTCTGGACGCCAATCCCTGGGCAGAACCAAAGGAAATGAGCCCCAGCCAGGGACAAGGCACGCAGCATCTCTGCCGGGCAACCAGCAACAACACAACCACCGGAGGGAGATTTAAAGCAAAATCAGCAGCAAGCAAGCGTGGGGGGATGGAGCGAGGAGGGAGGCGGAAGAGAGCGGAGGCAGAGAAAGCGACACAGGCAGTGGAGGAGGCGGAGGAGGTGGAGGCAGGGTCAGCAATGGAGGTGGAGGGGACACAGGCAGAGGAGGGGGGCACAGGGGTGCTCCCGACCAGGGAAGCGGCCCAGGGACAACACCCACAGCAGCAGGCGGGTCGCGATGCCCCGGGGACAGCAGCCGGAACGGGCCCAGAGGAGGCACCCAGGAAAAGGGTAAGGGCACCAAGGGGAGAGGAGCAGGGGGCACAGGAGCCCCCGCGGGCGGCCGGGGCAACCCCGGGGGACCGGGAGGGGGGTAGGGGTGCCCCGCGAGGGGCCCCCACCGGCACACAAACAACCGCTCCCCTCCTACCCTCCCCACAGACATGGAAAATGGCCCGGGCAGATGAGCCCCAGGAGGAGCCTGGCCCTGCGCGCCCGGAGGCGCACCCAGCGGACGAGGGGGAGGAGGAGGAGCAGGACCAGGAGGAGGAACAGCCATGGGGACGACGGAGGAAGGTGTACCACCGAGGGGGCCAGTGGGCCCTCCAGGAGACCCGGGACTTCATCCAGATCTCGGGGACCCTGGAGTACCAGCTGGAGCTCACCATGAACCAGCGGAACGAGCACGTGTACCGGGACATTGTGCGGGACATGGGGGCAGCAGGGCATCAGTGCACAGTCGCACAGTGTCAATCGAAGGTCACGGAACTCAAGAGGGGGTACAAGGCCATCCGAGACAACAACAGACGCTCCGGACACGGGGCCCGCACCGCCCCCTACTATGATGCCCT
>QEPC01003849.1:458975-536980 GCA_003113815.1 Sphenodon punctatus | reverse complement strand
CCCACCCACCCACACAAAAGCCTCCATTGTGCCTTCCCAGTGCCCACGTATGAAAGGCAAGCCCCCTCACCACACACCACATTATCATTTTAACCAGAAAGACAGTATATTGTCACCCCTGTGCCCCAGTGGCCAGTCATATCTTGTCAAAATTGAACCCACAAAGTACAGCTACAGGGCCTACAAAAACCCCATCAAATGTGATCCCTCTCTGGCCTCTAAGGTGCTGTCAACTTGCCAGCAGGTAGTGCAAGCAGTAGCAGCACCCAAAGTTTAAGTATATTTGGGACTGGTGGCAACATCCAGCATTATCCCTAGTATATGGAGAGCCCAGGCCTGGGCCTGGGGAAGTGGAACTATTTTCCATTCTCTACTGAATCTGGCTGTGTGTGCTACCTTGCTGATCTGTATGTAATTGGCTGGGGGTGGGGGGCTGACCTGGCCATAGGGGCTATGTTGGGGGACGGGGGTTAGTTGTTTCCACTATGCCATAATTTTTTTAAAAAAAAATAAGTGGGTGCCACACTGCTGCTGACTCCTGCTTGGCACCATGAAGACTAGAGGGATCTCTGCCTTGCTCCACTTCCCCTGGCCTGGGCTGTCCAAGTTACCAGTGCCACACCAATGCCATGCCTTTAAAAAGAAATATGAGGGTGCCACTAATAGTAGTAAGTAGTAAACATTTTATTGCCTCAACTGCTTAGTTGCAGCAATCTGTAACAGTACAGTAAAATAAAAACAGACAAAAACTATTTAAAATAAAATACAACATATCTGTCTATCTGGGGTACATAACCCTCAAAGGTACAACACAAAAACCCATGATGTGGTACAATCAATGCATAGGGTAAGCAATCATTCAACCCCAGGAAAGTACCCAGAAGGAGAAAGAGAGAGAGAAAAGCAAAACTATCATTTAGATTTATAACACCACCAGATTTAGCCCCCAGTTTGAGGCAAACCAACTATAATTTGGTCCCTAGACCCTGATCAATGGCTCTATGGATAAAAGGGTTTAAAACGACCTGGCCAGTTTCAAGTCCTGGCCACGTTTCCTGGTTTCCAAGGCATGCGTAAAATTCACAGCCCTAATCATAATTTTCCTACATGGATTTACAATAGATATGACAGTCTTAGGTGAGCACAGTCTTAGGTGAGCATGGTCGCTTCGACCATGTGCAGCCCCTCCTCTCTTCGCTTCACTGGCTTCCCCTTCCTGAACAAATCCTGCACAAGCTCCTAGTCTTCACCTATAAAGCTCTTCACAACCTTGCTCCCCTCTACCTCTCTGCACTTATCGCCCTCCATACTCCAGCCCGTGCACTTCGCTCCTCCTCTGTCCCCTCTCTCACCCTTCCACGCCTTCCCTGCTCCCCTAAGCGCCTTCGTCCCTTCTCACTTGCTGCCCCCCATGCCTGGAACTCCCTCCCTGTCCACATCCGCCTTGCCCCCTCCCTTCATACCTTCAAATCTCTCCTTAAAACTCACCTCTTTCGCTCTGCTCTGTCTGACTCTTTATCCTGCTGAGCCACTATTCCTATACCTACGATCGGTTTACCCTTATCCTTGCAACATGGACCTGCCTGCTGTCATTCTCATCGTAACCAAGCCAAGTACGTGCACTTGAGACCTCGCATCTTCATGAATGTTAGACCCCTTGTCTCTCCCTCTGTTCCCCTTCCTAAGTCTCTCCCCAAGCTCCTGTCTCTCAGATTGTAAGCCCTAGGGGCAGGGACTATGTCTATTTTATTACTTTGTAAAGTGCCAGGTACACTGCTGGTGCTATATAAATGTTTGTTAATAATAATAATAATAATAAGGTGACGGTCCTAGTGCATTTTCCCAGTCATAAGCTCACATAAATAGTTTGATCGTGCTTCAGAAGTATGCACGGAAGCAAATAAATAGTGCTGAAGGTCCTCCACCTGTAATTCACAATAGCATAAATGATTTTCATATGGAATACCACTGAATCGGCCTTCAAGGACTTTAGATGGCATCATTTGAAAACACGGGAGGGTCATGGCTCTCCAAATTGAATAGTTTGTTAAAATGGATAAATAAGGATCACACTGGTGTAGTGACTTAATTTTCCCATAATAAGGGGCCACTTGAGATTCATGGATATTCATCGTCAACTTGTGTATAAATATTCTTCAATCATTCCCTAAAGATTTCTTTGGCATGTAATCTCGAATGACCTTGGAAGAAATCAAATGAAAAGCCAGATACGGAGAGAAGTCTTTTTAGTTGGGATCTCCATGATTTAGGAGATCCGTACTCAGACTGCTCAGCCCAACATAATCAGGGTAGTCATATATAACAGGCGCTGCCAGTAAGAAAAAACATGTAACCTGGCTTTGATTTCTAAGGGAAGAACATCCATTTCTGCTCTAAAAAAGTAGACAGGCGTATCATTTGGAACCCCCAAAATTGCACGTAAAATTTTATTTTGGACAGGTTCTAAATTGGCCAGACTTGCATACCTCCAGACCTCTGTGCCAAATATGACCTGAGGGGCTAACTTGGAATCAATTAAATGGAGTGCTGGTTTAATTAGTCTACCATTAATAGCTCACCAAAACCTTACTATTCAATTTACTGTCTGAAAAGCCTTTAATTTGACAGAGGTAATGGGTATTTTCAGATTAAACGATACCACGGTCAACCACAGTGAATCCCCTGGGTGGCCATTTGCACCGTTTCGTCTGTTGGGGTTCCCGCTAGATGTTCACCCCAGTGAATCTCTGGCAGGAATCCCAATGACCACGATTCTGGACCTCCAGTCGGCCAGAAGTCCAGAATCATGGTAGGATGGGGCCCTTACCGTGATCTATTGGCCACGATCTTGGATGGGCCGCAGGATACATCTGTACCTTGAAGCCAGGCCAGATCGTGGCCCAGACTGTGGTATGGGATCGGGCGCAGCCGCTGGCTTGGCCACTGTGCCCACCCATCTCCTGGAGGGCGGCCGGCTGGGGGAGCACAAGGAGGCGGGGTTGTGAAGCCACATGTCACACCACGCAGCCCTGCCCCCTCCCCAATCCCCAGGAGGAATCATGCCGGCACATCGGATCGGTACCACACATCGGCCAGCCCCACCACCTCCACTTCAGAGGGCTCCGACAAGCCATAGTCAGCAGGTGGGGGCCACGGAAGGTGACCCAGCTCCAACAGGTGGTGATAGATCACCCCACGAGACCGCTGGTAACCTTGGGCCCCGTGAACACATCCAAAGAAGGACACAGCCAGGGCAGGGCCCCCTCCACCAAACAGGCTGTGTAGGCAGCCAGGCTGCACACAGAGAGGGTGGAGACAGTCTCCGCCACTTACCACCCCACATGCAAGCACCTCATCTCCGGGATGTGCCCATCGGGAAAGGGACACAGGCCCAGCGTCTTCGCATGCAGCCGGCAATCGTGGGCACTCTCCACATGGCCATAGTACTGCAGGCCTGAGCTCATACTCTCGTAGTCACTTATGAAGCTGTCCGGGCATCTCAGGAGCAATTGTACGTCCAGGGA
Organism: Sphenodon punctatus; assembly: GCA_003113815.1. Classification (NCBI taxonomy): domain Eukaryota; kingdom Metazoa; phylum Chordata; class Lepidosauria; order Sphenodontia; family Sphenodontidae; genus Sphenodon; species Sphenodon punctatus. Next base: position 533,456 of record QEPC01003849.1, on the reverse strand, counting down.
ATGCCACAGGTTACACAGGGTCATGGTCTCACGGAAGGTTCAGCTACGCGGGGCGCCTGGGGTGCTGGGGCCCATGAGCCCTGAGGAAGCACGGCCAGCCATGGTCCAGCAAGTGCCTGATACTAACTGCAAGAAAAGGGGGGCCCCACAATCCCTGGAGGGATGGGAGGGGAAGCAGGGGAGCTCCAAGGCCAAGCGATAAGGCCACAGGCAGGAACATTGTACGGCTACAGAGTGAGGCGTGGGGTGTGGACCCAGCCCAGCTGCTGGAACAGAGCACACAGACAGGACAGCCTACACACTAATAAGGACGCCCAGGACAGCAGGCAGCCGACACAGAGAGGTGGGAGGTGATGACAGCAGGAATGCAGCTGCTGCTGGCACGCACGGGTGAAGGCTTGACCATTTGCCAGGCCCCCTACAGGGCACGCCGGTGTGCGCACTGGGACACCCGTGGCCTCCCCGCCCCAATCGCCCTGCATTAGCCAGGTCTGTCAGCATGAGGGGTGGACAGGGAAACCCGGGGCCCCGAGCCCGGGTAGCAGGGTGCAACTGGGGGGCAGGGCACCACAGGTCCCATCCTATAACAGGTGCGGTTCCCACCCTCCCGTGGCACTGTTCACCATGGATCTGGGATGGTTGGGAGCCTGCGGGATGCACCTAGCCATTTGCGCGGAGTGGTACCACTCGCACACTGACCTCCTGCATATCCAGACCACAGAGGTGCACCTGGCCACCCGGCTGCGGATGTGCATGGCCAGGAGCACTGCCAGAGCTCGGAGGGCCCACCACAGGTGCAGGCGCTCCCTGTCCCACCTCAGGGTCCAGAGGGTGTCCTGGGCACCCCGCCAGGCCCTCCTCCATGCCTGGGAATGGGCTGCTGCACTCCGCAAGGTGGCCGCCTGGCTCCAGTGATGGAGGGAGACCATTGGGCATACAATCCTGCTCACTATACCTATTGACCAGTGGGTATGGGTCATGGAGCAGGCACAGGGGTGGTGGGCTAGGGCACTGCTCCAATGGGATGAGGCCGCCTGGAGAGCATACTTTCAAATGGACAGGCACGTCCTCCTGCAACTCTCCGAGCTGTTAACGCCCTGGCTGTAGAGATGGGACACTCCCATGCAGACCCCCATTCCCATGGTCCAGCTGGTGGCCATCGGCGTCTGGGCCCTTGCGACACCTGACTTCTGCTGCTCCGTCGTGCAGCACTTCGGCGTTGGGGTTAGCACCATCGCCGGGATCCAGCAAGACGTCTGCGAGGCGGTGAAGGGCTTGCTCCTGGACCGAGCGATCCAGCTGGTGAACTAGGAGGCCATGATGGACGGCTTCATGGCCAGAGGATTCCCCAACTGCATGGGCACTGTGGACGGCACCCACATTGAGATCCTCCACCCATCCACTGGGGAGGCCTCCGAATATGTCAACCGACACGGGTACCGCTCCCTGCAGCTGCAGGCAGTCATGGATCACCGGGGGTGGTTCATAGACATTTACACGGACCACTCTGGTCACAGCCACGATGCCCGGATCATGAACATCTCTCCCCTCTATGCCCGGATGTACCGTGGGGACTTTGTGGACATGGGGATGACCCAGATTGAGGGGGTGATTATGCCACCCTGAATCCTGGGGGACCCGGTCTATCCACTTACCCACAGGCTGATGAAGTCATACCCGTTCGCCAAGAATCCAGTGGAGGCGCTCTTCAATACCTGCTTGTGCGTGAGCAGGACCGTGGTCGAGAGGGCCTTCGGGACCCTCAAGTAGCACTGGAGGAGCCTTGCAGGACAGCTGGACTACACGGTGAAGACCTCGGCCCTGGTGATTGGAGCCTGCTGTGTGCTGCACAACGTGTGCGAGACTGATGGGGCTGCCATCCACTACCCCGTGCCCCGGCGCCCTCCTGGCCCTGTGCCCCTCTATGTGAATGCAGAGAAGCCACGGGAGTACCGGTATGCAAAGCGCATTCGAGCAGCCCAGGCCAGGTGGATCAGCCAGGAGGCCAAGACATGAGGCGCATACCCCTGTCTCCACCACCCCGGGGCCCCCAGCAGCACCCTGGGCACACCCCTCGACACCCACCCACCCCCAGCCCCAGGCCCATGAACAGAACCATGGAGGCGACTGTGGTGCACGTACATTTATTGGTACCGCCACCTACAGGTGCCCCACCACCACCCACCTCCCTGTGCCATGTCCCCCCCTCAGGCCACCCTTCCTCTTCCCCCCCATCCCCTATGTCGCCAGGGCCTCCCCCTCGGCCGCCCTGTGGGCGCTGTGAAGCTCTGGGAGCTCCCTTCCCCCACGCTGTCCCTGTCCCCAACAGTGTCCTGGGAGGTCTTGGTGTCCTGAGGGGCAGGCGATGGTGGGAGGGCGGGTGAACCCGGGGCCAGAGGGGTTCCCCTGGGCAGCTTCTCCCTCCGGAGGCCTACAGGCATCAGAGGCAGATGCGCAGACCGAGCAGGCGTGCCGGCGGCTGAAGCAGTGGCGGAGGTTGTGGGGGTGCCAAGGGGCCCGGCATCGGGGCCGGAGTAGGCAGGTTGCCTGGCAGGGCGGCTGCCATCATGTACGCGCTCATGGTCCCTGGGTGCAGTAGCAGCGATGTGCCGATGTTGTGGGAGCGCTTGGCCGAATGCTCCCTCACCATCCTGTCAATGGCCTGTTCCAGCCGCCCAAACGCCTCCACCTGCCTGCTGTGCTCCCGGAGCTCCTGCCTCCATTCCATGTGCACCTCTGCTTGCAGCCTCTGGTCCCTTGCCTCCCCTTGTTGGATGGCCCTTTCTGTGGCTGCCTCCATCCTATCGATGCCTGCGATCATCTGCTCACCCTGTTCGGTGGTTGAGCGGAATATGTCCTCTGCCTGCTCCTCCCTCCAGTGCCGAACCCGTGCCTGGTGCTCCCTCATCCATTGCACTGGGGGCACGGGGCCTTCTTGCTGGGACCCATCGGGTTGCCCTGTTGGGGTACACAGTAGGGTTTGGTTAGGCGCCCCAGCCGCCCGCCTCCTATCCCGTGGCATGGCTGGGGGTTTGTGGGCCCCCCCACTCGAGTTGGCAGATGGTGCCTTCCCCCGGCATACCCCTGTGCCCAGGCCCCCCCTTCCCAGCACAGCGTGCCTTGGTTCCCCCACCCAGCCTCCCCCGGCACCCTCTCCCACCCCCTCTCTTGCTCTTGCTAGCCTGCTTTTCTGGCCACTGCTTGGCATTATGATTTTAAAGTGTTCCAAATTTCTGAGTTCTGAGTTCCAGGGATTTCTGAGGTCTGGAGTTCTGGGGCCTCGGACAAAGTTCTGAAGTTCAGCCGAGTACCCAGAGTGGGTACTTGGAACTCGAGCTGAGTACTCGGACGGCCTATTTTGTACAGCACTAGTTTTTAGGAGGTATTTGAAATGGTCACTGTGTCATCCCTTCTAATTGTCCCAAAGCCCTCCTGCCTAATCTTCTTTTGTTTCAAATGACAACCATCATTTGAAAAATCATTTGAGATAAATTATATCTGCTGGGATGCCCTGTTCCTTTTTAATAGGTAGAACTTAGTCTAGCAATTAATGTCACCATCTGTTATTTTTCTTTTCAAATGATGTGTTTCATCTTCAAATAGTCCCCGCTTTGTACTAATCTGCTTTACTGAATCCTAAGCTCCTTCCTATCAGGCTAAAGTTCATTTTTATTTCTTTGATTTTTAAGAAATACCATGGCAACCTCCCACCTTGTGCAACTGCAGGAGAGCTTGCAGAGGACTACTTTAATTTATTTATTTGTTGGTTTATTTATTTATTTATTTTAAATGACCAGCTTGATTCAGAACAGCTGTAGCTGAAATGGAAACTGTTAGCCTTGATTTTAAAACAAGGAATCAGGGGATTTGACAGACCGCTTAGATGTTATCATTGCTGCAAAGATGGGGTGGGCAAGGCATTTCCAAGGACTAGATTAATGCAGCGGTTCTTGGACTGAAATCTTTAGAAACCAATTGTTCTTCCCAGCAGAATCCAGTCTCATCAACAGGGGTTAGATTTGACAGTGATATCGTCATTCATCAACTTTCATTTACAGTCACCTGAAAGCTATTTGCCTAGGAATGTAGCTACTTTAGTACAGCAGATTTTTTTCCCCATCTGTTGGTGGCTATCTACATAGCCCCATACCTGAATGATCATTTGCTCCTCTCCCATTGTGGCTTCTAAGGTTAGTTAGGAGTGCCTTATTGAATGTACCATTTACTGTCAAGGAGAGCTGAAAAGAGTACCTGCAAATATGGATATAAATATACCTGTTGAAATTGCAGCACTCAATTCAACGTGATCATTTTGGGTACTAATCAGTATCAAATTGGTGCCTGATTGGGTTTTTCAATCAAATGTTTTTCATCTTAATTTTCTGAGTTTCTGGTACCAGATTTCTGATTCCTGTCCTAATTTTTTCAGAGTTTCCATACAAATTTTGGATCCGTTAATGGTAAATCGGAAACTTGGAAATAAAATACCCAGTAGCTTGGGAAAGTGGATACCTGGTTGGTATTTGGGTACCGATTCAGGTACCAGCTATAAGACTCTAAAAGCTGGGTATTACCCACAGGTAGCAAATGTGCAACAGTTTCCATTCTCAGGTTTGTACCACAAATGCAAGCAGAGAGGTGTTCTTGATGGCTGCCCAATAGTTCTAGAACTCCCTTCCCTTGGAGGTTCATCTAAGGATGTTAACAGACACCATGCTGGCCCAGATCTGCCTTGCTTTGACCCGACTGGACCAGCATGATGTCTGAATGGTTTTTTTCCGGGCCTGCCAGATGTGGACCTCAAATAAATCTTGCCTGGGGTGGTGGCTGAGCTGGAAATGTGGGCCTGGAACAAAGTGGTCCCACAGTCCATGCCTAGCCATGGCCCAGCTGGGCAAGAGAAGGCGAACCAGGTGAGAATGTTTGTTCCCGGGCCTGGCTCATCCCAGCATGGAAGGTTGCTATAGCAGCCACTCATGGCTGCTGCCTGGGTGGGATAAGATCATAGGCTAAAGCTCAATTTTTAAGCTTAACAAGATTGACCTCTATCATATCTTCTGATCCTGCACCATTATTAGCCTGATCGCAGGTCAGTAGAGAACCCTTGTGGTCAGTTTGGTCAACAGTCTTCGGCTGAAGCAAGGAGATTAATAAGATGTCGCTTGTTTGTTCCTCATTGCTAATAAAGGTATTCGTTTCCCGGATAGTTGCTGCATTTCTGGAATGCCCCTCTAATTCCTGTATCTCAGAATTTCTAGCAGTAGACCAAATGGCTGGGTTAATACTCTTCAGTTTATCCTGTACTTTCTTTAATCTATCCAGAATTTTCACCTGCTCAACTGCATCCAATCGAGCATATGAGGATATCCAACTTGGATTCTCTTTCAAAAAATCATCTGCATCCTCAGTCGCTCTTGAGAATATGGTTGCTGCTGTACCCCTGAAGGGAACAGAGGAGAGAAAAAAACCTGCCAGGTTGGAATGGCAAAGAACATGAACTTATCAAAGGGTCAGAGGGCAATTTCAGACATGATGGGCCGCTAGGCCTGGCACGCTTAATTGCGCTCCAGGATCCATTTTAGATCCCAGCCAGGTATCAGTCCGGCCGTCCTTTAGAAGTGCAGGCCTGATTGTGCCTGGGGATCGGAGAGGAGGCGGGGATGCGCGGCGTGACATGCAGCCATACAGCCACACACTCCCGCGCTCCCCCGACTGCCCGCCCTCCGGGAGACAGGCGGGTGCAGCGGCCAATGAGGTCGCTGCGCCCGATCCCGGACTGTGGCTGGGGCCACGATCTGGCCAAGCTGCAGGTAACAGACATTAACTGCTGCCCATCCCAGACCATGGTCAATCCAACCACGCTTGGGTCCTGATCCCACCATGATTTCAGACCTCTGGGTGGCCAGAGGTCTGAAAGTGTGGTCTATGAGATTCCTGCCAGAGATTCATTGGGGTGAACATCTGGCAGGAATAACACAGGGGATTCACTGTGGGTGACGGTCTGAAATTACCCAGAGTGATAAAGAGTTGAACAAGAGTAATAATCAAAATGTGTTTTAGAGCTGAAACAGGTACCTAATTCAGTACCACAGATAATACTAGAATTTTTGATTAAATGAGCTATCTGAAACACAATATGATAGCTAAATATTCCCCAAAATTGATATTTTCTGATACCGGTATATCGATTTTTCATATCAGTAAATCTGTACCGAAAACCAAAAAAACGGGGATGGAAACTTGATCAAACCTGACTGGATGTCTCTATTTCAGGATCTGAAGTCAACATTCCGGGTTATCGGGTCCCTGAATTGAGCACCAATTGGGTAATGCTTAGTACGTACCAGAAATTTTATGAGTATACCTGGGTACTCGTTTCAGCTCCAGTGTTGAGTCAGTATCTGCTCTGAAAGCATGTTGTGTGAATTACGCGTAAATCTGTCTAGGAAGTTACAGCTGTCTCTGTGCTTTTACCCAGCTCAAGTCAGAGTATGTGCTAGATGAAGCTTACTTGAGATCAGGGCATTTAGCTATAGGAAGCTCTGCATCTTAAATGGGTCTCGTGCAAAGGAGGTCACTAAGGCTATGACACCCAGTCCCCTCTAATTCATTTACTAGAAGGAAAAGGCACAAGAGGAGGTGGGGGAAATTCTCAAGGCAACACATGGTAAATGTATAGCAAGCTAGTCAATAAGCTTCCTGCACACGCCTTCCTCCACACACCGAGTCAGCACCAACTGTAGCTCAAATAAACTCAACGGTTCATAGCTGTTGAGAGGGATGATTAGAACTTTAAAATGGATTCCTCGTTAGGGTTCTTTAGCAGCTTTCAAGTGCTATTTTAAACAACCACCAACCCCCCTCAAAACTCCCCCCCCCCAACCCTGACTAAGCAAGCCAAGAAAAAGTAGGAAATAACTTGTGAAGAAGAAATTAAGAAATAAAAATAAAATTGGACACGGCACTTATAAAGATTGCGGAAGTCTTGGGGTGGTAGTTCAATTAAGGATTTCAAAAAGTATCCTCTGTGCCCAGATTAACCAGCCTGCCCTTCATTACATTGAACATGTCATAAGAACATAAGAAGTGCCAGACTGGGTCAGACCAACGGTCCAGCGAGCCCAGCATGCTGCCTCCGATAGTGGCCAGTCACGGCGGTCTGGGAAAGGCACCCAACAGGTCACCATGCTATCCATTCCCTGGAGTCATCCCCAGGCTCCCAACAGTAAAGAGTTTTGTTCCCCAATCCTATCTGGCTAAGAGCTGCTAATGGACCTATCTTCCAGAAACATGTCCGAACCTCTTTTAAACTCAGCTATACCGCTGGCCTTGACCACCTCCCCTGGCAGTAAATTCCACAACCTAATTGTATGCTGAGTGAAAAAATACTTTCTTTTGTCTGTTTTTACTCTGCCATCTGTGAGTTTCATGGACTGTCCCCTAGTTTTTGTACTAGTTGAGAGGTTAAATAACCATTTACAAGTTCCACCCCACTCATGATTTTATAGACCTCTATCCTATCTCCTCTCAGCCATTTCTTTTCCAAGCTGAAGAGCCCCAACCTATCAAGCCTCTCCTTATACGGGTGCTGTTCCATACCCTGGATCATTTTTGTTGCCCTTCTCTGTACCTTCTCTAGCTCCGCTATGTCTTTTTTGAGGTGGGGTGACCAGAACTGCACACAATATTCAAGGTGCGTTGCACCATTGATTTGTATAGAGACATTATGATATCCTCAGTTTTATTCTCTATTCCCTTGCAAATAATTCCTAACGTTCTATTTGCTTTTTTGACCACTGCTGCACACTGGGCTGAGGATTTCAGTGTATTATCCACAATCACTCCCAGATCCTTTTCCTGAGTGGTAACTCCTAGCTTAGTACCCAGCATTGTGTACTCATAATTTGGATTATTTTTCCCTATGTGCATCACTTTGCACTTGTCCACATTAAATCTCATCTGCCATTTAGATGCCCAGGCACCCAGTTTTGTAAGATCTTGCGGCAGCTCCTCACAGGGTATTTTCAGACGTGACGGGGCGGCTTTCGCCCCGTAACGGAATCACCCATTTGATTCCCCACCAGAATCCCGCCGGAATCCCGCCATCACGGCCAGCAGATGTGCTGGCTGATCCTGGCGGGAAATCTGGGGGGGGGGGGTTTGCATGGCGCAACGTGTGGCTGCACAGCCTCGCCCCCCCACGCTCCCCCGGCCACGGTGCAGCGGCCAATCTGGCCGCTGCATCCGATTCCGACCCGTGGTCTGGGCCACAGGATCGGCGCCCAGAATCGGCACCGGTAACAGATGTTACCGGCTGCTGATTCTGGGTCGTGGTTCAGCTAACCACGCTTTCGGCCCTGGTCCCCGGATGAGGGCTGAAAGCATGGTTATTTTTATTCCTGCCAGAGTTTTACTGTGGTGAACATCTGGCGGGAATCAAAAAGACGTTACTGGACCATTCCCCACCACAGGGTATTGTCTGTGGTTGAGCATGATCTCGTAATGTCTGAAAATACCCACAGTCTGCTGACTACTCTGAATAACTTGGTGTCATCTGAAAATTGGATCACCTCACTTTTAACACCCTTTTCTAGATCATTGATGAATACATTGAAAAGAACTGGTCCCAGTACAGATCCTTGGGGCACACCACTTTTTACATCCGTCCATTGTGAAAACTGGCCATTTAGTCCCACTCTTTGCTTTCTATCCTTTAACCAGTTACCAATCCATAGCAAAACTGTACCTCCTATCCCATGGCTTTTTAATTTTCTCAAGAGTCGTTTATGTGGGAATTTATGAAAAGCTGTCTGGAAATTCAGGTACACTATATCTGCTGAGTCTCCCCTTTCCACATGCTTTTTTATGCCCTCAAAGAATTCCAAGAGATTAGTGAGGCATGACGTCCCTTTGCTGAATCCATGCTGACTCTTTGCCATTAAGCCATGTTTATCAATATGCCCAGTGATTCTGTTCTTAATCATAGTTTCCACCATTTTGCCCAGCACAGACGTCGCTGGGTATTTTCAGACGTTACGAGATCACGGTGAACCACGGTGAATACCCACCTGTGGTCACCGTGTCTCGAACGACTGTTTGGCAGCCACCATATGTTCGCCACGGTCAATACCCACATGGGGTCAATTTGAACCACGCTTCCCGGGCTAGCCGGGGGAATGTCCCGGGAAGCGTGGTCAAAAAGATCCCCAGCGGGGACCAAAAAAAAGTAACATCTGGCCGGTTGCCACGGCCCAACACGGCGGCCGCAGTGGCCCCGCCGCCCACCTGTCTCCCTGGAGGGCGGGCGGCGGAGTGCGTGGAGGGGGCGGGGCCGTGTGGCTGCACGTTGCGCCGCGCGGCCCTGCCCCCTCCCACATTCCCCGCCAGGATCTCCCTGGCACGTCTGCTATGGCGTTACGGGGTGATCCCGGGGGGGAATGATTTCTGTGATTTCGGTACGGGGCCAAAGGGCCCTGTAACGTCTGAAATCACCCAAACTTACCGGTCTGTAGTTTCCAGGATCACCTGTGGAACCCTTTTTAAATATTGGGGTTATATTTTTCACCTTTCAGTCCACAGGTACAGTGCCAGATGCCAACGTTAGGTTACAAATTAATACTAGTAGGTTTGCAATTTCACATTTGAGTTCCTTCAGAACTCTGGGGTGAATACCATCTGGCCATGGTAATTTGTTCGTATTAAGCTTGTCAATTTGCTCTAGAACCTCCTCCAGTGTCACGCTGATTTGTGACAGTTCATCCAATTAATCACCTACAAGTAGGGTTCTGCTGTGGGTATCTCCCCAACATCCTCCGCAGTGAAGACCGAAGCAAAGAACTCATTTAGCTTCTCTGCAATGTCCTTGTCCTTCCTGAGTGCCCCTTTTACTCTGGTCATCTAATGGCCCAACCGACTCCCTAGCAGGCTTCTTGCCTCTGATATACTTGAAAAAGGTTTTATTATTTGTTTTTGACTCTTTAGTAAGTCTCCTTTCAAATTCTTTCTTGGCCTCCCTTATTAGCACCTTACAGTTACATTGCCAGTGTTTATGCTCCTTTGTATTTTCCTCATTGGGGTTAGCTTTCCATTTCTTAAAGGATGCCTCTTTGGTTCTAAAAGCCTCCTTTGTGTCAGTGAAGACTGGGCTGTGGGAATGAGGAACTAGGGAGAGTCTGATGGGAGAAGTAGGATTTTTGGAGAGTTTGGAAAGGAGAAAACAAAGACCCTTTTAAAATGTGCCGCTGCTGGGGTGTGTGTCTGCGGGTGTACCACTGTGGGGGCGGGGTAAGGCACAAACGGGTGCACACCGATCCCTCCCCCTCCACATCCCTATGTAAATGAGCAACCTGAGTTGTTGCCAGTTGCTCCATGCGTGTGGGTGGAGATGTGTAGGTCGTGGGAGTATGCACCCCAAAATTTACACAGGATGCTCCTCTGCATGGAAGATGGGTGTCCATGTAGGGGAGTGTTTTGTGTAAAAACGGTCCCTGAGTATGTATTCAGGGTGGTAATTGGAGGAGTAGGGAGCCACATGGGTGAAGAGAGAAAAATGATTTAGGGAGCAGCAGACTTTTAGGCAGGTGAGGAAGTTGGCAGAAGGGAGGAGCAAAGTTCCCAGGTGGACACTTATCAGGAAATTAGGGCACAAAAATAGAATATTTGAAAGTGAGGGTTTTACCCGTGGGTACCAAATCAGCTCTATGGGGTAGCATTCTCCAGATTGTTAGTTACCAGAGGTATTTTCAACTGCTGAACCACTGAGTTACCATGAGGTAGAATGGTCCAGATGTCAACAGACTCCTGTGGAAACTATCCCAGGGAGTTACAAAGGTGTATTATTAGAGGGGTTTTTGGTTGGTTTGTTTGTTTTTTTCTAAATTATTTTTCGACATTTGGGCCCCTAGTATTTACACAAGCACTGATTGGCATGTCACTCGTAAAACCTTATGAAAAGTCTCTCTTTATATAATACAGTAAGATTTCACTATTACAAGAAAGCCAAAGTCTAGTCTATCCCAAGTCAAACAAACGAAAGGACTGATTAAAGTGTACATATTTCTTCAACTGACAGTGTACAAGGGAGCAATGTGGCCAGGTCAATTTCCAACCATCTTTGGGTGATTTCAGACATGATAGGGTGACATTTTCCCCTTCACAAAATCAACCTACTGATTCCCCGCCGGAATCAGCCGGCATGTCTGGGGAGGGGGAGGAGCTACACAGCGCTATGTGCGGCTGCACAGCCCTGCCCCCCACACTTCCCCAGCAGCTAGCCCTTCCGGAGATGGGCAGACGCAGAGGCCAATGCGGCTGCGGCACCCGTCCACCCCCCGAGAGATTGACCACGGCCCGGAATCGGCAGCGAGCACAGCCGCCGATTCCGGGCCGTGGTCAGGGAACAGATGTGACGTTGACATGCTCAACCACGGTGAATTCCATCATAGTTGAGCATGTTAACGTCATGTCTGTTGGGGGGGGGGGAAAGTGATTCCCGCTGGGAGTTCACCCCCATCGGGAATCACTTTGACCACGCTTTCGGAGATGGTCCCCGGACCATCCTCGAAAGTGTGGTTATTTTGATTCCCACCAGTGGTTCACTATGGTGAACATCTGGCGGGGTTCAAACAGACGTTATGGGACCATTCGCCACCACTGCCAATTGACTGTGGTTGAGCATGGTTTTGTAATGTATGACTGGGTGGACTAGAGGAAGCCATCCAGTATGATACCAAGCAGGATCCCACAGCCTTCAGTGATGTAGTTGAGGGCCTTAACCACTCAGCTACCCCACCTCTTTTCATAGAACAAACCCAGCTTATAGTGAAGGCAATTTATAACAACCCCAGATTCTAGACCCATTTGCGTCAATTGCATGTCATGAAACCCTATTAGAATGAACAGCCTGATATAATGAACTTTCCTCTACTCACATGGGGGTTTGTTATATTGAAATTATACCGTAAAAAGCCATTTCAACAATACTTTCTCATAGTGATGTTTGACTATATTATTTAAGAAGCACCTTTCCATAAAGTTCAGAAAAGGTCAATTAAGATAATAAAGGATCTAGAAAGAACATGTTGTGAGGGAAGGTTGAAGGAACTGAGTCAGCACAATCCTCTAGCCCGCATACGCCACAGCTTACATACGGCTAGAATGTGCGCATTGCATGCGCAGCACAGCCATGTAGGGCAAAGACACAACCCAGGCCAATGCGACTCCCACACACACACCACGGCCTGGGGGATGGAGCAGGAGCCATGCCTGCTCCATCCCACAGGCTGCGTTGTGTGTGGGCTCGGGAGGTCACATCAGCTTGGGTTATGCCTTTGTTCTGTGTGGCTGTGCTATGCGTGGGGACACACGCACACACCTGCGCATGCATTTTCTGGCCTGAGCACTACACCTGTATGTTTAGCATAGAAAACTACCAGCATAGCAAACTACCAGTTTGTTTAGCCTAGCAAATAGAAAATTAAGGGAATATATGTTAGCTATCTTCAAATATCTGATGATTGCCACAAGAAGATGCCAAGGAATTGTTCTTCACTGCTACAGAGAGCAGGACTAGAAATCATCGGTTCAAATTACAACCAAATAGACTTCAGTTAAATATCAGGGAAAATTTCCTAACAGTAAGAACTGTGCAGCAATGGAGCACATTGCCTAGAGAATTTGTAGGCTATCTGTGACTGTAGGTTTCCAAAAAACGAGACTGAACAGCCATCTGTTGGCGATGCTGTAGTTCTAGTTATTCTGCATCCAAGCTAAATGGATTAGATGCCCTCTGGGTGACCCTTGAGGTCTCTTCAACTCGATGACTCAATTCTTTCATTGGAATTTTAATCACTTTTATTACAAAACAAGTTTCAATTTACTTGAGAAAAATGTCTCTCCAGTTCTTGTTAAAGCAATTACTGTTACACTGTAGATTTTTTTTCTGTCATAGGAAAGCCTATTAATTATATTTATATTCTTCACTGACTTTGAACAACACACATTTGTCAAATAGTTTTTTTTCTGAAGCTCTTTTTTATGGCCTCAGACCAATTACTGCTTAATTAATGTACTTAGGCGCATTGTGAAATAATTTCTTATCATTAGGTCCATGTGACCCAAGGTGTCAAGGAGACAGTTGATGAGGACCTCTGAACTTCACACCCCACTATGTTCGACGAAACTCTAGTCTAGAACTATGCAATTTGTATTCCTTAATAAAAACAAACTGGGGAAGAATGAAATCCACTAGTCTGAATTTTAATCCCAGTCTAATAGCATTTTAAATAAAGTTTCTCTTCTGGAACGGGCTAAATAATGCTCGACTGTAGACCAACTAAGGTTCAATAACCCCGCATTTCTGGGACAAAAATGATGTCTTACTAAGAATTATGCAGTGGGATGTGCTGTAGCTAGGTGTTGTGTGTCATGGGGTCCAGTTTCTCAGGAAAATGTTCCTGTTCTGTGGACAATACTGGGTGGGCCAAATCTGATCAAATGATAATTTACTGGACCAGACTTATGTCCATCTTAAAAGCTGGCCAACGGTGCAGGACAGAGTTGGCAGTATTAGAGCTGAAACAGGTACCTGATTTGGCACCCACACAGGTAGTAGCCAACATTTTGATTGCCGTTTTGGGTGCCTGAATTGGTATTTTAGCGATTCTCAAGTACCCAGAAACCCTATATTTGGGGGGTTGGAGTTTTTTGAATACCCCAAATTACTCAAACTCAAAAAGAATACCCTCCAAATTCCTCAAAATCCAGGAACAGAATTAAAAATTCCAGGACCAGAAGTAGAAAAATTGGGATGCAATCGGTATTTCGATCACTTGGATACTTGATCATTTTAGGTACCAAAAAGTATCAGAAATGTTTGCATCAAAACGAGTACCAAAAATTCAATGGGTATACCTGGTTTTGTGGGTACTCATTTCAGTACTTGGCAGCATCACACTGCTTGCACATGTCCAGTTTTTGATCCACTGTACTCCCTGAGACCTTCTCAGCAGTACTGCTGCTGAACTAAGTAAATCCCATCTTACCTTGTGGTTTGTTTTTTCTTTACTAGACGCAGTACTTTATATTTGTGCTTATTGCTGTGTCTATGGCCAAGGTGATGGGTTGGACTGGCTGTTTTCTCCTTTGGGCCTCAATACTGTTTGGTGTAAGAGCTCTGTCCACCTGGTGTAGCTCAGTTTCCTGCTCTGGAATGGAGGGGCCAAGCCAGAAGTCCAGGAGATTTTGTCTGTGAGTGTAGCTTTGATCTACCTGGCTGAATCCATAGTTTGGCACGTGAGAGGCGTTGAGCTAGCACCCTTAATGAAAACTACTAGCTTTCTGAAGCCAAACTTCAGAAAGTAGGAGAATTTAAAAAGTAGGTCTCTTTTCTCGGGTACTCGTTTTTTTTGCTTGTTTGTGTTTAAAGGCAGGTGTTATTGTAACCTTGAGAAACAATCAGCTTATATTTCTCAGCACCACACCAAAGATGTCTTTAACTAATTATAAAAGAACTAGCATTCTTGTACGTGCTGTGTCTTTTTATAACTGAGGTGATCTGCAAGGTTGCTTGTTCATAAATTCCATCAATCAAGGGAGTCTAACTCCTTTGTGTGTCTTTAACATGGAGGTAAAACATTTTGTTGTGTGTCTTCTATGTCTTCTATATAGGCGACTCTTCTTTTGCAAGGTAGGGCTATGCAGAAGTGTCCCATTGGTCAGCATGTGACCTGTGTCCCCTTTTGTGCCTGAGAGGAAGAATAATATGAAGAGGAAGCTTGGCAGGAATATGTGAGATGTAAGCTCATTCTCTCCATTTACTTCCACTGGGCCATAGTTCCTTATATCTATGGGTAAAAATGAAACAAATATCCACAGCGAACATCATATTGAATATTTTTGTTCAGCAGTGGAACAAACTGCCTAAAGAGTAGGGCTGAAATGAGAGCCATTTTTTTTCTTGCGAAAATATCACGAGAATTGAGAATTGTCACCGAGACCTCAGTACAATCCGATAACAGATCGAGATCTTCATCAAGAAATTTCTCAAAATATCATTTATCATTTACCACAATTTACCATTTACTGTATACCGATTTACTGTGTACCGCTTACCATGTACTAGGGATGGGACACCGGGGAGAATGCCGGATAGCGGATTTACCGGTATCAGCTTTACCGGTATCAGCACATCAGATTTTTAACATTGGCCGCTTTACCGGGTTTTTTACATTGCAGCCATTGAATGGCCGCAATGTAAAAAAAACGGATAAAGTGGCCAATGTTTAAAATCTGGTATGCCGATACCGGTAAATATCAGATTATTGCATTAATCCAATACACCTGATTATCGGGTGTTTTGGATTTATCCGATACCAATATTCCCACCCCTTCCATGTACCGTGTTCATCCTGGTAATGCACATGCGCAAAATGCCACTTTGCACATGCACACTACTAGGATGAATGCGGTACATGGTAAGCAGTGCAAGGTAAATTTCTATACAGTAAATGGTAAATTGTGGTAAATGATAAATGGCATTTCGAGAAAAAATTCTCAACCAAAAATTGGCATTTTTATTGATTATCGTTTCTCGCTTAAAGCAAGTCAAGAACCGTGATTTTTAATGATAACTGGGAAAAACTCGAGAGCAAGTTTCAGCCCTAGTGGAATCTCCTTCCTTGGAGGTTTTCAAGAAAACATTGGACAGACATTGTCAGGAAGGCTTTACGTATTAGTGGTGGGCAATTTGTTTTTGTTTCTTAATTACTAAAACAAACAAAGTTGTCTGCTTTAGGAATTAAAATGCGAAAAGGATAGACCAGGGTAATGAAAAAGGACAAAAACAAAGAAAAATATCCCATCCATTTTTGTTATAAAAATATAAAAAACTGCATGCACAAAAAGGCTACCAGGGCTATTCTGCACATGCACACCCTTTCCCAAAACGGGTTTGGCAGCAGAGGCCCCATTTTGGAAAACAGCAGCCGTTCTGCACATGCGCCGCAGCCTTTTTACACATGTGTACATCTCAGACCGACTGCCCATTTCCACGCAGAGTGTTTTTATATATATTTTTTTTATTTGTATAATGAAAATAGATATTTCTGCCCCCCCCCCCCTTTTGTCCATTTTCATTACACTGGCCATTTTGTGCATGTGCAGTGATATTTATTTGTTTTATTTAATTTAATTTTATTATTATTATTATTATTTTATTTTGTTTTGTTATTTATTAATTTAGAGCTAGCGATGTACCTAAGAAAAACAAGGAAGGGGAGACAAGTGTTGTGGGCATAGAGGGTGAGACAGAGGGCATTTTCACAAAAGACACTCCCCACTCACTACCCACTACACTGCAGCCCTGCAACATGTATCATGGGTGGGGCGGGGTGGGTAGTTGGTGGAGAATGTCTTGCGTGAAAATGGCCATGGTTATATCAGGAAAGGAAGGGTTACTAAGGGGATGAGGAGCTAGGGAAAGCCTGATAGAAGAGGTAGGTTTTCAGGAGGCTATGAAGGTTGGGAGAGAGGGAGAGGTGTGAATGTATTTGGGAAGGGAGTTCTAGACTTGGGGGGCAGCAAAGGAGAAGAAAGGGCAAATACACTTTGAGGACCAGCGGAGCCATGAGCACGCAAAGTTATTGTTAGAGGAAGAGTGGAGCTTTCGGACGGGAGTGTAGCAGGAGACGAGTGTAGAGAGATGGGTTGGGGGGCAAGGCCATGGATAGATGTGAAGGTAAAGACAAGAAGCTTGTGCTGAATATGTTCAGATAGAGGGAGCCAATGAAGAGAGGAGAGAAGGGGTTGCATGTGATCAAAGTGGCGGGTGAGGCAGATGGTTTTGGCTTCAGAGTTTTGACTAAATGAGAGGGGGCAAGGTGAGAGCGGGTAAGGCCAGTGAGAAAGAGGTCGCAGTAGTCAAGGCTACAGATAACCAGAGCATGGACTAGGATTTTAGCAGTGGAAAATGAAAACTAAAACAAAAACAAAAAAACGAGTGATGTGTCTCCTGAACACCCACGGTATTCTTCCTTAGGGCAGGGGATTGGTCTAGGTGACCCATACGGTTCCTTCAGACTTTACTGTTCTCTGATTTTAAAGATTACTTCATCTCCAGATTTAAAGGCCCAATCCGGATAATCCAGAATTGTGCTTTTAAACAGAGCTGAGACAAGCCCTCATGCAAATGGGTGTCCTGCACTTCACAGAAGCCACTGGTCACCCACTCTGACTAGAGGCTGGGAAGGTGCCCAGGAGAGAGAATGAGCAGCTGGGGTGTCTTCTGGGAAGTGTAGTACTGAAGAAGCTTCCTGGCCGTTAGAAAATGGCTGACATGGTTTTTCTGGGAACAACACCTTCCGGAAGCCTGAAGTCAGCCACCGTTTCCCACAGCCAGGGATAGCGCGACATGGTGGCCAGAGAGAAAAGAAACTGGAGTCAGCCAGCATGGAGGTTCCACCGCACCTGGACATTCCACTGTCCCCACAGCCTGGAGCCGCCCTACACACCTCTCCCTCCATTGTGAGGAGCCCTGCTGCTGCCTCCCTCCACTGCCATGAGCCTCCCTCACCTGCACAGGCATTTATTTTTACTCTAAGTTTTGATACTCCTCAACAATTACCGCTTTCTCACCTGACGTTCTGCGCATGTTTTGGCTCTGGGAAAGAATCCGGATGCCAAAACATGCACTGGGCTCATCGGGTGCGAATGCCCCCTCCCCCCCTTATGGCTTAGCCAGTGATCATCTGATTGATTGCAGAGTAGAGGAAATCTGCTCTGCAATCTACCGGGTGATTCTTGGCAAAGCCACGCAGGGGGAAGGGGGGGCGTTCTCACCGGATTGAGCCCCACACATGTTTTGGCTTCCAGATTCTTTCCCACAGTCAAAACATGTGCAGAACATCAGGTGTGAAAGCTTTTAAATATTGCTGAATGTGTGTGAGTGCTCATTGGGTGCCTTGTAGGCTGCCCGCAACTGCGGGTATTACTCTGGAGCAGTAAATTCACCACTTGTTCCAGCTCTGCTTTTAAGCCCTCAAAAGCCACAATGACACAGAGTTTGGTCTTCTCTGTTTGATGTGTCTGACCTGCTGGGGTAACTCGTAGTGACTATTAGGCTTGGTCAGACACAATGCCAAGAAGAAAAGTACTTTGAACCAATCCGATCCACAGAGATGAATGGAACAAGTCATAGATACCTTCATTTCTTTTTCAGTCTCCCAACCGAAGAAGACCTTCCACAGCAGCTAAATCAGGGAAGATGGAGTGATCAAGAAGTTGTTCAATCAGACCAAGATGTTGGCCATAGGTTTATTCCAACAAAATTCTTGTGGTGATGCCCATTCACCCATCCCTGCCTTCCATCACTACCAAACACCCATGCCCTGCTGAGATGGATTCTTGTCCCAGATTCATCACATCACGGCTTGTAAAGCCAGGGAAGCTGTTTCTTGTTTTGTTGAGTACCTGGAGGCATGGCTAGCAGGCAGCACAGTAAAAGTAATTGTAGCCCTGAGCTTAATTTTCCAACAACTAAGCAATTACTTTTGCCTTTGGTTTCTTAAGGTTCAGAGAACACTGGGCTCTGGTTTCCAGGATGTTTTTGCCAAGGTGATTCATTTATCTTTGTTGTCTCAACATATAATAAGAGGGGGAAGTTAAAAGAAGTTATTGCTGACGAGTGGTGGTTGTCTCAAATGATTCTGGGAAAATTCCTGGTTAATGGGAGTTTGGTAATTGATGTCAATGGAGCAAGGATTTCATTCTCTCCAAAGACCACCCCCACACCCCGCACAATCATTTCAGGTTTTCAAATTGCAACTGTTATTTATTTGCTGAAGGTTTCTTAGTGGCATCAAGAATGCTATAGTTAGGGACCCGTGTTCACTGTGTTTTTCCCACTGGCAGCAAGGAGGAAGGAAATGTCATGTACATCGGTCTCTGGCATAGTTTTTAGATTAGGTTTAACCACCTTTCTAATTTCACAGATACTCTGATAGGGGTGTGCAGCAGGCACGTCAATTTTGGTTTTGTTTTCTAACCCCCTTCTTTGGCAGGGTGTGTGTGTAAACAAAACCATTCATTTTCATGTTTTACTCTTTTTTTAAAGATTATTTCTATTTAAAATAATTTAAAAAAGATCGCTGCACATGCATAAAATGGCTGCCACACACAAAGCCCATTTCCAAAATGGCAACATCAGTGTCAGTGCCGGTCTGCGGAAATGGCTGAATTCTGCACTAGTGGCCATTTTGTTCTTTGTGGTAATTTTAAAAACAAAAAGGATTTGCATATCCTTACTCTCTGATGCTGTCAGTTCTAAGCCTATTCTATTCCAGGTGGGCTACAGGCCTCTTGGGGTATTAGTTGGACACCCTTAGATAGTGGGGAAATGGCAGAGATGACTTCTCTGTGTATACAAAGTATAACCTATCTCCTACCCCCTGATCCTGCTTCTGCCACACTGCACAGAGATACTGATACAGAAGTGAAGGTGGATGTGCATTTTCAGGACACGGATCCAGGCACTCTTGTTGGAGTCTTGAGAAAGTTAGTGAGAGCTGTGCAACTTCAGTGCTTTCCATATGTGGACAGGGCCTCTCTGGCACACTGAAGCTTAGACTAGGAGTCAAAGTCCTTTTCTGACCAGATTCTGTTTCAACTGATCTGGTCAGTTCAGTTGGAACAAACCAAAATCAGACAAACAATTAGGGCTGAGGCTAGAGCCAGTGTTCTCATTCTGAAGAGAAATGCCGACCTATTGGGAGTGGTTGCGAGTGTTCGTTGGTACTTGGGCAGTTTCCGGTGATTCCATGCTTCCACCTCCCCCCACCCCATCATCATCCAGAACTTTTCATCACTTTCTGAGACTTTTCATCATTTTCGTCACTTTCTGGGACTTTTCATCATTTTTGTCACTTTCTGGGACTTTTTCATCACTTTTCATCACTTTCTGGGGATTTTATGACCATTTTATGGCAGTTTTGCAGTGTTTGTATGGTAATTTCCAACAGTTCCCTGATGCTCAGCCAGCATGTTTTCATCTCCACAGTTCCTGGGGGTGCACCTGGGGCCCAAACAAGGCTTGGGGCCAGCATGTAGCAGCCCCCATTCAGCTTGTGAAAAATAATAGAAAATGGCAAAAACAGCACTTGGTGAGATTTCTTTGGCTTTCTGGAGCAGCTCGTCCTGGAACCAACAAGAGAAGGAGCCACTTTGGATCTAGTTCTAAATGGAGTGGAGGATTTAGTGCGAGGGGTAACGGTGCTGGAGCTGCTGAGCAATAGTGATCATAATATAATCAAATTTGACATACTCACAGGAGGGAAAATGCAAAATAAAACCACTGCAGTAACATATAACTTTAGAAAGGGGAACTATGTAAAAATGAGGAAATTAATTAGAGGGAAACTTAAAGGAGCAGTTGCAAGAATTAAATGTCTACAGGCAGCATGGAGACTATTTAGAAACACCATCTTGAAAACTCAGATTAAATGTATTCCACAAATTGAAAAGGTAGGAAGAGGACCATACATCTGCCTGCGTGACTAAATGGTGAGGTGAAGGAGGCTTTGGAGCCAAAAGGGCATCATTTAAAAAATTGAGAGTCCCAAAGAGGCAAATAGGAAGAACATGAGGATTACCAGAGTAGATGTAAAAAGTTAATAAGGCAGGTCAAAAAGGAATTTGAGGAGCAATTTGCTAAAGATGCTAAAACTAATAATAAAAACTTTTTCAAGTACATCAGACACAGGAAGTCTGCTAGAGAGTCTGTTGGACTGTTAGATGACCAGGGGCTGGAAGGGGGGCTGAAAGAGGAAAGGGACATTACAGAGAAGCTGAATGAGTTCTTTGCTTTGGACTTCACTGCAGAGGATGTTGGGGAGATACCCACGCTGGAACCTTATTTTGTAGGTGATAAATTGGAAGAGCTGTCTAAAAATCAGTGTGACCCTGGAGCAAATTGGCAAAACTAGAGCAAATTGGCAAACTAAATACTAACAAATCTCCAGGACCAGATTGTATTCACCCCAGAATTCGGAAGGAACTCAAATATGAAATTGCAGACCTACTGTTAGTAAATTGTAACCTATCACTAGAATCTTCCACTGTACCTGAGGACTGGAGGGTGGCAAATGTAACCCAGATATTTTAAAAGGGATCCATAGGTGATCCTGGAAACTACAGATCAGTAAGCTTGATGTCTGTGCTGGGCAAAATGGTGAAAACTATAATTAAGAACATAATCGCTGGGCATATTGATGGGGAAGAGTCAACATGGATTTAGCAAAGGTAAGTCATGCCTCACTAATCTGTTGGAATTATTTGATGTGGTAAATAATCATATGGACAAGAGAGACCCAGTAGATATAGTGTACTTGGATTTCCAGAAAGCATTTGATAAGGTCCCACATAAAAGTCTCTTGAGAAAATTAAGAAGTCATGGGATAGGAGGTAGTGTCTTACTATGGATCGGTAACTGGTAGGGATGTACGAATGCGGTTCGGGGGTTCGGCCTGAACTCAGGGTGTTTGGCCCATCCACGAACCCAAACTGCCCCCCGCCCGAGCTGACCGACTAAAGTTTGGGTTCCGAACCCGTTTGGGTGGGGGGTGGGGCAGGGGGGAACCCGGTTTCCCCTCCCTCCAGGCTGTGCTGGTGGTAGGGGCACCGGAGGGGAAGGCACACCTCCCCACCCCCCCGTGTGATCTACTAATTTTTTTTTTTAAAAACCCCACCCCAGGGATTGCCCTACCTGGTGGCACCAGGGGTCCAGTCCCAGGTCCAGCGGCGGTGGTGGGTCGGGCTTCGGAGGTGCTGTGGAGCACTTCAGACTTCTACTAGACCTGAACTGCTCCTCAGCACCACCATAGCTGGCCCCGCTGCCACCGCCGAACCCGGGGCTGGAGCCTGACCTACCTGGTGGTGCCGGGGCTCCGGACCCGGGTCCAGAGGCAGCAGTGGGGCCAGCTCCGGTAGCGACAGCGGAGCGCTTCAGGCCTCTACTAGTACTTCTGGGTCACCTAACACAGTCACCTGACCCGGAAGGCCTAGTAGAGGCCTGAAGCACTCCACAGTGACACAGGAGCTGGACCCGCCACCGTGGGATCTGGGGCTGGAATCCCGGGGTGGTTTTTTAAAAAAATAATAATTTGTAGGCTGCGCAGTGTGGGGGGGAGGTGAGATCTGGTACCCCCTCCACCTGCACAGCCTGGAGGGAGGGGAAACCAGGTTCTCCCCTGCCCCCCGCCCGAATGGGTGCACCCCTGAAAACAGGTTCGGGCTGAACAGCCGAACCCCGAATGGTTTTGGGGGAGTGAACTCCGAACGGTTCGAACCTTCGCACACCCCTAGTAACTAACTGGTTAAAGGATAGGAAGCTATTCATTCTGCCATTTGGAATTGCCCATGACTTTCCACAGCTTTTCCGCTAGCATTCCACTAATTTGTGCTGGCATTCTGCTAATTCGGAAACTGTTGGAACAATCTCATAAACTTTCAGAACAAACATTTTTCCACTACATCGTGGTGCCAGCAGAAATTTTGGAAGATCAAAACTGCCGGATCAAACATTGTTCCACTATTTTTGCAGTCGGTGGAAGTAATGGAATGAAAGTAGTGGAATTGCAGAAGTAGTGGAATTAAAGTAACAGATTGAACGTCTTTATCACACCATGCTTCTCACTGTGGAAGAGCTTTTTGTACGGGAAAAAGCAAATGCAGTGGCTTGCTGTTTTAGCTCTAATTTGGACCGGTGCTGTTTAATGTATTCATTAATGATCTGAAAAAGGGCATTAAGAGTGAAGTGATCAAATTTGCAGATGACACCAAGTTATTCAAGGTAGTTAAAACACGAGCAGACTGTGAAGAACTGCAACAGGATCTTACGAGACTGGGTGCCTGCTGCCTGGGTATCTAAATGGCAAATGAGATATAATGTGGACAAGTTCAAAGTGATGCGCATACGGAAAAATAATGCAGACTATGAGAACACAATGCTGGGTAGTAAGCTAGGACCTACCATGCAGGAAAAGGATCTGGGAGTGATTGTGGACAATACACAGAAATCCTCAGCCCAGTGTATAGCAGCAGTCAAAAAAGCAACCAGAATGTTAGGAGTTATTCACAAAGGGATAGAAAATAAAATGGAGGATGTCATAATGCCTCTGTACAAATAGATGGTGCAACCGCACCTGGAATATTGTGTGCAGTTCTGGTCGCCCCATCTCAAAAAAGAAATAGTTGAACTAGAAAAGGTACAGAGAAGGGCAACGAGAATGATAAAGGATATGAAATGGCTTCCGTATAAAGAGAGGCTTGACAAACTGGGTCTCTTCAGCTTACAAAAGAGAAGACTGAGAGGGGACATGATAGAGGTTTATAAAATCTTGAGTGGTATGGAACGAGTAGATAGGGACCAGAAATTTACCCTCTCAAATAGTACTAGAACTAGGGGACACTCTATGAAACTAGCTGCTGAAATATTTAAAACAAATAAAAGGAAGTACTTTTTCACTCAAAACATAACTAATTTATGGAATTTATTGCCAGAGGATGTTGTCAGACCAGTAGTATAGCTGAATTTAAAAAAGGAATGTATAAGTTCTTAGAGAATAGGTCCATTAATGGCTATTAACTAAATAGCTTACAGGATGAACTTCTTACTGTTGGGACCTGGGAATGAACAACGGGGAATGAATTTCCGATCGTGACTGTTGGTTCTTCTCCCATGCAATTGAGATTGACCACTGTCGGCGGACAGGATGCTGGGCTTGATGGACCATTGGTCTGATTCAGTAGGGCACTACTTAAGTTCTCAAGTTCTTGTTTCAGGTCTACAAATTATTAGGGGTGGGAATTCCAGATCCACCAAAATCCGATATGGCCGGTATTTAGCCATACCGGATTTAAATTCGAGATCTGGTAATCCTGGTCCTACTGGATTTTTTGCATTGGTCTCGGATCTCATTTTTTTTTTTTAAATGACTTTGTGGCAGTTGGGCAGTTTTTTTGTTTTGCACTTGTTGAATCCCTTCCTGTCCCCTCCCTGTGGTGCAAACTGTTACATTTGGTGTTTTTGTTTACCCTGCCTTGGATTGGTTGCCTTTTTTGAAATCAAAAAAGGCATCCAATCCTGAAGGTTTCCTAAGATTTTTTAGAGAGAGTGATGTCTCTGTGACTGGGGGTGGGCCCTTGGCTGGCTGGAGTGGCAAATAGTAATGTAGGATTTTTCTGCTCGAAGGTTATCCCATCACTGTACGGGAGGGTGAGGTCCCGGATCCTTGCAGAGTTATTATTATTATTAACAAACATTTATACAGTGCCAGCAGTGTACCTGGCACTTTACAAAGTAATAAAATAGACACAGTCCCTGCCCCTAGGTCTTAAAATCTGAGAGACAGAAGTTGGGGGAGAGACATAGGAAGGGGAACAGAGGGAGAGACAAGGGGTCTAACATTCATGAAGATGCAAGATCTCAGGTGCACGTACTTGGCTTGGTTACAATGAGAATGACAGCAGGCAGGTCCATGTGGCAAGGATAAGGGTAAACAGACCATAGGTATAGGAAATAGTGGTTCAGCAGGATAAAGAGTCAGACAGAGCAGAGCAAAAGAGGTGAGTTTTAAGGAGAGATTTGAAGGTATGAAGGGAGGGGGCAAGGTGGATGTGGACAGGGAGGGAGTTCCAGGCATGGGGGGCAGCAAGTGAGAAGGGACGAAGGCGCTTAGGGGAGCAGGGAAGGCGTGGAAGGGTGAGAGAAGGGACAGAGGAGGAGCGAAGTGCACGGGCTGGAGTATGGAGGGCGATAAGTGCAGAGAGGTAGGGGGGAGCAAGGTTGTGAAGAGCTTTATAGGTGAAGACTAGGAGCTTGTGCAGGATTCGTTCAGGAAGGGGAAGCCAGTGAAGCGAAGAGAGGAGGGGCTGCACATGGTCGAAGCGACTGGCGAGGTAGATGACCCTGGCAGCAGAGTTTTGGACAGAGATGAGGGGAGAAAGGTGAGACCGGGGAAGGCCAGTGAGAAGGAGGTTACAGTAATCGAGGCAAGAGATGACCAGAGCATGAACAAGAGTTTTGGCAGACGAGACAGAGAGAAAAGGGCGAATCTTAACAATGTTAAGGAGGGAGAAGCTGGTGGCAGATGTCAGCAGTTGCTGTCACCAGCGCAGCGGTGGGCAGCAGCAGCAGCACTGGGTGAGCAGTGTCGACTGGAAAGCATCATTGGGCATTGTTACATACCCAGGTGCTTGACAGTCAGCACACGACTGATAAAATCTTTGGAGTGCTGGATGGGTGGGTTTGATGCCAAGGTTCAAACATCAAGGTCGGTTACTTTGTAACTGAGAATGCCCAGAACATGATTGCAGCCATTACTTGTGGTGGCTACACTCATGTTTGCTGAACCTTGTGGTTCAGGTTGCCTTAAGTTGGACCGAGGGCTTTGAGGCACGCCTCAAAAATGGCAGGAAGATTTCCAGTTTCTTCCATCGGTCTAGTTTCAGTCAGTCGGGCGCTGCGAGAGAAGCAGGAAGAGTTGGGCTCCCCACTTCACCGGCTGGTACAGGATGTGGCCACAAGGTGGAACTTCACCTTCTTGATGCTGCAACGTCTCCTGGAGCAGAAGGAGGTGCTGCATGCCCTTTGCTTGTCATGGAGCATTGGAGTAACACCACTGACTGGAGAGGACTGGTCAGTGGTGGAGCAGCTGACCCAGGTTCTGGAGCCATTTTACAAGGCTACTGTGGAGGTTAGTGTGGACGTCTCTACTCTGAGCCATGTGATGCCGCTCTTCATGATTCTGCTTCGACGGATGCGAGCTGTGCTCTCTCGAACTGACCTGTGTGTGCCTATGAGGGCGCTGGCAAAGAATTTGGTAGATGAGCTGAATAGGCATTTCGACAGCTTGAAAGTGAGTCAGTCACATTTCCTAGCTGCGCTACTCGACCCACGGGTCAAGAAGAACATGACCGCATTTGCTGAATCCTTCAAGAGCAACAGGGTCAACCTCATCAATGCGGTGCGACAGTATTGCCCGGTGCAGCCGACCCTGCTGCACGGGGCAACTACTGTTTCTACAGGGGTTGCAAGTGGGGGTCAATCCACCAGGGACTGGTGGTTGCGGTTCGGAAGTTCAGAGTTTGGCTCGAACTTGGCCTGTTCGGATGACCGAACCCGAACCCGAACCTGAACTGACCGAACCGAACTCTATCTCAAACGTAGAAATGACCAAATAGTTCGGTCAGTTGGATCGCGTTCGGGTGAGTTCGGGTGGCAAAAACGTGTCACAGGAAGGCAAAACGTGACAGGGGTGGAGAGGCTTGGAATAGCAGTCAGCCTGCCTAATCATCATCCCTTTTCGCCTCAGACCACTGACTTTGCAGTCTGCGATTGGCCACAGGCTAGGCTGCATGGAGCCAATGGGGCTTGCAGTGAGGCAGGCATTGCAAGAAACAAAAATCATTGGCCTCCCCCCTTCCCAACACCTTCTGAGCTAGTCATTGTTCCTGACAGCAGATGTTTCAGAAGGCTCCCTCTCTCAGCAGTTTTTGTTCCTTCCTATTCCTAATCCATTGCCATCCTCCTCCTATTTCACCCATCCACCCATTTACCTCCATATTATCATTTATTTAGATTATATTAGATAGATTTAGGTGTTATTTTTTGTTTTTACCCCTCCCTGTGTTCAATCTTCCTCCCTCCCTCCCCCCTTCATTGAATCCTTTCCCTCTCCCTCTCTCTCTCTCTCTCTATATATATTCCATCCCTGATTCCCTTCACCTGTTTTTTTATTTATTTTGAGTAGCATTAGACTGATTTAGGTTTCATTTCAGTTTTGTACCCCCCTCTCTGTGTTCTTTGTGTTTCCCCCCAATCCCATATATATATATATGTATATAGATTGATATTAGATTAGAGATAGTAGAGTTGTAGGAGTTAGCTGAGATAGAGATAGTGTTTAGAGATTTTTTTAGTGTTTGTACGAGTAGGCCTTTGTACTTAGTAGGGCTGAAGCGGCAGCAGCTGTAACCGCGCCGCCATTCCAGTCCGAGAACTCTGCACTTAGTGTGTCTTGCTACTGACTTCCCCTTGATATTTCCGTGATTCCGCATTACCTGCTGCCAGTATCTGCAGAATCGACATGTCTGCAGTTTTTGAACACAAGCGGTTTTATGTCATCTTCCACCCCTGAGCGTGAGTCCCTGACACACCATGATGCTGAATAATAGATCATTGAATGAATGAACTTAGGGTGACTCTAAGTACCAGCTGCTTCAGAGTCCGCTGCAGGGGGTAGCAACTGTGTCACAGGGCACAGGGTACATTTGTGCCCATGCCCTACCTTGGAGGGGGCCGGCAGCAATCACGACTGGCCCCAGGCATATGCGGCCTCCGCGGGAGCCGGGATCCCTGCTCCTGAGTCCCAGAGGAGTCTATCTTGCACCACCGGCACCACCTTTTTAAACATCTCAGTTGTAGCCCCGCAGCACTGCTACATGGGAGGGGGAAGAGTCCCCCCGTCCCCTCCTTCGCAGAAAATGTTGCTGCCTTGTAAACAAAGTTCTTCTTCAAGGGGCTCCTTCCATTCTCACAAATGGGAGAGTACCAAGCCTAGAAAGAGGCGGTGGGGGAATTTTCTAACAAAATGATGCTCCATGCAGTTTGGATCTACAGCCTGGGAGGGGGGTAGCAGGCAGGAGCAGCCTGTTCTGGGGGAGGGGGTCCATTCAGCTGGGGGAGGGTTGGTTGTTCAGTGCTGTCGGTTAGAAGGATGGACAGATTCTCCCTCTTCCCTTTGTGATCGCCGCATAGAGAGANGTTGCTGCCTTGTAAACAAAGTTCTTCTTCAAGGGGCTCCTTCCATTCTCACAAATGGGAGAGTACCAAGCCTAGAAAGAGGCGGTGGGGGAATTTTCTAACAAAATGATGCTCCATGCAGTTTGGATCTACAGCCTGGGAGGGGGGTAGCAGGCAGGAGCAGCCTGTTCTGGGGGAGGGGGTCCATTCAGCTGGGGGAGGGTTGGTTGTTCAGTGCTGTCGGTTAGAAGGATGGACAGATTCTCCCTCTTCCCTTTGTGATCGCCGCATAGAGAGAACTGGGGGTTCAGAGCAGCTACAATGAGGCAGAGAGCCATACCAACAAAGGGGAAGAATTTGTCCTTGGCACCCTAACGCACAAGGGAATTCACAGAAGAGCAGGGACTCCCCCCCCACCAGGCTGTAGATCCAACCTGCATGGAGTGTCATTTTGTTAGAAAATTCCCCCACTGCCTCTTTCTAGGCTTGTTATGCTCCCATTTGTGAGAATGGGAGGAGCCACCCGAAAGAGAACAGAAGATTGCTGCCTTGTAAACAAGGTTCTTCGAGATGGCTCCAAACATTCTCACAAGCACCCACCCTTCCAACCCGACATGGAGTTGTTTAGGTTTGGAAGGATTGTGTTGGGTTTAGGTACCTTATATAGGGTGGGGGCGTGTGAACGTCACGTGGTTTTTTTTTAGGCTAGTGAGCTTGGTATATGCCAGTAAGAGAAGGGTGCACAAGTGAGAATGGAAGAAGCCCCTCAAAGAAGAACTTTGTTTACAAGGCAGCAACTTCCCCTGTGCCACAGTGGCTACGCCCCTGGCTGCAATGCTGTGAGAATTACAAAGCTACCAGGCTTAAGAGAAAAGGGAAACTGTGACAAACCTGCCACTTTCACATGAAATCTACATTGGCGAAAATACCGTGGCAGCAACAGCAGAAAACCGTGAGAGCAAGGCACGAAAATGGCTTCCTTCCTAACCGTGCTGCTTGGGGCGGAAGAGCACTTTCCACCAGTAAACAGCATTTCAGCCCTACTTATTAGATAGATAATCCATTTAGTTGCTATCATTTAGAATAGTTATAGCAGTTAGATTGTGTGTGTGTGTGTGTGTGTGTGTGTGTGTGTGTGTGTATATATATATATATATATATATATAATATTAGATTAAAAATTTAAATAATTTTTTACAATTTTTTAAAAAAATAAATATATAAAAACATTATTTTGGAGGGAGAAATGGAGAAGGGAAGGAGAGGCTGGTCTGCTGCCCATAGGGGAGCAAATTGGGCATGTGCCAGAGGCAGCAGGGACCGTGTCAGGGGAGTGGCAGCAGGCAGCAGCAGTAGCCAGAGCACATCACCATGCCCCAAACTCAGCAGGCCTGCTTTAGGGCAACAGGCTTCAGTAGCTCAGCGGCACCTCCTGGCAGTGCCCTCCTCCACTGCCACGCAGGGCACTGGAAGGCCTGCAGTACATGAGGCTGTGTCTGTCTCTGCTTTTGGTGGTGCTGGAGCAGGTGCTGGGCTGTTGTGATGTTCCTACAGGGCCACCAATGTTCCCCATTGTCGAGGTGATCCCCAGCAATCCAGAGCTGGTGGATCCTACCCTGACTGTTAGAGGCAGGGTCCGATCCCCAGGCAATGTCCGTAGGGAGAGGAATAACAGCAGCAGCAAAAGCACTAGCAGCTATAGAGGGGGTCACAGGGAGAGTGCCAGCAGCATGGCGGGCACGGACAGTCTAGCCTCAGGATCCCAGTACTCCCCTTCATGGGACATTACCATGATCGGGGTCAGTGAAGAAGAGGCAGACTCTAGTGTCGCAGAGGAGATGTCTGCAGCTGAGGCAATGGCTGAGCCTCCTCCCAGAGCTGTTTCCAGTGCCACCAAGTTCTCCCCTGCCCAGCAGCGCTGGTAGCAGTGCGTCACGCAGGGCGGGCCAGAAGGCAGGAGGGGAAAAAAAATCCTCAGTCTGGGAACATTTTAAGCTGGTGCGGGCAGATGATCCCAGAGAGGTGCAGTGAACTTTGTGCAATAAACTGGTGAAGTGTGGGCAGGTGCTCGCCAACCTTGGGACAACTGAAATGATGAAGCAACTCAAGGCATGCCACAGTGCTCTGATGCTTAGTGGGATGGCAGGGGACATGGATGCCAGTGGATTCCCGACTGCAGGCATGGCCAGTCGCCCGACTCCTTCAGCGGGCAAGCGTCCCGCACCAACTGCTGCTGCCCCTAGCCGCAGGAGCAGTATGGGGGCAGAACATTAGCAGGAGCCTCGCCAGCAGCAGCGTCAGTCCACCATGGAGGAGCTGGGGTGGGGGCAGCTGCCAAGGCCATCGGGTGCTGGAGGGTGGCCCGGCTTCTTTCAGGAGAAAGCCAAGTGCCTGTTGGCCAAGATGATTGCACTGGATGGGCAGCCCTTCTCTATTGTAGAGGACAAGGGCTTCCAGCGGCTGATTGGTTTCCTGGCCCCCCAGTTTAAGCTGCCTTCCTGCTCCACCCTGAGTTGGACTGTGGTGCCAGAGCTGTACAGGGCTTTGAAGGAGTGGGTGAGGGAGAAGCTGGCAGAGGTTGGGGGGGCCACGGTCCACTTCACCACTGACTTGTGGTCCTCCAGGAACGCCCAGCATGCCTACCTGGCAGTGACTGCACACTGGTGGCAGGACCCAGAGGCAGCACTTGGCAGTGGCAAGAGGGGTCCTGAAAGAGGGTATAGGTGGGCCCTGCTTCCGGCACAAGTCATGGACAGCACAAGTAATCTGGGTCTATCCCTGTCCCCAGCCCTAGTCGTAGCAGCAGCAGCACCAGCACCAGAAGTAGGATGAGCAGCAACAGCAGGATCCCTACTAGTGCCAGCAGCTCCTCCTGTGTGCAGGCCACTCTGGGGAGCATGGGGCCCAGCACAAAAGGGCAAGCAGCATGGCTGAGAGCAGTGGGGCAGGTGGTGCCCACCCAGAGCTACAAGAGGGAGTATGATGGCGCCTCAGCAGCAGTGGAGACCTACCTAGAGGAGGAGCCATGCATTGATCCCACTGGCGATCCCTTCACCTACTGGGCCAGCAAGGCCAACGTGTGGCCAGCCCTGTTGAAAGTGGCCAAGGGCATCCTGTCTATCCCACCAACCAGCACTGGGGGCCAAGTTGGTGGAGCAGTTGCTCTCCTTGAAGGTGAATCTTCAGCTGCTGGGATTCCCTGAGCTGCCCCTGGACAAGGAGTGATGGTGCAGTGGCACACGCCATCCCATGCCAGGGGCAGTCTTGGGACGGGGCTCCTCCTCCTCCTCCTCCTCAATCTGGACTAGGGCTACTGCTCCTATGCTGCTG
The DNA here is from genome assembly GCA_003113815.1 of Sphenodon punctatus. Taxonomy (NCBI): domain Eukaryota; kingdom Metazoa; phylum Chordata; class Lepidosauria; order Sphenodontia; family Sphenodontidae; genus Sphenodon; species Sphenodon punctatus. The sequence goes on along the minus strand of QEPC01003849.1, from coordinate 502,333 downwards.
ATGTGCTGTCTCTCCCTCCCAATGCCTGGCACCCGCCCCCCCTCTCTCTCTCTCTCTCTCTCTCTCTCCACAGTCTTTGCTAGCCTATCTGAGTGCCCTGCTGCCAATGTCCCAGCCTGCCTGCCCTACTGCCTCTCATGCCGCGCTGCCCGTCTCCCTGCCCAGCTTGCTACTAAGCTCAAAGCATGCCTCAGTCTGCCTTCTTGCCTCCCATGCCAAGGTGCTTGTCTGCCCACCCAGGTTGCCTAGCTCAAAGCCTGCCCAAGACTGCCTGCCCTACTGCCTCTCATGCCATGCTACCTGCCTGCCCACCCACCCAGGTTGCAAATCTCAAACCCTGCCTCAGTCTGCCTGACTGCCGCTCATGCCATGCCACCTGACTGCCTGCCCTGGCAACCAATGTCTGCTGATGCACACACACAAAGAGCTCCCACAGGCTACAGCTCACTTCTAGTGATACCCTTAAGTCCTCCATGCCCTGCAGCTCCAATCACCTTCCGTCTCAGATGGTAGAGGAGTAATCCTGCTAACAAGTTGCAGGTGCGGGCAGGCCAAACTCACCTGCTTATGGTAAAGTTACTTCAGCCCCATAGGTATTGCTGAAATGCACACGGGCACTGCCGGGACAGTGACTCACCCCACTCCTGGTTGGGCAACAGTGATCTCCCCACGTCCTGCACACACACCTGTCTGCTGATGCTAGTGCCAATGGCCCCCAGGCAAGGCCTATATGCTATCTGTGCCAAGGGTTCTGTACCCTGGCAATCAATGTCTGCTGGTGCCAATGGCCCCCAGGCCTATATGTCATCTGTGCCAAGGGTTCTGTACCCTGTCAACCTATGTCTCCTAGTGCCAATGGTCCCCAGGCCAGGCCTATATGCTGTGTGTACCAAAGGGTTCTTTACCCTGGCAACCCACTGTCTCCTATATGTTGTCTGTGCCAAGGGTTCTGTACCCTGGCAACCAATGTCTTCTGGTGCCAATGACCCCCAGGCCAGGCCTATATGCTGTGTTTACCAAAGGGTTCTTTACCCTGGCAACCCACTGTCTGCTACTGCTAGTGCCAATGGCCCCCAGGCCTATATGCTGTCTGTGCTAAGGGTTATGTACCCTGGAAACCAATGTCTGCTGGTGCCAATGGCCCACAGACCAGGTCTATATGCTGTCTGTTCCAAGGGTTCTGTACCCTGGCAACCCACTCTCTGCTGCTGCTAGTGCCAATGGCCCCCAGGCCAGGCCTATATGCTGTCTGTGCCAAGGGTTCTGTACCCTGGCAACGAATGTCTGCTGGTGTCAATGGCCCCCAGGACAGGCCTATATGCCGTCTGTGCCAAGGGTTCTGTACCCAGGCAACCCACTGTCTGCTGCTGCTAGTGCCAATGGCCCCCAGGCCTATATGTTGTCTGTGCCAGTCAAGGGGTCTGTATCCAGGAAACTCAATGAGTGCTGCTGCTCCCAATCATGCCATGAAGTCTGTCTGCCCACCCAGGCTGCCAAGCTCAAAGCCTGCCTGATTGCCGCTCATGCCACGCTGCGTGTCTGCCCGCCCAGATTGCCATTTCCAACTCAAAGCTTACCTCATCCTGCCTGCCTGCCTGCCTGCCTACGTCTCATGCCAAGCTGCCATGTCTACCTGCCTGCCTGCCCACCCAGGTTGCCAAGCTCAAATTCAGCCTGAATGCCGCTCATGCCATGCTTCCTGCCTACTCCAGCAACCCAAGTTTGCTTCTGTCAAAGGGCCCCACCTCCCAGGCTTATATGCTGTCTGTGCAAAGGGTTCTGTACCCTAGCAACCTGCTGCTGCCAAAGGCACCTACCCACTGGGCCCATAAAAATGCTGTCTGTGCAAAGGGTTTTGTACCCTGGCAACCAGCAATCCACTGTCTAACCACCAACACCCACTGACCGCTGCCAAGCAGCCTGTCTCTCTTTCTCTCTGGCACACCCACACAGACACAAGCCCTGCCCCTCCTGGGGGGATGTCTGTAAGTTGAGACCCTGCTGCTGCCGGGCACATCTTTGGGTTAATACCTTAACTATGCTACATGTGGAGCCAGCCAGATGCTGCTGCTAGGGACTAACAAGCTGTATGAGATTCTGCCACCTGCCTTACAGAACTTCAGCACATAGGGATTAAAGATTGGACAGGTCAAATGAAGCACGTAACAACAAATATAACAACTTTTATTAAAACTATTTAAACAACAACAACAACAAAACAACAACAACATTATGAAACCAAAACCAAAAATTTAAAGGAAACTTATAAAGGAAATGAATAGTCTCTGGGCCTGTCCCCCAGGACTTGGGGGAAAGGCAGAAGGCGTTGGGGCACAGCACAGGACTGAAGGACAGCCACCTGGTCCTCTTCCATCTCATAGCTGTGGGAGACGGCAAACTCCACGGCCCCTTCCACATCCTGTTGCCACCTGGAGACCGCCTGGTGGTACAGTTCCAGGCGTTCCATCTCGGTGGAGACATACTGGGCGTACACCTCCACCTTCTTTTTCTCTACCTCAAGCACCTGGAACTGTTCCATCAGGTGGTTCTCCAGGCAGCGTATGCCCTTCATCATTTGGCAGCTAGGCCTCTCAAGTTCAGCCCCAAAGGCCTTGGTTGCAGCAGACTCCCGGGGCCTGGGAGACTCCACATTGGGTCTGGAGGAGGGGGAAGGGCTTACATGCTGGAGCTTCCAGGTTGCCTTCCCCCCTTCTTCTGGCATTGAGGCTGAGGCTCCATGGCCACGCCAGAGTCCTCTGGCTGCCTCCTCTTCAGGCCATGGAGCTTTTCATTATGGGCAATGAGCCCCGATGTGGCCCCCTCTTTCTGCCTCCTGATTGTTTTTCCACAGAACTAAAGAGCATAAAAAGATAGGAACATAAGAAGTGCCATACTGTGTCAGACCAATGGTCTGTCAAGCCCTGGCTGCATTCTGTCGCCACAAGTGGGTGGACTGGGTGGCCAATCTCTCTCTGAAGGGGACTTCCATTCCTAACAGGTCACAGGGCAATCCATTCCCTGTTGTTCCAGGCCCTGTGCCTTACCTTGCATATGGCAATTCCGTCGACCATCTCATAAAACCTCCAGACATCCAACCTTCTCTGCCGAATGTCTGGGGGTGTCAATGGTGACCTCTGCCTAGGGGTCCTCCTTGGCCTGGCACCAGTGCTGGGACTGGCATATGATTCCTCTATGAAATGGGAACACATTAAGAACACCAAAGAAATACCATGCATTTATGATGATGCCTCTAGTCCTCCCTCCTTGGGGTGTTAGGGATGGCAATGGGAGATGTGGCCCTGGCTGGCACATGCAAATCCTGCCCTCCTTGGGGTGCTGTGGAGGGATGAGACCCTTGTTTGCACGTTCAAATCCTACCCTTCTTGGGGTGCTCGTAGCGATGGCAACTTGAAGTACCCTTGCTGGCACGTGCAAATTCTGCCCTCCTTGGGGTGCTAGGGGATGCTAGGGATTGCAACTAGAAAGGCCCTGGCTGTCACATGCAAATCCTGCCCTCCTTGGGGTGCTAGGGGATGCTATGGATTGCAACTAGAAAGGCCCTGGCTGGCACATGCAAATCCTGTCCTTATTTGGGGGTGCGTAGGGAATGGGATGGCAACTGGAGAGTGGAGACCCTTGCTAACTTGGCACATGTTTGGGTGGGGGTGCTGCTCATGTCTGACATCTGGAAGAGCCCCCCCACACACTACAGTACCCTCTCTCTCTCTCTGTGACAAGCATCCGCTGCTACCCGCTGATGCCCAATGTTTGTGCCTGACTGATGTCCACCACCCACGCACCCACCCGAACGCCAGTGAGCTCGCTCTAACGGATAGAGCCTTTCTTGTCCTCAAAGTAAAACAAAAGTTTACAACCTGGCAGAACCTCCTGTGCCCACCGCTTGCTCCTCATCCAAGGTGCCAGACACCACCACCAAAGGTCCAGGGGCAGCGACCTCTTCCTCCTCCTCCTCTGAGAGCACCACGTTGACCCCATCCATGGCATCAGCACAACAGCCTTCTTCATTTTTTTAAAAAAACCACACACTCAATCCAACCAAAACCACCACCCACCAAACACAGTCACCCATCACACACCAACACTCACCAACCAGACAAACAACACAGCCAAACCAAACACAAACAGTCAAAACACACAAACCGAACAGCCACCCAGCCAAACACACTCTCACCACACAGCTCCGCACGCAATTGAATTTCCGGTTTCATGCACGATCACGTGCTCTTGAGATACTTTTTCTGAAAGCCCGAACTGAACTGAACACAACTGAAACGAACGCCCGAAACCAAATTTGGCGAATGAACCGAACGCACGAACCAAACCGAACAGCCGAACCCAAACCACAACCTGTTTGCACATCCCTACAATCCACCTTGTTGTTTACTGGACTTATGGACTTAGTGGCAGAGGAGGGAGGTGCCGGTGGTGAACCAGAGCAACATGATATGGCAGAGACATATGTCTCTCAAACTCTTGCTGAGCCCATCTGCCCTGCTGACACCAACCCTCTGGCCTACTGGTCACAGAAAATGCTGTTGTGGCCCCTGCTTGCAAAGGTAGCATTGCGGTACATCTCGTGCCCTCCCACGAGTGTATTGTCAGAGCAGGTATTCAGTGTGGCGGAAGACATTGTCAGCCCACATCATGCCAAGATGGACTCGAGGACTGTGGAAGAGTTGGTCTTTGTCAAGACTAACCTTCCCCTTCTTGGGTTCATGGAGGGCGATACCCTTGATGTGGGGCCTGATGATGTATGATTGCCCAGTCCCTGGATATCATCTCCTGCTACCTTCACTCCCCTGCACCTCTGTACATCCTGACAAGATTCAGACAAATACATCAGTCTGCAAATTGGTCAGTGGTGGCATTGATGAGCCCGCAGCACGGGCCTTGGGCATTATGTCATAGCTCTGCACTACAGCTCACCGGCCCCCTCGGGGGTAGATGTGATGCAGGGCCACTTCACTGTCATGTGCTTTCTCCCACACCACCCAAATCTCTTGGGATGGAGGCTCTGTGTGTGAACAGGAGGGTGATGATCGGGAGGCTCAGGGTGAGTGACTCACTAGTCACTACCACCCCATCCTCCTTGGAGGAGAGCAAGACAGTGAAGGAGGGTTCCCCAGATAGGACAGTGTGAGGCTGAGACTGGAGCTCAGGAGAGGCTAGGGGTTTCCAACGCAGACTCTTGGGAGGAGTGTTACACACTGGAGCGGAACGCCCCAGCAGGGTCCTTTCCATTTCCCACAACTGAGTGGAATGGAGTGCCCATCAGGGCACTTTCCTCCCCATCAGCCCTCCATACACACATCCCCCAGCAGCTACCCCCCTACACACACACACTGGAGTGGAGCCCCCCAGTAGGGCCCTTTCCATTCCCACACCAGTCTCATTCTCAAAGCCATGCAACCTTTTTATAAACTGAAAGTGTGGCGCAACCTTCCACTCCGTTAATTTTGAAATGTCCTGCTGCTTGGCCATATCCGTCAGGGCATTCTTTATAATGACTTTCTGCCGCCCAGAAGGTTGCCCCAACAGAAACTCAGGAGAAAGACGCAAACAATTGAGCTGATGAACCACGTCCTTTATCCAAGGATATGAGGGTGGCCCCAATTGTGTCAATTCTTCCTGTAAGCATAACGAGGTCAAGCAGAACTCCAAACGAGCACACAGTTTCACCCAGTAATGCAGCTTCTTTAAATTTATCAAACTTACAATTGAGGAAACCCAGTCTCAGCTCTCACTACTGCACTGGGGACTGACTGAGGGACTCCTAACAGGTGCCGCAGAAATTTATTCTGCACTCTCTCTAATTTCTGGCAGCTTGCCCCTAACTGAAAGATTTCTGCCCCATAAGTTAGTGAAGTTTGTATTTTTACAAAAAATACTTTCAAAACTTGAGATGGCAGGGTATTCCTAACTTTGTTCGCCAACCCTAGAATAGCTCTTATACCTGCATTCGCTTTTGGGGCGGAGAGTGTGCATGGCAGTTCCAATTGGGTTGCCGGGAGAAACATATTCCTAAATACGCACAACTTTCCACCTGTAACAGCTTCTCATTACCTTCCAGATGCACTTTTTATTTCCTATACATAAGGCCAGCACTTGAGATTTCTGGTAATTTATTTCAAGTCCTTTAAGCGTACAATATTGCATGAACTGCTGGAGCTGTGATTTCAGACCTCTCCTGGTCTGAGACATTATAACGACGTCGTCTGCATACAACAGGGCTAGGACTACCCTGGAACTGATCTTTGGTGGATGACCCTCAACCTCCAGTAGGTTATTAACTAAATCCCCCAGATAAATGCTAAAGAGTATGGGGGCAAGCACGCAGTCCTGCCTTACCCCCTTGATCACAGGTATAGAATTCGCTTTAATTGTTTGGGAAGATGTCCTCACCCAAGCCCTGTTCCCTGCATGTAATTGGATAATCCTTTGAAGCAAGTCTTCATTAATACCCAAGGAGTACAGTATGCCCCACAGTTTCTCCCTTGGCACCGAATCGAATGCCTGGCGTAGGTCCATAAAAGGAAGAAATACGCAACCAGATCTTATCTGCATATATTTTGTTATTATGTGGGCTAGAATAAAACAATTGTCCATAACCGAGCAGCCTTTCTTGAACCTAAACTGCTCTTCTGGAATTATCCCATTATCTGCTGCCCAGAGTTCCAGTTGTTCCAACAATACCTTTGCATAAATTTTGCCCAGAACAGGAATCAGGCTTATGGGTCTATAACAGCCTGGGTCCTGTTGATCCCCCTTTTTAAAGATCGGTACTATGATGGATTCTCCCCATTCCTGTGGGATGGTACCTGTTTTGTTAATCCACGTAAAAAACTTATCCAACCAAGGGGGCCCACCATGTCATACACATTGTAAAGCTTCTTCACTAATCCAGTCCTTCCCGGGGACCTTGCCTCTCTTCAGGGAAGCAATGTACCCTACTATTTGCACTTCTGTGACTGTCTTAACAAAAATTCCTTCCTCTCTACCAAAGCTGTCCTTATCACCAAGCTCGCTTAACACAGGTTCTAGATCATAAGTATCATCAGTATATAGTCCCCTAAAGTGGGCCAGCCACTTTGCTTCTGGCAGCATTACCGGGCAGGGTTTTCTTCCCGACACCAGTCCTACTTTCACTATCTGCCAGAACTGCATAGAATCATTAGTGGCGGCTGCTACCTGCAGCTTTGACCATAACCTCTTGGTATCCAAACTTTTCTTAGTTTGGATCAAAACCTTATACTGTCTACAAGTTCTTAAATATTCCTGCTTATGGGGCTCTAGATAAGTCCTAAGCCATCAGCACCTGACTCGTGCAAGCTTCTTTTTTTTCAGTTGACATTCTGAGTCGAACCAACCAGCTCGTGGGTGGTTGACGATCTTAACTTTCCGAGACAATACCTGCGACCCCAGGTTACCCACTATAAGCTCATAATTCATAACGTAAGACTGCACGACTTCTCGCATCTCTGCAAGAATTTAATGGCCTTAGTTAATTAGGACAGGCCCGTGAAGCGCCTGCCAGGTTTCCATGGCAACTTGAGCGCTCCACTTCCTACGACATCTTGCTAGACCTCCGGGAGCCAAACCACGTCCTTCCTAGATCCATCTATAATGCCTGCTCGCCTTCAATAATACCGAGAGCGGCATATGGTCGCTCTTGGGACGGATCACTATCTGCATGTTAGAAAAGGCATCGTAATGGCTACAGTCTGTTACAACGAAATCAACGACGCTCCTCCCATTACTGTTAATGAAGGTGAAATCCCCTCTCGAGCGGTCATCCCCCCTCCCATTCAGGATACTAAGGCCGCAAGCTGCGACCAGAGCCAACATATGCCTCCCCTGCTCATTAATTATGAGCTCGTTGGATCTCCGCCTCGGATATAACTCCAATAATGTCAGATTCTGGTCAAGGCCCATACTATCTTCATCTCCAGTTCTAGCATTCCAGTCGCCGATCAAGAGGTTTAATGAAAAATACAAATTTTATTTATTGATAAAATATTTTAAATGCATGTTGCAGGGCTGCACTGGTTCCAATGCATCCCTGAAAGTTGTATTTTTTATTAAGCCTCCTGATTTAAAGGGCAGGGTTAGCAATAAAACACATGGCTAGGAAGTGGTATAAAGCAGGTCATTGTGGGGGCTGGGTGGAAGCAGGGAATACCACTTGACGGAGCAGGGGACATCGGTTGAGAATGCCACAACCCTCCTCGGGCTTGGCCTTTCTGCTGCCCCAAGCTCCACCGACCAACGGGTCAGGGACATATTTTCCCAGCTGCCTCAGCTATCATCGCTTGAGAGCACCGCAACCCTCCTGGGGTTTGCCCTTTCTGCTGCACTGATTTCACTGACCTGTGATCCAGAAGGTGTGTGCCTTATGGCGCGCCATAAGATAACTATTGAACAGGATACTCCAGCAGCACCAACTAAGAATAAGCCTAAGGGTACTTTGGCCATTTGTTGGCCACTTAGTGGCTCCTCAGTGGCCAGTAGGTCAGCACTCTTCACCTCGTTCTCCTCTGTCTCTCCTCCACTGCTGATCCCCTAGGTTGCCTCCCTCCTATCCTCCCCACCATCATGCCTATCCTAATCTCGTGCCTTCCCTCTCCCTCCTTTTCCCCTTCTCCCCTTTCCCTCATCTCTTCCTTCCTCTACTTCTTTCCCTTCTGCTCCTTCCTCCCCCACAGTCCATCACTTCTCTCCAACCTCCTCACACTTCCTCCTCCCCCTTGGTTATCTTCTCCCCCTACTCCTCCCCCACCCTCCCTATCTCTCACCTGCCTTGATGCCCCCCTTCTCCCAATCTTAACCCCATTCCCTGCCTCCCCCCTGATCAACTCCCTTTCTACTGCTCCCTTTGGAACTGTTGGTCCTCTGCCGACACAGCCCCCTACATCCATGATCTCTTCCTCTCTCCCTCCCTCCAGCTCCTTGCCCTTACTGAAACTCTGATCTCACCAGTACTACCCTCTTTTCAGGGGGGGTCTCTCCTTTTCTCACCAGCCCTGCCACGAAGTTCGGGGTGGTGACATGGGCCTCCTTTTCACAAATTCCTGTCAATTCCAACTGCTTTCTCCTCCCCTCTCTCTCTCCTTCCCAAATTTTGATGCTCACTCTGTGTGCCTCTACTCCCCCCTCCATCTCCACGTCACTGTCATCTACCACCCCCCTGGTTCTCTCTCTTCCTTTCTCTCTGAATTTGAGTCCTGGCTCACTTTCTTTCTCTCCAACAATACCCCCACTCCCATCCTTGGTGACTTTAAAATTCACATTGATGTCCCTTCCCAGCCCTCCATCTCTTGCTTCCTCTCACTAGCCTCCTCCTTCAACCTCTACTTGTGGACAAACTCCCCCAATCACACTAACAGCTATTCTCTTGACCTCATCTTCTCTAGGAACTCCTCTGTCTCAGATCTCTCTTTCAATCCTCATCCCATCACTTCCTTGCCTCTTTTAATGTCTCCCACTGCCCCCCCTCCTCTTCCCCATCTCCATGCCCCTTCCGTTACCTGCAGGCCATTAACCCGCTGGACTTTGCCTCCTCTCTCTCCCCCCTTCTCCCCGCAGTCTTCTTCTCCTCGTCCCCCAACAATGCTTTCAATGCACCTCTCTCTTCTACCCGTATCTCCCTTGACCCCTCTCCTCTGCCCTCTCCCATAACCCCCATCCTTGTCTCACCCCCAGTATCCGCCACCTCCGCTCCTGCACCTGTGCTACTGAACACCTCTAGCACAATTCCCACTTTCATGCTGACTTCCTTCATTTCAAATTCTCTCTCTCCTACTTTACTATTGCTATCTCCCTCGCCACCCACATTGAGTCCTGTTCTCAGGACCCTCGCCACCTGTTCTCCACCTTTGACTCCCTCCTCAAGCCTCCCTGTCCTACTCCTCCCTCTTCCCTTTTTGCTCAGGCTCTTGCTTCCTTCTTCATCTCCAAGATAGACAAGATCTGCCTTGACATCACTTCCCACTCCTCTCCTCTTCCTACTCACTCCCATCTCCCTCTCTCCCCCTTCTCTCCTGTCCTTCTTCTCCACCATGTCCCTTGAGGAAATCACTTTTCTTCTCTCTTCCTCCAACCCTTACACTTGCCTGCTTGCTAGCACCAGGTACATTCCTGGTGCTATATAGTTAGTTAAACAAACTGGTGCTATATAAATGCTTGCTAATAATAATAATAATAATAATAATAATAATAATCTTTATTATGTGTAGCCACATGGCCATTACATATTACAATCAATCACAATCAATTCACAATCAAAAAGACAACAAGACAAAAGAAAAAAATACATAATAAATAAAAACTCTAGCATGGCACATAACTGGAAACACCCCTCATCCCCCAAGACATCTTTTACCTCCAGAGAGACCAAGTTACAATTTGGACCAGATAGCATCACATCTGGTGGCAAAAATAGCCACCTGTTTAGTCCTTTCAGGAACCTGATCCCCCAACAAAAAAATTAACTGCCTGATTTCGGACCAATCTGTTCCCATACCAATATCAGCCCACAGCCTCCCACGCAATGGGGCATACAAGGGGCACTTCAGCAAATAATGGTTGAGATTCTCCACCTCCGTCCCACAAGGGCAAATCCGCTCCTCACAGGGAATCCCCAGGAATCTCCCTAGGAGAACTGCTGTTTTAACTGTTTGGAACCTGAGTGTACAAAATCTAAACTTCAGGTCCGAGTTCATCCAAGAATACAAATAGGGAGCTCCTGACTGAGGGGGCAAAATATACTGGTAGAATGGTGCTGACTGAGAATTGGATGCCAAGGCCCTAAGGCATTGCCTATCCATGTCCTTTATTCGCATCTTCAGAATCTCTATAATCTGTCTGCTGGTCGCATACTGAAAACAGGGTTCAGAGAATCCCAGCCGTGACAGCCGACTGGTCACCTCAAGATACCATGGGTCCCCCCCACTTTTTCCATGACCTTCTCCACCCATGTGCACTCCAGCAAAGAGCCCTTGGGCGCATCACGTAGTTTGGCCCCAAAAGACAGGAATCTGATGTCAATCAAAGCTGCCAAGGAAGGGCACCCTAACTCCGTCAGGACCATGGCCGAGCTTGTGGCTTGAGGGCATCTAAGAATCTTCCTCCAACACTGAGTAATTACAGGTTGGAGTTGCCGTGTTGCTTCCACCTCTATACCCCATACATGGGATCCATATAACAGGCGTGACAGGACCTTAGCCTCCAAAATTCGGCGCAGCACCAAAGCAGACGGTTGGCCATGGGCATAGGAAAAACGTGTAATAGCCACTATCTCTGGGCTTACCACTTCCTTAGTCATCCGCACCCGCAATTTCCATGAGCAAGAATCTGCCAACCTGACACCCAAGTATCGAAAACATCGCACCTGTTCTAATCGGTGTCCTTGTAAAGACCAACTAATATTTCCTACCACCATAATTTTAGTTTTATCATAGTTTATTTTAAGATGTTTTAAACGACATCTGTCCTGGAAATCAAGTAAAGCTCTACCAAGCCCCACCCGAGAAAGGGAGACAAGGGCAGTGTCGTCCGCATACATCAGTAGGAAGATTTTCCATCCCCCAGTGGACGGCGGATGGTACCTCGCAACCTCCCTATGCTCGGCAATCAGTGAATTTACATAAATGATGAAGAGCAAAGGGGCCATCAGACAACCCTGCCTGACCCCCCTAAAAGTTTGGATAGGGTCTATAAGTCTTCCCTCCGGGGGCATCCTAACTCGGAGGCAGGTCTCTGCATACAGCATTCTTATTAAGGCGATCAAGCGAGGGTTAGCCTCTAAACCGTCCAGCACTGTCCATAGTTCAGTCCTGCAGACAGTGTCGAACGCTGCTGATAGATCTACGAAGGCTATAAATAATTTCTGTTTTCGCCTCTGATATTTAGACATTAGATGATGCAATACAAAGATCTGTTCTCCGATTGAACGATTTGCCCTAAATCCCGCCTGCTCATCTGCCAATATGTTATGCAGATCGCACCATTCCCGTAGGCGGTGCAAAAGGAGGGCAGCATAGACCTTAGCTGTCACACAGAGCAGGGTGATAGGTCTATAATTATTAGGATTAGATTTGTTTCCTTTCTTGAAAATGGGGACCACTGTCCCCATTTTCCACACCTCCGGAATAGTGATAGTGCTGTTAACTAAAGTAAACAGGTTTGCCAAAGCGCCCAGACCCCAATCTGGAAGGGCCTTACTAATAATAATAAATTAAAGCAGGGTGGATGTGTGGGGACAGGTGGTCTGGGAGCATCTAAAGGGCAGGGAGGCTGTGTGGGGGTCATTGTGGGGTCTGTGTTGGGAGGGGAGAGAAGATGGGGAGTAGGTGGCAAAAGAGAGAGGATGGGGGGGTGAGGAAACTTCATTTATTGTACCTGGGCCCATGCCAACCTAGCTATTCCCCTGCTAACAAACAGCATCACACGTTGTAGAGGATAGGTGTGTGCTATTCATTTTTGTTATTATAATAACAAAAAGGAAGTTTTTCATTTTTTGTTATTTTAATAACAAAAACAGAAAATAATAACAAAAACAAAAAGAAAAAATGTTTTTGAAATAATGAGAAAAAACAGAAAAAAGTATTAACTGATATACCTTTTTTGTTTATTATTCAATTCTCATGATGCTTCGGGAGATTATACCCACAGTCGAGGGCACTATGTGTACCAAATTAAGAAAGATTAGATAAAGGAAACCGATTTTATAAGCAATTGAATGCTGTGATTTTATAAGCAATTGAATGCTGTGATTTTAAGAAAAGCTCCATACACATTCCTCCCCTACCCTATTCATTGTGTTAATGTTTTAATTGTCTCCCGGGCCCTGTTTTAATATTTTGAATTTATATTTTGATGCATTTTAAATTATTTATATATTTTTATATGTTTTTATTGTTGGAAGCCGCCCCGAGCTGTTATCAGGAGGGGCGGGGTATAAATTTAGAAATAAATAAATAAAATAAAACTTCTTTACCTTCCTTCCAATTTTCATGTAACCTGGGAATGGTATGGCATTGCCCAAGGTTAACAATCATTCCAAATTTCAGAAAGATTGAATAAAGGATATTTATGTTATAAGCCATTAATGTGAAAATGCATTTTCGGCTGTAACATTTTAATATCCCATCCTGTTTACAAGAACTTTGGCAGGAATATATTCCACACCTTCCCTGTGATCTTTGCCAAACTACAGGACAATTTGATAAAGGGACCCAATTTTATAAGCAATTGCAGTGTTCTCTAGAAGACCATTATTCAGATAAATAGCAGTACATGCAGTGCCAGTCAGATAAATAGCAGCACATGCAGTGCCAGTCAGAGGCAGGCACCTGGCATGGCAGGAGGAGGGAGCCTGTAGGAGGGAAGATGGGGAGAAACCAAACAGACTGAAAGACACATTCACCTTCCAATTACTGCATGCTTCCAGCTTTACAGAACCAATTGGTAGTGGCTTCGAGGCGGGAATAGGGGGTGGCCCTAACAAAAACGAAAAATGAAAATGAAATGGGTGACTGGTGCACACCTCTAGTAGAGGACCATCCTTGATTCCAACCAGAAGTAAGTCTGAAACGTTTGTTTGAACTGGATTCTGAAATGGTTAAAATGTTTAATGGTTTAGACTCTGCGACAGGATAACATACGAGAGAATACGACTTCAATGGAAATGTATTTTCGTGCATGTGCTGTCAACACAGTGGTAAACTTGATAATAGCATGGGAAATGACACAACCTCTTGGTCTTGGTAGGGCTCTACATTTCCATGGGAAGACATGTTATGGTCTAGGCAGACCATAGAGTCTCAAAGCTGAAAGGAACCCCAAAGGTCATTGAATCCAACCCACTGTCATTAAACAAAATCAGCAGTGACATCAGCATCTCTGAGAGAGATCTGTCTATTTTAAAGGCTTTTAGTGATGGGGCCTTTACAATCTCTCTTGGAAAATTATGTCATTTGTCGCTGTAAAGCCAGTGCCATTTCACAGATGAAGGGAGCCTTCAGACACGGCAGCACTGATCCACAAGTGGTGCCTAGCTCAATGCTATTGAGGGTGCACTCTTGGCCAATCAGAGCCAGCTCCAGGTGGTCCACAGTAAGACAGGAAATTCCAGCCACTCCCTCCTCTATCCTTTATAAGCTGAAGCCACTGAGAAAATAGTGGCTTATCAACTCACTCCCCCAGCTAAGTCTCCCATGCTCCTACCCTCCCCTACCTCTGTACATCCTCCTTGCCTACCCAGCCTGTTGTCCTCACTTTGCACCGTAAACACTAGTGCTATCTGGTCCCCTGGTTTGACCCACGCTCCTACTTGACTGTGCCTGCTCCTGATCCCATTGTCTGCGGCTTGTGCTATCAGCTCACCCAGTTTGACCCACGCTTCAACATGACTACGCCTTTCCCTGATCCCACTGTCTGATGCCTGCACTGCCTGTCTTCCTGATAATGAACAGTGCTCTCTGTGACCCTGCAAACCAAACCCTTACAAATTATTCCAATGCCTAACTGTCCTGGTAATTAGAAAATCCTTCCTAATTGCTGTAGAAAAGTAACTCTGCTTTTTAAATGGGACCTCTGGCTGCTTTTTGTTAAGTTTTGAGTTTGCTGCCTTTCAACATTTTGGAATATTTCCTTTTTTGAGTGTGAAAGAGGTTTATGGTTTTGTCTGTCTTACACAATATGACACCAGTGAACTGCAGAGATAAAATCACAAGCATAAGTAACAGGAGAGGTGGGGATTTTTTTATTTTTATTTTTTTCGTAACCTGGTGAGACTCCAGCGGAGCCTTATTTCAGAAAGAAATGAAGAGACCTCATTAACCGTTATCCTTTCCTTAATATAATTTGTACATTCGGTTTAACTATGAAACCCTGTCCCATTTCTACAAATAATAAGGACCCTTAATCCCTTGAATTGGATGATCCCTTGAATTGGATGATGAGGAAAAACTAGATGTTAAATTTCATTCGTAGATGGGACAGCCAGTGTGGTGTAGTGGATAAGATTCTGGACTTCCACCTGAGGTACCGGAGTGCAAATTTCACCCTATCCAATGAACTCCCTGAGTGGCCTTGTACATGTCACAACCTCTTGGCCTCAGTTCTCCATCTATAAAATAGTTATGTGTGTGTCTGCTTTCCTGCCTTTGCTTGAGCCGGAGGCACTCTCATGAGATGAGAAGTACCTTGCTACTTAAGGACCTGTCCATCCCAGAGTAGGCTGTGGTGTCTACGGTGCTGAAGCAAGCGGCAGCCTGCCCACCCAGTTGGACTGGCTACTGTGTACCTTAGGCAAGTTCCTTCATTGGGGCTGGAAAGGGATTTTCTTCAAAACCCACAACTGGGTGCATTGATTTTGGAGCTTTTCAACTTTCTTGCAAAACCTACACGTGTTCTATTGCTGTTTTGTCAACCAACGTGGCATGTTTAACCTAGACTGGTGTTTTATTTATAACACCCAGAGTTGGTCCAATGCATAATTATTAATAATGTGATAGTCCAGGACACCATCACTAGCTACTCATCACCTTGAAAGGAAGTTAGAGGGTGGCCCAGTGGGCTCAGGAATTCTCTTGCCATCCCACCACTGGATTTCGACACTTATTTTGGCTGGGTGGCTGGACAATGGAGCATACTCCTCTTTCCACTCCTTGTCTGTAGGGGCAGGAGGTGGCCATGACAGGCTATGTAGCCTATGTAGGCCTGTCTGACCCATTCAGGGGAGGGGATTTAGCCCCTTTCCCCTTGTTTTTCTTGGACTGGGGTATAACCCAAGGTGAGTTCAGCAGGAGCTCTGCTCTGTTGTTACTGGGCCTTTTTGTTGTTGTCTGGTTACCTATGTTAATTTAAATAAAGAGGGCCGCCAGGTTTATCCAGAAAACTGTGTCTGTGTCTTCTCTTACCAGGGGTGGGGTGTGGGGTAGGGCTGATGCGGTAGCAGCTTTTACCGCGCCGCGATTCCGTTCCGCCATTTCGGAATTGTCCGCGCCACACCGTGACTTTTCTGTGGATAGTCCGCTAATTCCGCCGGAATTCTGCAAATCGCGGAATTGCGGAAAAATTGCAGAAATTTCAGAAAACCGCTATTCTGCTATTTTGTGACGCTGGCGGAATTGCGGAAATAGCAAAAATGTCATGTTTCCACGATTCCACTAAGTAGCGGAATTAAATAAGCGGAACCGCAGAACCGCAGAATGAAACCGCGGAATGAAAGCCTCTGCCATGCCATTCCACTAATTGCGGAAACATTGTTTCCGCCGGAAATAGCTACCGCTGCAATATTCTGCTACAGCCCTAGTGTGGGGTGGGGCTATAATATCCACAAATACAAATCCCACTGTTTGCTTTAGCATTAGTTGACCCCAGAAACGTAGAGGACATTCAGATGGGCTTAGAAATCAGATTCACCAGGACACAGCACTTACCCATAGGGCTGAAACTTGGAATTGTCACAAATGCTGTTTCCATTGGAAACATTCTTTCACCACTTTTCCTGCAATTGTCAGGCCACAGTCGTCCATGCCTTCATCACCTCCAGGCTTGACTACTGTAACTCGCTCTATGCGGGGCTACGTTTGGTGACGCTACAGAGACTGCAGCTGGTGCAGAATGTGGCGTCCCATCTCCTGGTGCGATTGGGCCGCTGGGAACATATTACACCCGTTCTTCGGTCTCTGCACTGGTTGCCTGTAGTCTTCCAGGCTCGATTCAAGGTGTTAGTGCTTACCTATAAAGCCCTAAATGGCCTCGGCCCAACCTATTTCTGGGACCGCTTCACCCTCCAGGTTCTCGATCGGCCCCTGCGGTCATTGGGGGTGCTCTCCTGGAGGTCCCCCAAGAATTCTGGGGGGCCACAATGGAGAGGGCCTTCTCAGTGGTTAGGGTGGTGGGTGGTTGGGTATTTTTTATGCCTCCCTGCAGTTTATTTTAAAAGTTCCTTTAATGTTCATGTTTTATGTTGTGCGCCACCCAGAGCTGCCTGTGGCAGGATGGGTGGGTTACAAATCTTTAAATAAATAAAATAAAATAAATAAATAAAATTGGAAAATGTACTGTTCTCACTGCTTTCCTTCATTTCCATTCGGGAATGTCTTTGTTTGGTACTTCTGGTAATTTGTTTCGCACTTGGGCTATGTCTACTATTTTGGTTGGTACTTTTTCTGCTAGTTTGTTTGCTAGTTTGGACTGCATAAACTATATGCAGCTAGTTTGGCCTTTGAACTATAAATGGCAAAACAGACTCTGGAAAGTGAAGGAAATTGTGAAAAAGTGATGAAAAATTGCCACTGGCATTCCTGATTTCAGAGAAAGCACAATAACAATATGGAATTAAGAAAAACCATTGCCAACGAGAATTCCTCAACATCCTCAACATTACAGGAACAGCTGTTTCTAATTCAGTCTACTACCCCAAACTAAACCCAGACTTGGCTTAATGGGTATATGGGCAGAGGGCTGGTACTAACAGTAATATTGAAGGGAGGAAGAGATGGTCAGTGAAAATACTTGCAGAATCAAACCGATTTCTCTATGACAATGGTGAGACATTACAGTCCTTTTCACAGTCCAGATATTGAGCAGTCTGGGTATCCTGGGATTGTCCCAATTAAACCCCGATGAGTGCATTCCTTGTGCAGTAGGCTGAGGGTATCTTTAGACATAACAAAGATTTGAGTGTCAAATCCCCTAAGCACATGTTTGGCTGTTGTGTGTAAGCACCATAACAATCCCAACACTAATTTGGCCACCGGTTGAACACGCGATGTGAACACCATTGCATCACAAGGACAATTTGCATGTTCCGGCTGAACATGTGGCCAATGTTGTGTTTAATGATACCGCATGGTGTGTTAGCAGGAACAACATGGGAACGTGGTGGCAGTGCTTGTGTGTTAAGATCAGGTGGTGAGCAAAATACCAATTTGCACCAAGGTGGTCTGTGTGTCTAAGCAGCACCGCATGTTGAACACAGGGCCAAACCGGTGATCCTATCATGGTCAAAACACACATTCAGACACCCACTGATGTTATGTCTAAAGACATCCACAGATAGTTGGCTACACCTGGAAAGGTAAAGGTTAAAGATGTCTTCATGTTATATCCGTCCCCATAGAAATGTCCTTTGGTGATTACTCAGGACAGACAAGAAGGAAATAAAAATTTAAGAATCAGCAATCTATAAAACATGATGTTGCCATCTATAGTCAGACTAGGGAGTAGGAGAAGGGATCATTAGCTCAGTATTGGGTTTTTTCACTTGACAGATTGAATCACAAATAGCATTCCCCATGACCTGCTCATGCTGTAGCAACTCATATCCCCATGTTTTAGCACACAGTGGTGTGATGTTTGACATTGACAGCTGCTGTGGTGTCTTTAAGGGTAAATCACCTTCAACTGCGACTTCTATTTGAAAGTGACCCAATGACTGTGGTAGCTCCAAATATTTCTGTCCTCATTCAAGCAAAGGGGAGTTTTAACCCTGTGTTCTTAACCTGTGTCTCTTGCTATCCTTCTCAGGGACTGAATCTGTGGTGATTTTATGCAGTTATTGCATTTATATGGGGAATAAATATTTAAAATCCCAAAGCTCAGTGCCAGAGCCAGAAAAGTTGGAGCTAGTGCTGAAATGGATAGCAAAAAATAAATATCTGCTTTTAATATCTGGCTTTTCTGTTAGCTTGGTGGTAATACGGTAAGTAACCGGTTACCGCAAAGGTTTTCCACCAATGTAGAATACCATTTACCGCCTTATCCCACAACCAAAGAAGTTCTGGAGGAAGGGAATGACAAACAAACAAACAAACAAACAAAGGGGGAATGTGGTAAATGGTAATGTGATAAATGGTAAGATTTATCAACCGTATATACAATGAACACTAACCAGATGCTGGGTGTTAAGTAATGTGATGCTGGTCTGCCTGGGCTGCTCTAGCCCACCTGGGTCAGTGCAAAACCCCACTTGTCTGCTCTGGGGCTGCCAGATGTGTGACCAGTTCAGACCCTAGCTGGGTTGGTGGCTGTGCCAGAAACGTAGACCTGGAACAAATTGGGCCTATGGTCCAGGCTTGCAAGCCACCCAGGCAGGCCTGAGTAGGACAAACCAAGCAGGTGCATCTGTTTTTGTGCCTGTCTGGCACAGCGATGGGTTTGCCATAGCAACCAGACATGGCTGCCTGTTATTGACATAGATGGCTGCCTGTCATGGTGGAGGTGGGGGACAGGGTGCCAACCACAGCACGGGGGTGGAGCTGGCCAGCCACACATCACTCCCTGCGTCCTCTCCCCAGCTGGGTCAGGCCACAGGGTCACAGGCCACAGGGCTGTATTCCCATGGCCCGAGCTTGCCCAGCCCGGGGTAGCCCTCCCCGACTCCTGGGCTAGATGACAGCTGGCCATCACGTCAATTAACACCCACTGACTGGATACCGGAGAGTAGCGGATACTTGTTTCAACTGAGGTCATGTGTGATACTCATTTCTAGTTGGAGTCCTGTATGAAATAATGTTGGTCCCCTTTTTAACATAAAAACTTTTTGATGGACACACCCCAACTCACCCATAAATAAAAGGTAATATTGCTATCATTCTTTATTTATGTTCGTTAAACATAAAATCCTCTTCAGGAGTTGGGCCTCACTACATTTCGGGTCCTATTTGCCCATATATTTTAATATGCCATTATTTCTAATGGGTCCCATGTTTTGAAGGGCCCCTCTTGAATAACCCTTGGCCTGTCTTAGGCTGACATTCTCCTCATTTGAGGCTCTGTTTGACCATATGTTATTCCAATGTTCCTTACATTCATGTTTTCACTTCCATTTTATTCATAGACCCCATTATTGTGCCATGGTCCTGCAGGTTACCAACATATGGGGCCCCAGGTAATTGTATATTCTACACTTACCTGGATCCAGCCCTGTCAAAGCCAGTATTTTTCTGGAAATGGCTGTGAGAAGAATGCCAAACTTCATTCTTGTCATAAATGTGGGGAGGGGGATAAGGAGTCAGATTAGAATGAAGGCAATTCTCAATGTGGTAGATTCTCTACTGTTTATATGTAGATTCTTTGCCTATAAAAGTCTTGAACCTCCAGCCTTCCCATTTAAGAACAAACGAAGTGCCATACTGGGTCAGACCAATCGTCCATCTAGCCCAGCATCCTGTATCCAACAGTGGCCAATCACGGTGGCTTGGGAGAAGTACCCAACAGGTCACAATGGGGAAACCATTTCCTGTCATACGGGAGCCCTTCCATACCCATGATCATTTTTGTTGCTCTTCTCTGTACCTTTTCTAGTTCAGATATGTCTTTTTTGAGATGGGGCGAGCAGAACTGCACACCATATTCAAAGTGCAGTCACACCATTAATTTGTATAGAGGCATTATGACATCCTCAGTTTTATTCTTCTTCTTCTTATTATTATTATTATTATTATAAACATTTATATAGCACCAGCCATGTGCCTGGTGCTGTACAGAACATAGAAATAGATGCGGTCCCTGCCTGTGACTTACAATCTAAAAGACAAGGAGGGGGAGACAGGGAGAGGGGACAGTGGGAGAGACAGGGGAGAAGACAAACAAACATTCAGGTGGATGCAAAATCTCAGGTGCGTGTGCTTGGCTTAGTTACAATCAGGTTGGTTGCAGTAGTCTGCAGAGGAGGGCAGACAGTAAGTATATGGGGAACGACTAGCAGGCATTGGGAAAGGCGGCGAGGAAAAAGTGGGTCTTGAGGAGGGATTTGAAGGAGTGGAGGGAGGGGAAAAGGTGGATGTGGGTAGGGAGAGAATTACAGGCATGGGGGGCAGCGAGGGAGAAGGCTTGAAGGTGGTTAGGTGAGCCGGAGAGTGAGTGAGGGGACAGAGAAAGAGCGGAGAGCGCGTGCAGGAGTGTGTAGGGAGATCAGGTCCAAGAGGTAAGGGGGAGCTTGGTCATGGAGGGTTTTGAACGTCAATACCAGGAGTTTAAACAGGATATGTTCAGGAAGAGGGAGCCAGTGAAGAGAAGAGGAGAGGCTGTACATGGTCAAAGTGATGGGCAGAGTGAATGACCTTGGCAGCGGAGTTTTGGATTGAGATAAGGGAGGACAGGTGAGAGCGAGGGAGGCCAGCAAGGAGGAGGTTGCAGTAATCGAGGCGAGAGATAACCATGGCATGAACAAGGGTTTTGGCCAAGGAGGTAGAGAGAAAGGGGTGGATTCGAGCAATGTTATGGAGGGCGAATCGGCAGGATTTGGCAACAGAGTCGATGTAAGGTTTAAAAGAGAGGTGCGTGTCAAAGATGAAGCCGAAGCTACGGGCTTGGAGAACAGGATGGATGGTGACTCCATCGATGCAGATGGGCAGGTTAGAGGGAGAGGAAGAGGAGGGAGGAAAAATGAGGAGTTCGGTCTTGGCCATGTTGAGCTTGAGTTGACGTCGGGACATCCAGGCGGAGATATCAGAGAGGCAGTTGATGAGGCGTGAGTGGACAGAAGAGGAGAGAGAGGTGGTAGAAAGGTATCCCCTTCCGAATAATTCCTAACATTCTATTTGCTTTTTTGATTGCTGCTGCGCACTGCGCTGTGGATTTCATTGTATTGTCCACAACTGCCCCCAGATCCTTTTCCTGAGTGGTAACTCCTAGCTTAGTACCCAGCATTGTGTACGCACGCATAGTATGGATTATTTTTCCTTACGTGCATCGCTTTGCACTTGTCCACATTAAATCTCATCTGCCATTTAGATGCCCGGGCACCCAATGTCGTAAGATCCCATTGCAGTTCCTCATAGACTGCTCGTGTTTTAAGTACCTTGAATAATTTGGTGTCGTTTCCTTTCCAGAGATCTGCCCGCAGAATTACCAGAACAACTGCTGGTTCCCACTATCTACTTTGGCCATGGAGATGGGTATTGCATATTGATCATATAAAGAGCTTCTATTTATTATTATGAAATGGCCCACTTGGTGTGGCTGAGCAGCTCTGTTTTGGGGAAGCTGTGCCCAGGGTCCTACGTCTTATTTCACCCTCAGTCTGGCACAGCAGCAATCTGGATCCCTGTAGACCTAGACTCCATCTTTGGTCTAGTTCATATTCCTCCAGCGGTGGTGGGTGGGTTCTAAGGCTGGTGGGGTGGTGGGAGGGGCCAATGGTAGGCGGGGTCAAGTGAACGGTAGGTGGGGTCAAGCAGAATTTTGAAATTAATATGGAATTTTACAGCCTCAATTCCCCATCTGTAAAAAATGAGAATTTGTGTGTGTATGTCCCTCCCTACGTTCCCCTAACCCGTATCCTCCTTAGATTGTAAGCCCCCTGGGCAGGGACCTCGGTCTTGTTTCTGGTCTGGTCAGGATTCTTTTCTAGAGAATCAAGCATGGGACTGCAAGACAAACCTCCGGACTCTCTTCTTGGCTCTGTCACTGACTTGCTGTGTATGCTTGGAGCATTCCCTTTCCCTACCTTGATTTTATCTAGTGCCAGCAATGTACCTGATGCTTTCCAACTGTTGAAAATAGACAGGGTCCCTGCCCTGGGGTGCGTAAATCTAAGAAAGTCTGTCACTCCCCTGCTGCATTTTGTCAACTCACAATGTATCCACTCCATTTAAATATCCAAAAACTACATAAACACAAATTATTTTTAAAATCTATTTCAAAAATTATCCAATCCACAAGATGTAGAATGTCCCCTTTCCCTCTGGGGACATCCTCCATCTTGTGAGTTTGACCATTGTTGCTGTGTTGTGCAAAGTAGCCAATTTGGGGCTTTTTTTCTTGCATTTGTCAAACCTTTCCTTACAAGAATGGACAGAGTCCCTGCCCCAGGGAAGTTTACAATCTAAAAAAGTCACTCCCCTGCTGCACTCTATGAACACACAATATATACACTCCAATTAAATATCCAGTGACTACATCAACACAGATTATTATAAAATCTATTTCAGAAATAGTCCAGCTCACAAGATGGAGGATGTCCTCTTTCCCTCTTGCGGGGAAATTGTGCTTTGACTGTATGCAGCGACAGAGTGATTTTCATAGATTGTAAGGATGGTTTGTGGGGGGGTTTACAATGGTAGAAACTCACTCCCCTGCTGCACTCAGTCAACGCATACTGCACTCACTCTTCTCTCTTCACTGGCTCCCTCTTCCACTCCAAATATCCAATATTTAAATTACAAAAACAGAAAATATTTTAAAAATCTAAAAGAAAAATATTTTTACAAAATATATTCTGTCAATGCACAAACCAATTTTTTTAAAAATAAAATAAAATCCCAAAATATATTTAAAATTCAAAAACAACCAAAATACTCCCAAACTCTAAAAAATAAACTTTAAAAAAATCCCCGCAATTGGCTAAAATTGAGTAACCAGTGGTTACTAACCATGGAATGAACAAAACCTGGGAACAATAATCCAGAAACAGTAAATCATTAATATGGAAATCAGGCTTGTGCTGTGGGGGGAGGGGTTCAGCATTTGGACCAGTGCCACAGACCTTGCATATTTATTTATTTTTATTGTTGGGACAGGTAGCTGCAAAATTGCACAAAAATGAAAAATATTACAATTAAATGTGGTGTTCTAACTCATACCTATATATACTGTGGTCAACTATGGGGGAGGTTGTTAGGGAGTTTGGCGTATTGTGTCATCAGCATGCTGTGGTGGCTTGAAAGTTGCAGGAACATCTGGACCGGATTAACTTTCTTGATCCCTCGCAGTCAGGTTTTCATCCTGAATATGGCACGGAGACTGCACCTGTGGCCTTGGTCGACAACCTCTCCCATGAGTTGGACCGGGGTCAATTGACCCTGTTGATTCTATTAGATCTCTCAGCTGCATTTGATACCATTGACCATGAGTTGTTGGTAACTCGGCTGAAAATGAGAGGTAAAGCTGGGTGTCATCAGCATGCTGATGACACCGTACGCCAAACTCCCTAACAACCTCCCCCATAGTTGACCACAGTATATATAGGTATGAGTTAGAACTCATCAGCATACTGATGACACCCAGCTTTACCTCTCATTTTCATATGACTCAGGTCCGCAGCCGAGTTACCAACAACTCATGGTCAATGATATCAAATGCAGCTGAGAGATCTAATAGAATCAACAGGGTCAAATGACCCCGGTCCAACTCATGGGAGAGGTTGTCGACCAAGGCCACAAGTGCAGTCTCCGTGCCATATTCAGGATGAAAACCTGAGTGCAAGGGATCAAGAAAGTTAATCCGCTCCAGATGTTCCTGCAACTGTCAAGCCACCACCCACTCAATAATCTTCCCTAAAAAGAGAAAGTTAGAGACTGGCCAATAGCTGCTTAGCTGGCTAGGATGCCAACGTCCAATGATGGTTTCTTGAGCAGGGGCCACACCAGCACCTCCTAAAGGAAGTCTGGCACCCTGCCCTCCCCCTGGGAGGTGTTGACAATCCCCGTCAGCGAGGGCCCTAATGTCTTCTGTCTAGCCTTGACCAGCCAGGACAGGTATGGGACTAATTCACAATAAGTGACTTGAACAGATCCCAGGGCATCCCATGCATCTGAGGGCGACACATTCTGAAATTAATCCCACAAAACAGGACAAGACAGGGCTTCTACTGCCTCTGGATCACTCACTGCTAAAAGTGGTGCATCAAAACTGGTGGATCTGAGCGATTTTATCTGCAAAAAAGTCTACAAACAAATCACAACGGGAATTCAATGACTCTAATTCCAGGCGGAGGGAGGCCGGATGACCAGCCCCCTCACCACCCGGAAAAGTTCAGCCAGGCATGACTTAGCAGACGCAATGAGGGCAGAAAAGAAAACTCTCTTTGCTGCCTGCACCGCCACGGCATATGTATATAACCAGACTCTATGTCGCAATCGGTCAACTTCAGCACAACTTCAGCACACGAGTGACACCATCGTCACTCTAACCACCACCCTTCCCGCTTCATCTGCCATAGCTCCTCCATATACCATGGAGACCTGCATTGTCGGCGGTTAGGGAGCGGATGCCTGAGAGCCACCCTGTCAATGGCCTCCACAAAATGGAATTCTACATGGTCATGAGATCATCGAGTGAGCAGCCATCGATATCAGAGGATACATCCCCTAGAGCAGTCTGGAACCTTCTAGGTTCCATAAGCCATCAGGGGTGAACCATCCTATTTGGTTCTGCACCCTCCCGGGGGCTGACATGCACCAGGATACCTGCTCGGAGGAGATAATGATCTGTCCATGACAAGGGTTTGCTGATACCTCCCCCAGTAACGGATCCCCTGCCTCAAGGCCTGTGCAAAAAACCATCATGTCTAGGATATGTCCCCCAATGTGTGTGGGGACCACAATCCTCTGAGACAGGCCCATGGTTGCCATGATGACCATGAACTCACGCTGTGGTCCTCCAAGACTGGCATCGAAATGGATATTGAAGTCCCCCAGGACTATCACCCTGGGAGACCACAAGACCACCCCCAACACCAGCTCAGTCAGTGCAGATAGGGAAGCTGCTGTACAGGTGGGTGCTGTACAGGAAGCTGCTTTACAGGTAGGGATATATCAGTAGTATCTCTAATCTGTCTCCAGCCAAATCCAACAACAAATTCAAGCCGTCTATCCCCATGATGGTTTTCAGAGGAAATCTCCTCACAGACAATGTAACCTTAAAAACAATGGCTACATCGTCTCCCCTGATGCTGCACGGAGTACCCAGCCGGGACAAGGTCAGCCAATATAGGCTGCGACTCATTGTCCAGCCAGGTCTCCGTGATGCATGCAAGGTCGACTGCCTGGTCCATGATCATCTCCCAGACCGCAGTTGACTTATTGGCCACTGACCTCACATTCAGCAGCATTAGCCAAAGGCCAGGGGCCCTCTGATCCCAAATCACCTCACTGCCTGCCTGGGGGCTAGTGAGCAGGACATGAATATAACATCTGTCCCACCTCACAGCTCTAATTTTCCTCCCAGAGGGACCATAATTCCCCCGGCCCACGATGACCCCTATAGCTTCAGACCACCCCCTGGTTCACCCCTTCACCCATCCCGGGGGCCATCCCGCCAGCATCCCACCACCCACTACTATACCCCCTACCCTCTTGCATCAGAGGAAAGTTACCCCTCCCCCAGGGGCTGCGCGCCTCCCTCACACCAAGGGGATCTGCCCCTCCCCCTAACCTAGTCCCTTCGCCCCCCCATGCCTCTCTACCCCCTATCCACCCATCTCAACCTCACACCTGGTGACACCAGTCCCTCCATATGCCCCTACCTCACACCTGGGCGCATATGTCGGGACCTCCCCCCCAACCCAATCCCTACTTCCAACACCATCCTGAGTCCTGGTTCCCAGCAGCAGTGGAGGTGGTGTGGCTGACAGCCCAGTTGGTGTCTCTGGCACCCAGCCCCCATGCTGGTCTGGGGTTCAGGTGGTGGCAGGGCAGCAGCAGAGCAGCGGCAACAGCAGCTTGGCAGTGGTAAACCCACTGGTAAACCCACTCTTTAGGGTGTCTGCCTCGACTCACTAACACCCTGTCAATGGCTCTTCGGTCGCCGCCCACAGGGTGCCGCCCTCAGGGCAGTCCCCCTTTATGGCCTTACCTGGGGGAGGAGAGGAGAATGACACAACTGCAAGGGATCCAGGCAGCTTGTGCAGCCAGCTGTTGTCAAGATCCCTGTCCAGCCCCCTGGGCACTGTACTTTGACTGTGGGTTCAGCTTTGCTAAGATGTGACCAGTATGCTGAGGATAATGCATGTATCTCCAGGGTGGATGGTAACATAAATATCCATGGTATCTGTAATTTGCCTCCTTAAATAGAAATGAGATTACAATCTTTGAGGGAATGCTTTTTTAAAACTACCAAACCAAACATTGTCCTTTAAGGAGAAATCATTGTGGCAGCCAAAATGAGCCAGTTCAGCCAAGCCCACAGAGTGAAATATGGGTCAACAAACATGAATAATAAAGCAAAAATACATTTCCCTCAAGTGAGATCTTTTCCTCCTGCGTTATATTTCCCTCACGTAACAAATGTAAATACATGAGTAAAGCATTAAAGTGTTCAGACAATACATTCCCTTTGTAACAGTTTGGAGAATAAATAGCTATAAAGCTACTTTAATGCTTGAAAAGACATAAAGCTGTTAAGAGAATAAGTTACATACTTGCAATCGAGGCATTTTCAGTGCAGTAATTAATGAACAGAGACTAAAACCAATGCCGTTTCCCCCTTCCTTTTCAAAGCCACAGACAAGGAAAATGCAAATGAAAATTGAATTAAATAAGCCTTCACCTAATTTATTGAATTAATTTTAAAATACACCTCGTAATCACTTTTTATCCTCAGA
Source organism: Sphenodon punctatus (assembly GCA_003113815.1). Classification (NCBI taxonomy): domain Eukaryota; kingdom Metazoa; phylum Chordata; class Lepidosauria; order Sphenodontia; family Sphenodontidae; genus Sphenodon; species Sphenodon punctatus. The sequence goes on along the minus strand of QEPC01003849.1, from coordinate 474,975 downwards.
GAAGGTGAGTGGGATATTTAATGCCTGAAAGGCCGTATACTGTATCGAACTTTGTATTTAGTGATAGTGGGTCGGGTCCGATGAGATGAAGGAACTATCATCCTTAAAAGGGTTTTGCATGCCTTGCAACTGCGCATGTGGGTAATTTGCCTGACATTTTAAAAAGTTTTAATTTAGACTTGGGTGCAACACAGGGTGATTTCAGACGTTACGGGGCCGTTGGCCCCGTACCGAAATCAACCCATTCATTCCCCACCGGGGTCACACCGCAACAGATGTGCCGGGGGGATCCCGGCGGGGAATCTGGGAGGGGGCGGGGCCATGCGGCGCAACGTGCGGCCGCATGGCCCCGCCCCCTCCACGCACCCCGCCGCCCGCCCTCCGGGGAGACGGGCGGACGGTGGGACCAATGCGGCCTCCGCGTCGGCCAAATTCGCCACGGCCCGGGATCCCGCAGGAGATCCCAGGCCGTGGCGCCCGGCCAGACGTTACTTTTTTTTGGTCCCCGCTGGGGATCTCTTTGACCACGCTTCCCGGGACATTCCCCCGGCTAGCCCAGGAAGCGTGGTTCAAATTGACCCCATGTGGGTATTGACCGTGGCAAACATCTGGCGGCCGCCAAACAAACGTTCGAGACACATTGACCACAGGTGGGTATTCAACGTGGTTCACTGTGATCTCGTAACGTCTGAAAATACCCATAATGCAACGCGCTCTACGTGGGGCTTCCCTTGTTCTTGGCCCGGAGGCTGCAGCTGGTGCAGAATGCGGCGGCTCGTCTTCTTACGGGGACGGGTCGCCGGGAGCATATTACACCGGTGCTCCGAACTCTGCACTGGCTGCCGATAGCGTGCCGGGCCAAGTTCAAGGTCCTAGTGTTGATCTATAAAGCCCTATATGGTCTTGGCCCCTCATACCTTAGGGACCGCCTCGCCTTTCGCGCTCCAGGACAGCTCCTGCGGTCTGCCGGGGGTGCCCTCTTAGAGGTCCCCCGTGTTAAGCGGGGGGCCACGATGGAGAGGGCATTCTTGGTGGTGGGGCCGCGGCTGTGGAACTCCCTTCCGGAGGAAGCTCGCCTGGCCCCAAGCCTTTTAACGTTTCGGCGGAACTGTAAGACCTGGCTGTTTGCCCAGGCCTTTGGGGGAGGGTAGGGAGGATCTTTTTTAATCCCCCACCCCTTTTTTTTGATAAGCCCTGTTTATATTTATATTTTTATATGAAATATATGTTGTTTTTATTGAATTTTAATGTATTTTATTGTTTTAATTGTGTTGTGAGCCGCCCCGGGCTGCTTTGCAGGAGGGGCAGGATAAAAATGCTTTGAAATAAATAAATAAATAAATAATTGTCAGATAGCAACTTACAAGGGAATGAGACTTCTATCCTTTGAGATCCTTTCATGGTTGCAAACTGGAGGGGAAAGAGAAAAGAAAAAATTATTGTTTCACAGCCATAAACTTTTACTACAATTAATTTTATTTGGCGATGGAGATATATGAACCCTTAATGATTTGCAATTTTTGATTTGCCGTGAGAGTTCGGTATCACTGTTCAGCTACTTCTTAACCCAAACTATATCCTGCTGCTTTATATGGCTTTTAGACAATGATCAACCTTCCCCCCCATTCTTAACTCAATGTGACCCAATTGGCAACTTATACAGCTGAAACAACTAAACTGCAGTTAATAAAAACAATCTAAAATATCTAATCCATTAACTGATCAGTAGCTACATACCACAATGGGCATTTTTACACACGCGTTAAAGTTACGGATTTTTCAATCTTCTGGGTTTACAAGTCCACAAATAAGTTCCAGATTCATTTTTCACACACACACTGCCCTGAGGCAGCCTAAAGTAGTCGCAGCTGAAGATGTGAGGGGCTGCCATGGAAACCAAGTGACCACAGCTGCCTGGAGTAAGGCAGTTTACCAGGAGAACTTTTTACACACGAAAGTTCTGGGAGAAGTTCTATGCAGAAGTTCAAAGTTCCTGATGTTTAAGTTCTGGGTGAGTGATTTAGACACACAGAAAGTTCTGGATGTAACAGCAAACATCCAGGAGAAATGTGTGTGTAAAAACACCTAATTTTAGCCAATTAAAAAAAACCAACCATCTTACTGTTGCTGCATAACTGATTTACCACATAACTAATTTACCCCCTTCCTGCATTCCCCCATTTCTGATTTACTTTATGAACAATAGGAAATCTGAATCAAAAACATTTGAACCATGTATTATATAGGCTCCGTGTCTGCAGGGTGTGGGTAAGCAGGAAAGGAATTATGCCAAATGGAACTTGCTGGTAACTGTGCGACAGACGGGAAAACAAAATATGGCAACGGTGCCAATTGGTGATGTAGTTATACAATAATTCTGTTAATCCATTGATTAATCCATAAATGATTGTTGTTCAGTAACGGATCACTATCAATTCAGTTATGGCAAATCCAATGGTTACCGATATCCACACATAACCATTTCAGCTCTAGAAACTTGCTACTCAAGGTCACATCTAGACTAGAGCGGAAACTCAGTTCCCGGTTATATTTAGAATTGACTGGATTTCTGAGTTCTGAGTACCAAGCCCAGTACCCCGAAAACTTCAGAAATCTTGATAGAGTGATGGAGGTGCCATAACGCGTGTGGCCAAAGTGACCCAGGCAATTTGTCATGTGGTTTGGGGTCCACTACCCCACATTTCTGGGTTGGGTGACTCAATTTCCCTCACTTGCAGCCTGCCTGAATTTGTTCTCTCTCTAGCTGATTCAGTCCTGCAAAGGGGACAATCCTTTTATCACCCAAACTCCCAGAGACTTTCCGTTCACGCACTCTTTCTCTCTCTGGGTTCCCACGTGCTTGAGGGCACAAGATCCTCAGATTGTGTTCCCCAATGTGAGACAAGAGAAAGCACTTCTTAGTCAAGAAGAAAGTTTATTGATTACATAACAAAGATAGTTTGAATGCAGAGTGTGAATAAAACAAAAGTAAATAATGCAATCCTAGTCTACACTGCATGAGTCCCTACTTAAGATCTTACCCTATCCAGGTCCAACAGTGGCGTCACGGTCAGTGATGGAAAGTTTGACCTGGCACCAGTCCTTAAAGTGTCAGAAAGCAAAGTCTTTTCTCTCAGCGCATTGCTTCAGCAGACTGGCTGGCAGCAGAATGACCCTCCCCCCCAGCTGAGTGAGTCAGAGGTTGAATTAATTCCCAATTGTTTCTCTATAGCAAAGATCTCCCACCTTTTATATCTTTTCAGCTTCTTTGTTTGATTTTCCCACCGGAGGGCTCTGTGCTTCTCAGGCAGGAAGTGATTCATTTGCAACTCAAAACGGTGTCTGTCCGGTTTCAGCAGAGGCGCCAGCTTTTGTGAATACATATTCGGGATGCTTTGCATGAAGTGACTTTCCAGTCCTCAGCTTTCACATTACATACATGTTCAACTTTTACCTTTACATATTTGTTAGACCTGTATTTTACATGTAGCCCAGTATCTCCTTGTGACAGCTCCCCCCTTCCAAAACATGTGGAAGATGCAGAACCCAACCTGTATCCAGAACATGTTGAAGTGGTTACATGGGCTACATGTTGTGTTTGTGGGATTCAGGGTATGCCACCCCCCACCTCATTTCCCTTTGCTTAATTCATGTTCATGTTCATGTTCAAGTTATACATGTGATGCTTCAAACACTCTGTTAGCATTGTGGGGCTATCATGTTCACTTGTTTTCAACCATTGCACAGTCAAGTGATCATCTGGATTCCCTTTCTGGGTTCACTATCATGTAGGGGATGGGGTATATACTTAGATGTCTATGTCCCTCCGCCCTGTGTTGTATGTGGGGTTCCCCTTGCACATAACCTTTGAGGTACATCAGTATGGGTGATGGGGTTCTTAGGTCTTTGCCCAAGCATGTGACAAAAGGGTGGCTATGCCATGTCAACATCTTTTGTTCCCCTGTTACAAGTTTTGGCCATGTTCCCAATTTACCTGGTAGCATGTTTCTCATTGACCTTATGTCTTTTCCCCATGTCACAACTTCTTTGTCTGATCTATCTGGACTATCCAGACTGTTGATCATAAGCATCAGTAGGAAACAAAAGAGAGAGTATGGAGTAAGTGTGAAACCTGTTGCATTGCTAAGTACCCCCATCATGTTGTCTGTGTCCTTCTGCATTTTAAAACCCTTTTTACCTGGAGAATTGCCGTCATTCCCAGTGAGGAGAGAATTGTCCTCTAGTCTTTGCCTTTTCCCTGTGTCTGTGATGGTATGGTTGAATGTATTTGCATTTAAATCAATCACCGACCCAAAAGCTGCTTCTCTCAAGGGGCTATTGTCACCAGAATCTCTTGTGCTCTGCCCTCAATTTGTGTTTGTTCCCCCAGGATCCACTGGGTCTGTACAACCGTGTATTTCCCCTTCCTTGGAGTCTGACTTTACGAACTGGGTGTGAAGACCCCCAAGTATTAGTTCAGACACCCCTCCATGAAACTCTTGATTCAGTTCGTCATGCTTGGTAATCTGATATCTGGCAGCCTCTGTGTCTTGCAGGGAGTAAAGTACATGGGGATTATTAACCGTTTCCTCTACTCCACTCTCTATCAACCAGACCCGCCCTGCAGGACATGCCAGCTCTGTGTCTGATCTGCATTCCCCATGACCATTCGTATCAGGAAGCTGTTTTACCTTTTGTCTCTCGGAAGCAACACAATTCCCCTCAGGTGCTTGCACCGTCTCATGAACTCTTTCAGCTTTAGCATAAGCTGCAGTGTCTCCCTGCTCCTTCTCTGGTAAAATAGAGACATAAAGTTCACCCTTAGAACTATGATCCTGCCTATTTAGGACTATAGGCTTGGTTTATGACGCCATTTGCTGAATTTTAATCCCTGGGGAAGAGACACCCGTCCCTCCCCCATCCCTACCAGGCAAGGTTTCATGCTTAGCTAGTTCTGACCTGAAATCTGCTTGCGTTTCAGTCAGCATCTTCTCTTAAGGTAGAATCACCAACCTCCTGGCCTGCCTGCAACCCCCTGGGTTCAGTAGGGGCTTCCCAAGCCTCTAACTCTCTACCAGTGGTGGTTACCCAGTTTGAATCTGCAGACGTTGGGCCCTCCCATTCAAGGTTGAGGTTCAACGTTTGGGTCTCAGAATCAGTTTGGTCATTTGGCTTCACTCCATTTAGTTCCCATGTGAGACAGGGACATGCAGTTCACTCCCCGAGTCTTGTCCTCCCATGCCTTCTGGCTGGGCTGGCAATTTCTCTTTGGAGTTTTCCTGCTCCATAGTGGAGTTCATAGGTTGAGATGCAGCCTCTGTAAGGCTCCCAGAGCCTTGCTCAAACCCTTCTATTCCACTAGGCTTTCTCTCTGTCTCCCCATTTTTCTGGGAAGTGCCCTGGACTACAGATACCTCTGTAGACCAGTCCCAGATATCATTTCCCACCAGCATTTCATTTTCTGCATTTTGGGGGAGCATGGACACCTTGATGGGCCCATTTAAGCCCTCCCACTCTAACTCTACAATTGCTGTGGGTAGAATATCTTTAATTCCCATTGCCAAGGATACCACAACCTTTCTGTGAGTATTAATGTTCTCTTTTGGGACTAGGTCCTCATGTACCATGATCATCTGTGCCCCATTGTCCAGCTTCCCCATACAGTTTACCCCATTCACCTTAGCGGGTTTTCATAGCAACTGATTCCCTGTGGATGGGTTAGGGATAGTACAGCAGTCATGAACCCCTTTTGGGATGGTTTGGACTACAGATACAAAATTCGCACTGACAGTTCCAATAATCCCATCAGACTCCCTTTTTGGGGGGCACTCATGTGCCATATGCCCTGGTTGCTTACAATTAAAGCAATTCCTTGAATTATTAGAGGATTGGAAGGTGTGTGCCCTTTGGAATCTGGGTGATCCCCCCTTTCTGACTTCCATATCCCCATTATTTGGCTTCTTTCCCCCATAAGCTGAGATAGCATTTGCAGTAAATTAGTCTGCCCTCCTCCCTGCCTCTTTGATATTCGTGATCCTCTGATTAAGCAAGTGTGCTTTTAGGTTAGGGCTACAAACATTAAAAAATTGTACCAGTACAAGATCAATCATTTGGTCTCCAGTAGCATTCCCTTGTGCATTTAATCATTTCATCCCATACTGTTTCAACATATTACAAACATCAGAATAAGACATACCATCTCCCTTTTTAATGTTGCTTAATTTTTGGCGATAGGTTTCTGGGGTGATCATGTATGCCTCAAGAACTGCATTTTTGAAGTCATCAAAAGTCAGTACATAATTTTCCTCTAGTTTTGTGTTGTACACACTCCTTGCTTTCAGTGAGATCTTAGGTAGCAATAAGTGGATCCACATGTCATTGGGAATCTTGTTGAAATATATATTGGACGGTGGTGAAAAAATCATCAATGCACTCACTGTCATCATATTGAGGTATGAGGGGTGCATAGTCTCAAATCCTGCATCTCCTGCCACTATCAGCGTTGTCTCCTGAAGGGAGTTGAGGTTCCATTCCTAGGTCCTTCTGTTTCTGCAGGAGTTCAAGTTGATGCTGTTGTTTCATTTTTTCAAGTTCGATCTGCATTTTTAGTTTCTCTGCATTTTCTCTCTCCTCCTTTTTCATTTGTTCTAATCTGAGCTCATGGTCCAGTTTCAGTCTGGCCAGCTCAATTTCTGTGTTTGAGCCATGTGTTTGAGTCCCTGGTTGTCCCCAGATCCTGCATCTGCTAGTTGCTGGCCAGTTGGATGGGAGTTTCAAGGGGTGGGGCTTGCAAACCCTCTCCATTCCCATCCGTGCTCATCCTCTCAAATTCTTGTATCAGCTACTTAAGTTGTTGTTTAGTTTTCCCTTCTGTTTGGAGGCATCTGTTTTGTGCCTCCTTTATCAATTCTGCTTTCGGCAGCCTGGAAAAACCCTTTGGCTACCCTATTTTGATAACTGGCCTTGCCACCCGAAATCAAAATTAAAACAACAAACACTGCACACTCTGGTCAAAGATTTGCTTATTCCACTCTTAGGGTTGAGTTCTAGAAAGCGCTGGCAACTCAATCTCTTCAGATTTGAGATTTACTCCCTCCAGAGGATACCACTCATTTGGCTATCCTCCTATGCTTTTCTACACATTGGTACACAATTCTGAGCATGACCCTTCTTGTTGGATACCACTGTCATGGGGTTTGGGGTCCACTACCCCACATTTCTGGGTTGGGTGACTCAATTTCCCTCACTTGCAGCCCACCTGAATTTGTTCTCTCTCTAGCTGATTCAGTCCTGCAAAGGGGACAATCCTTTTATCACCCAGACTCCCAGAGACTTCCCGTTCACACACTCTTTCTCTTTCTGGGTTCACACGTGCTTGAGGGCACAAGATCGTCAGATTGTGTTCCTCAATGTGAGACAACAGAAAGCACTTCTTAGTAAAGAAGAAAGTTTATTGATTACATAACAAAGATATTGGAATGGGAGGGGGAAGGTTAGCAATGGACAAGCCACAGGACAGGTTTGGATTGGCTGTAGAGGCAAAATAAAAGTGGCTGTATGGCTATTTTCCATTCTCTTTGGTGAATTTGGTTGTGCGCTACACTGATGATCTGTAAGTATTTCAGCTTGGAGGGGGAGGGGTACCTGTCCTGTCCTGTCTATAGGGGCAAAGATGGGGGTTATTACCACCGTGCCATATTTTTAAAAAATAAAATAAGTGGGTGCCACACTGCTGCCTGCTGCTTGCATGGTTTGGCACCATGGATGCCACAGGGACCTGCCTTTCTCCACTCCCTCTGGCCTGGGTTGTGCATAGGGGGCATGGAAATGCTGGTGGTTGCCAGTGCCAGCATGCTTAATAAACTGTAAAATGGGTGCTGCTGCTGCTGCTTGTACTGCTTGTTGGCAAGTTGACACCTCAGAGGCCAGAGAGGGATCACTTTTGCTGTGGGTTTTGTGGGCACTGTACTTTGGCTGTGGGTTCAACTTTGCCAAGATGTGACCACTGAGCTGAGGCAGAGAGGAGATGTTTCCTTTCTGGTTAATTGATGGTGTGTGGGAAGGGGGCTTGCCTTGCACAGGTGGGCACAATAGAGGCTTTTTCTTTGTGTGTGTGTGGGGGTGAATTTTGGTTTCTTGTGGCTGTTTGTTATGCCTGTTGAGCTGGCATAATTATTTTAAAGTGGATGCACTGCTGTTTGTTGGACCATGCTGTGTGGGTACTACTGTGGGTTGGGGTTTTTTGTTTTGCTTTTGCAGTTTTTTCGGTTTGTCTTGAGATTGTCCCAGTTCTGCTAGCCTGCTTTTCTAGGTACTGCTTTGGTGTCGGTTTCAAGAACTTTGCCAAGATGTGACCAGCTAGGGCACCGGGGGGGGGGGGGGGGCATGGGCCAAACCACTTGTTGAAACTTGTTTCTGAGATTCCGAGTTCTGAGTAATTCCAAGTTCTGGGTTCCAAGTTCCAAATTCCATGTCCTCAGCAAAAGTTCCAAGTTCTGACCAAGGATCCAGTCCTGGTACTTGGAAACTTGAAAATCTTCCTGAGTACTCAGATCACCTATTCGGTGAAGCCCTAATGTAGACAAGTGCAGACTGTGTGACCACACACAGATCTATGTGCTGCTGCGCTCCACAACATTCAGGGTCCATGATTAAACTTTAAACAACAACGTAAGTGGGTATTTTTACACACACCTTAAAGTTCCAGATTTTTCAGTCTTCTGGGTTTACAAGTCCACAAGAAGGTTCCGGATGCATTTTTCACACACACACTGTCCTGAGGCAGTTCCTGGATGCATTCTTCACAGAAAAAAGGGTTGGGAATTTCGGTTTCGGTTAAAACCGAAAGTATCCCAAAATGGCCATTTCGGTTTCGGTACTATCGGATCTTTTCCATTGATTTTTGTACCGCATTTTTAACATTGCAGTTTGTCCCCCATTGAAAAACAGCAATGTTAAAAATCTGGTACAAAAATCAATGCAAAAGACCTGATAGTACCAAAACCGAAAAAGAACTGAAATTCATGAGTACTGAAACCAAAATTGACTTAAACTGAAATTTTGCCCAGAGTTCCATCCCTAACAGAAACACTGCCCTGAAGCAGTCTAAAGTAGCCACAGCTGTAGACGTGAGGGGCTGCCATGGAAACCAAGCGACCACAGCTCCCTGGAGCAAAGCAGTTTACCAGGAAAACCTTTTACACAGAAAAGTTCTGGGAAAAGTTCTACACAGAAGTTCAAAGAACCAGAAGTTTAAGATCTGTGGGAGTGATTTAGACACACAGAAAGTTCAGCATGTAACAGCAAACATCCAGGAGAAATGTGTGTGTAAAATCACCCAATGTGAGAAGCACTGGTGCAAAATACAGGTCTACAGAGGTACAAAAGCAGGGAGTCCCAGCCTATGGAAGGCCTGCAGTGATTCAGTTACCACAACACATGGATCCTGTGATTAAACTAGAAATAAGAACCTATGCAAATCATACTGGTTCACAGGGCTTATAATGCAGGGAGGCTAGGCCCTGAAGTGGATGTTATATTTAACTCAACATAAAAAAATAATTACGGTGACATTTTTTTCTTTTGCTTATGGGTGACTCGGTGTGTTTCCATTAAAAATCCCTATGTTAGGAAGGGTGAAAGCCCTCACTGTCAATATGCACTGAGTCCCATCTTTGCTGAATTCAGCACTGGTGGTTCTACCTTATCCTGTTTTACACATATGGTAATTTTTCTTGTGGCTTCAGGGGTGTGGTTAGGTGATAATGGGGCCAGGTGCAGAAGATGAAAGAGACTCCTGCCTGCGCACTCCACTCCAGTGTGCACATGTGTGCTACGTGCATATCAGGCCTCCAGGGTCATGTGACCGTGTACAATTCCACCTGCTGCACCTATTATTGCTCCATTCCTTGGTGGATATTTACAACGTGCTGGTGACTCATTGGCCTTTGGCCACTGTTGAATAGAGTGGAACAATTTGGTTATTCTTTCAGGTGTTCTGGTCATTTTGGTGGTTCTGGTTAGCACTAAATGACACAAGCAACGTAAATTGGCTGGAGTAACCAAAACAAGCAGCTGAATAACAATAAACCACAACCTTTATTATTTAATTTTTTTAAAAAAATTATCTAACCCATCCTACCACAGGCAGCTCTGGATGGCTCACAAGCAGCAATAAAAACACTTAAACCACTCAAAACAAGGAGGAATCAAAACATCCCTAACCACCCACCACCCTAGCCCATTCCCCCCACCATCCTTCCCATCAAAAGATAGGTGGAACAGCCGCGTTTTACAACAGCATCGAAAAGAGGGGAGATCCAGGGCCAAATGGGCCTCCACTGGCAGGGAGTTCCACAGCTGTGGAGCAGCCACCAAGAAGGCCCTCCCCATCGTGCCCCCCTGGCAGACTCAGGGGACCTCGAGGACACCACCTCCCGATGACTGAAGGGACTGATGCAGATCTCAGGGGGTGAGGCAGTCCTGCAAATAGGTCAGGTCAAGGCCATTTAGGGCTTTATACCTTGAATCAGTCCCAGAAGACTATAGGCAGCCAGTGCAGAGACCGAAGAACCGATGTAATATGTTCCAGGTGACCCAGTCCCACCGGGAGATGGGCCACCGCGTTCTGCACCAGCTGCAGTCTCTGAACCATCACCATGGGTAGCCCCACACAGAGTGTGTTACAGTAGCCTAGCCTAGAGGTGATGAAAGCATGGATGACAGTGGTCAGGTCAGAGTCTGAAACATACGGCCAAAGCCAACACACCAGATGTAATTGGCAAAAGGCACTTCTTGCCACAGACTACACCGGAACATCCAAGCATCCAAGCGGAGCTGCGAGCCAAGGAGCACCCCCAGACTCCGTACCTGGGGAACCAGCGGAGGGTAGACCCCATCAATGTTGGGGGCCATCAGTATTGAACACAAAATACTGAAGTGGATGAAATAACCAGAACAACCCAAACAAACTATCTGAAAAAAAGGATATATGAATTTTGTTTTGGTGGATTAAAACAATTTGAATATTTGAAGGACTATCCAAATATTTGAATTATATTCATGAATGCAATATGGAGTAATTTCAGCTCCATACAGAATGAAATCCCAATTCCCAAAATACCATAGAAATCAAAATATCAAGATACAGAAATATGAAAGTAACTGAAAATCTGAAAGAAAAGAAGACTGACATGAAGATTCAAAACGGCAAAGCCAGCTGGAAGTAAATACAGCTTCATATTCCCTTCATTAAAGTGGATTTGAATACAGTATTGAGTATGGATATTTGTAGCTTTAATTGTAAGAAGACAGACTGGGGTGTGCAATTTGTATGATTTTAATTAGTTATGAAAATGAATGGAGACCCATTCATTTTAGTAACTAAGGTAACAAAAATGAATTATTAAGCAAAACACCTTTTCTGTGCATGCATGGCCCTTTTCCAAAATGGCACCCGCAGCGCATGCACAGCCCAGCTGCCCATTCTAAAAGTAGCACCGATGCAGCCTGCACCATTTTGCAAAAGGACTGCCCATGCGCAGAACATTCCTGGCAGCCATTTTGCCCTGGCACAGTGAAGATTTTTAATAAAATAAAATTTTAAAAAGGCAGAGTCCATTATTAAACCCCTCCGCCAAAAGACGTGCACTAATTCATGCTCAAATAGCCTCCTGTAGATTGAAAGGTAAGCTGTAATATCAGTCGCCATTTGACCGTACAAAATATTATGCCCAACATCGATGGAGGGTTAGGGTTGGCATCTTTTGTTGTTGATTCTCCGCCCTGGTCAGTCACTACTTGATTTCGCTTTAGTTTGTTTAATTATTTTCTAAGTACCGGCAATGGTATTGTGTCTTAAATGTTCTTTGACTGTGTTTCTTATGTTGCAACTATGTTTTGTAACATATTTGATATATTTTAATGGTGATTTTAGATGTTGCTTTATCTTGTTTTGCCACTGATGTGTTATCTTGTCTACTTGGCACTACAATTGTATGCTCTAGTCTATCCATTCTATTTTTATTGTATGTTTCGTCTATGTCTTATGTTACATGTCGGCCATGGCGAGAGTCCGTGCCTAAATAAAAATTACCTTACCTTACCTTATTAAACCCCTGAGAAATGATGGTAATTTTGGTAGCAAAAACTAAAACTAAAATGAAAACAAATGATGTGCCTTTTGCACACACCCAGAAAACCCTTTCCTTGTGCTTTTCTAATTCCCTGCCCTTGATTATGGTCCTGGGAAAAGAGCATATCTGAATTTTTCAAAGAAGAAACCAACGTCTCTGGAGATGGACAGAGTTTTGGGAGGACTTTGATTGGTTTTTATTTTTTTCATGTTGCTTCCTGATTAGGAGGATGGAATAATTAGATTGTGAGTACAAGTCACAAGAGTTCAAGTGAAAGGACCTTTGCCTGCTAAGCTGCCAACTATTCGAAGAGTCATTGAGGCTAATCAAAATGCTAATGCACATTCAGTCTATGGAAAACCACCGTTGGCAAAAGCTTAGATATTTATTGCTCTCATTTAACCCAAATTTAACCCCAGTTTAACCACACTTGAACATTTTTATGCATGTTGCAGGGCTGTATTGGTGCCATATGCAGTCCTGCAACATGCATAAGAAATGTTCAAGTGTGGTTAATGTGTGGTTAAACTGGGGTTAGCGTCATGTCTGAAAACACCCAAGGAGTGGGTCGTCTTCATCCTATATGATACTCAATAAATGTTTCAATTGGAAAGAAGAGATGAATAGAAAACATTCCTTTTGAAGTTATTTGAATGGTAAAGGAGAATTTATTTTCCAATGTTTTCCCTTTGAATCATAAGATCATAAAGCCGGAAGGGACTATGAGGGTCATCAAGTAGGGATGTGAGAATAGAACGCGGTTTGGATGTTTGGACGTTTGGTTCAAAACCCGAGTTCGGGTTCGGTTGTTTGGTTTCGGTATGTTTAGACGTTTGGTCGTTTGGTTCAAAACCCGAGTTCGGGTTCGGTTGTTTGGTTTCGGTATCGATACTGATACCGAAATCGGGGAAAAAAACAGTGTCGGAATCACATGACCCTGAAACCACCCCTGGTCTCCATCCCTGGTGCCAAGAAGTCTTCTCCTCAGCTGCCTCCCCCTTCCAGTCACATTTTTCCCACCCAAAGTCATATTTTCCCACCCCCGAACTCAGTTGAACTCATCTGAACATTTCCAAACTGTTCAGCCATTCAAACGTTCAGTTCAGAAGGTCGGTTCAGTTGTCCAAACAGGCCGAGTTCGGCCCGAGCTCCGAACCGCGTTCACACACCCCTATCATCAAGTTCAGTCCCCTGCTTTTCTGCAGGATTTGCCATCTTTACCCAGTCTCTTCTTTTCAAATCTTCAGTGATGAAGAGTCCACAATTCCTCTGGGGAGTCCATCTGTTGCCTGACTGCCCTTACATGCAGTTATTTTTGCTGGATGTTCAGTCTAAATTTCCCTGGATGCAGTTTGTACCCATTGCCTCTTGTTTTGCTCTCCATAGAAAGAAAACACTCTTAGGGCTGAAACTCAGTTCCCGGTTTCTCGTGTTTCTCAGTGGGAACCACAATTCTCATCTTGTTCTTGAAAACGAGAACAAGACAAGAATCGGCTGGATTCTCATTGAGAAACATGAGAAATCTCAAGAAACAAACTACACGGTACTGAAAGGGCTACGTGGAGTGACAGAGGAGGAGGCCATGATGTTCCCTGCCCATATTCCTAAACTTGTCTGGGGCTGGCAGCTGTATTAGTGGGGAAAACTACCCGATTGCAAATTTTTAGGAATTGGAGGTGGGAGAGCAGAAGGAAGGGTGAAGACTCAGCAGACATCTTAGCAATAAACTGTGCTGTGCTGTGCTGTGAAAACTGTGAAAATCTGTGCTGAGCCCACCTCTTCCTATCAGCTCCCATACTGCCATCTGGAAAGGACTAGGGATGTGTGAACAGAATGTGGTTCAGATGTTTGGACGTTTGGTCGTTCGGTTCAAAACCCGAGTTCGGGTTCGGTTGTTCGGTTCGGTGGAGTTTGGTTTGGCTGAACTTGACCGAACATTCGAAAATAGTGCTATCGATAACGATACCGAATTTGAAGATTTTTTTTCGGTATCGGTATCATTTGGCCCTGAAACAACCCCTGGTCTCCACCCCTGGTGCCAGGAAGTCTGCTCCTCAGCTGCCTCACCCTTCCAGTCACATTTTTCCCACCTGAAGTCAAGTATTCCCACCCCCGAACCCATCCAATCTCACCCAAACATAACCGAACTGTTCTGCTGTTTTCGAGTTCGGTTCAGACATTCGGTTCGGATGTCTGAACAGACCGAGTTCAGTCTGAACTCCGAACATCCAAACTGCGTTCAGAATGCTAAGATATTAGCTGAGACTTCCTCCCATTCCTGAAAGTTTGCAATCAGGAAACTTTTCCCACCAGACATCTGCAAGATCTTCCCAGACATCTGCAAGATCTCAACTCTGATTTCTAAATCTCCTGATATTTTCACAAATCTATTCTCATTTCAGCCCCACTCTTATTGAAGAGTTCTACAGAATGTTATAGGAATGTTAATGGCAGCAGATATAAATCAAATAAAAGGAGATACGTTTTCAGTCAGCAGACAATACAGTTGTGGAACTCATTGCCAGAGGAGGCAGATGAAAGCCAGCACCATAACTCTTCAAATGGAAACTTGATCAATTCTTAATAGAGCCATTGAGGCTTAACCCCCTGGCTACCAGTAGTTGGGAGTGGTTAGCAGGAAATGGGTCACACCTCCATGACCTGTACTCATGCTTCTCTCAAAGTACTGCAGCAGCTTACTGTCAGAGACAGGATGCTGGGATCAATGGACCATGGGTCTGACCCAGCATGACACTCCCTATGTTCTTATGTTCTAATGAAACAAACAAGGTACTCTAGAAATGTACTATTGCTGGTTCAGAAAAGTCATTCCAATTTTGTAGAAAAGTACTATAAAATCAATGCCCATTGTGACCTGTAGGGTACTTCTCCCAAGAGACAAGAGCTTGATGGACCATTGGTCTGACCCAGTATAGCACTATTTATGTTCTTATGTTCTTAAATCAGAAAGGCTTTGAATTCTGACCATTTGAGAATGCGCAGAGTCATGGCTACCATTTTCTGAATGCTCAAAAGCCCCCCCCCCCCCCCCCAGTCTGATTTGTCAGAAATGGAACCTGGCAGAAATGTCACTTTCACCCTTAATATGTACTAGGTTTTGATGTGTTTACTGGATTAGCCTTATTTAGCTAAAACTAGTATTTGCTATTATCTGTTATTATTATATTAGATAAACAAAAAACCTACGGTTTTACAAACTTAGTTAAGGCAGATTCATACCAAGCAAACTTTAACAGACCTAGAAATTGTGTGTTAAGGCTCCCGCCTTAACTTCCACCCCATGTAAGCAGTAAACATGTTGTACGGCTTCGCATACTGTGCTCGCTTACAACTTAGGCTCTTTGCACCCACACTTTGCCTTGGTCTTTCAGCTCCAATCCTTTTCCTTTGCAGGTTGGGGGCAACACTAAAGCTGAGCAGAATGCTATGTAAGTATTTAATAAGAATTTGGGTACACGTTGATATTAAATGCATGGAAAGGCCAATGGAAGGATTGGAGGAAACATTAATCCTAATTTGGAATTAAATTATATCTCATAAATTGTTTCTGAAATAATACAATGGAGATGCATCTTTGGGAGTGGGGGGCGGGGGGAAGATGATGTGGAACTCATTGCCAGAGGAGGCAGATGAAAGCCAGCACCATAACTCTTCAGCATCATAACCCGCCCTGCCTTCTCCCACAACCCCCGTCCTTGGCTCACCCCTAGTATCCACTACCTTCGCTCCTGCACTCGTGCTGCTGAACGACTCTGGCGCAAATCCCATTCTCACGCTGACTTCCTTCACTTCAAATTCTGTCTCTCCACCCTTACTTCTGCTATCTCCCTTGCTAGACAACACTA
>QEPC01003849.1:427053-447406 GCA_003113815.1 Sphenodon punctatus | reverse complement strand
TAATAATAATAATAATAATAATAATAATAATAATAAAGCAATCCTTTTCCCCCTGCCAAAGCACTAGAGCACTGAACCACAGTGAAAGTATATAAATACAACAAAAGCACACAATTAAGACCATATACTATATAAATGTTTATTATTATTATTATAATATTATTATTATTAATAATAATAATAATAATAATAATAATAATAATAATAATAATAATAAAGCAATCCCCACCGGGAAACAGCAAAAATGAATGACTGAATGGCAAACACCAGCCGGAAGTATTCAAAACGATTCCCAGCTGGGGACAAAGCATGCAGCATCACTGCCAGGCAACGAGCAGCAACACAGACTGGAGAGGGAGATTTAAAGGGCACACAGCAGCAGGGGGACGTGGCAGGATGGAGAGAGGCGGAAGGGAGAGGAGAGCGGAGGGAGAATGAGCAAGGGAGGAGGTGGAGGAGGGGCAGGCAGTGGTCATGCTGCACATGGAGGCATTGGAGGGAGAGCAGCAGTAGCTGGGCCAGGCCACCCCAGAGCCAACAACCGGTCCGGGGGAGGAGGTGCCCTGGAAACGGGTAAGGTGAACAAGGGGGGGCAGCATCACTGGGGCACCAAGGGTGGTGGATGGGCCCGCAGGATGGGGGAAGGGAGCAGGACCACAGGGCCCAGGCACCCAGGCTACCCCCCCTTATGACCCACAGACACAGAAGCGGGCCCAGGAGCCGGAGCCCCCAGAGGAGACGGCCAGAGGGCATGTGGAGGGGGAGGAGGAGGACCAGGAGGGCCCACATGGGAGATGGCCGTACCACCGAGGGGGGCAATGGGGGCACAGGGAAACACAGGACTTTATCAGGATCTGGGGGTCCCTTGAGCACCAGCTGGAGCTAGCGGTGAACCAGAGGAACGAGCACGTGTACCAAGAGATTGTGCGGGACATGGAGACAGCGGGGCACCAAAGGACAGTGGCCCAGTGCCGCTCAAAGGTGAAGGAGTTCAAGAGGGGGTACAAGGCCATCAAGGACAACAACCAGCGGTCTGGGCGCAGAGCCCGGACCGCCCCCTACTATGACGCCCTGGACTACATCCTCCACATGAAGGGATCCATAGTCGCCGTGCACCTTGTGGGGAGCACAGTGGTCCAGGGCAGGGAACGGGCCAATGTACCCTCTCCCTTCACTGCCCCACAAGAAAGCACTGGCTCCGGGGGCCCTGCCCCCCAAGAGGAACGCCCTGGGACCTCGGGGTTCAGCAGGCCCCCCATGCACACCAGCCCCGAGAGCCCCCACCCGATGTCCAACCCAGGAGGATCCAAGGCTGGCACACTGGTTGCCCTCAGCCAGGGGACACAAGGGGACCCCAGTAACACTGAGGGGCCAGACTCCAAGGCCTCCGAGACCAACATCGAGGGTAAGCACATGGGTGGGAGGGGAGATGGAGTGGAGGGGATGGGCCGAGGGGGGATCCCACAGGCCACCAGCCCACCCCCAGCAACCCCTGACACCCCAGACCATGGGAAGGGGGCCTGGGGTCTGCCAGGAGCCACGGCCCGCCTACAGCCACCCACCCCTACCCATGTCCACACATGTCATGGCACGCCCCGGCAGCCAGGACAGGCAGGCGAGGGGGATGGTGATGAGCAGCCCCAGGAGAAGCCAGAGGTCACAGGTGGAGGCTAATCGGCAAGGGGGCAGAGGGGGTCTGGGGGAGGCCAGACAGGGGACCCTGTGCCCATTGTGTTTGCTGCCTCAGCCGCTCTTTTCCCTCCTCCGCCTCGCTTCCTGTTTCCCTTGTGTGGGTGTTCCCTTTAGGCACTTTTGGGTTCCTTTGCCCTCAGTCAGCCATGTCTGCCTCCTGCCCCTTCCCGGTGCCTTCTGGGTGTTTTGACCATGGCCTGGAATCAGTGTTGTTTGTTGCGCTGCCCCAGGACGTGGTCTGTTGGTCCAATTCCCTGCCATGGTCCTGGTCCTGTCACGTCTGTTCGGGGCCTTCCTGGACCACAGGCGGTGGTTGGTTGGCTTGCCACCCCTGGGAATCCACTGTAGTGATTCAGGACCGCGTAACGTCTGAAATCACCCTGAGATTGTGGCCTTGGTTGATGACCTGCACCTGGAGGGTTCTATTCTGTTTCCCTGCTTGTTAAATGTGTAGTTGAGGCTGCTAGGTGAGGTCTTTTTGAGGTTTGGGATCAAGTGCCTTTTCAGTATGCTGATGATATTATGTACTGATTAGGCAGTTTGGCCATGGTCAGAGACATAAGAAGGATGAGGCCTGAACAAATTCAGTTCAGCTAATTTGATGCATAAGCTTCAGACTGGCACAGATCAAGAAGGTCCATGAGAATAAAGCTGTAAACAACTCACACCCTAGCAGGAAAACGTATCTCCAAGGCCACAATAACAACCCCAGACAGCCACTATCTCTGAGAAAACAAAGAAGGTCTGAAAGAAAAGGGAGGTAGCTTCAGCAGAGCATATTGGCAGCTAGGCAGTAGAGAAATACTCCCCAAAGAGCCAAAATAGCTTTGGTGGCTATGCTCCAAGTGAGAGAGAAATGAATGGTCAGCTTATTTTCTGCACCTGGCAGAGGGAACCCTGCAATATGTATTCATAATCAATAAAGCTATAAAAGGAAACACCCAGGCCCTTATCTCTTGTCACTGGCGCTTGTGGCTACTAGCATTGCAGTAAGCCTGCGTGGGCCTCTGACCTTTACAGTCGCTCTCAAAGATCCAGAGACTCCTGTCCAGTTATCTGCTGGGCCTCCTCCTCTTCTCCTCTGAACCAGCTTGCATCTCGGACTGTGGCCTCTGACACGTAAGATATCCTAGGTTACTGGGGTTCATAACTGCTAACACTGCCATGTCCAGATGTTACGTGTCTATCCAATAAAATTGAGTTGTACCCATATACTTTGGCTTGTTAATTGGGGACCTTCAATCCCGTTTGGGGTAACCTGAGGTGCAGGAAACTCATTTATTTCTTAACAATGACACCCAGCTCTGCCTCTTTTTCATCCGACCCAGGTCCTGCAGTTTTGGTGCTTACTGGATGAGGATGAGCTAATTGAACCTGATTCCATACTATACTGAGGTGATGATGGTTGGCTGGCCTTGTGACCTAGCAGGGATCGAGACTCCTGTTACTGATGAATTCAGGCCCCTTCTAGTCAATCAGGTTCTCAGCCTTGGTGTGCTTCTTGACCCCTTGCTCCTCCTGGATTGTTAGGTGGTGATGGTGGCCAGGAGTGCTTTTCACCAACTACATATGGTGAGGCAGCTGCAGCCATTTCTTTCCAATTTGGATCTGGCCACTGTTGTCCATGTCTCCAATGGCTGTTCCCCCCCATGCCCTCCAGACACCTCCCTCCCGCCCCCGGAGGCTGCTCTGCAAAGCACCGGTGCAAAGTGGATGGAGGATTGTACCTAAGTGACTTTCCATTGTTACCACATATTTAAAAGAGGTTTGCAATAAACAACAGTCAGTGATGGGAAGATAGGAAGGAGAACTTACATAGCAACTCAGGAAGATTATTCTATAAAACATACTTGCAGAAGACAGAGACATAAATCAGATCGAGGACTCAGATGGAGGATATCCCCGTGGCACATAACTCACCTAGATCTCATTAGACAGTCACTTCTAGTTCCATTAATAAAAATATATTCCTCTGAATACACATTTCCATTGATGTTCAAGGTTTCCAATAAAAGAAGCCTGATTAGAAAGTTATCAGGTCAAACATGTATTTGCTAAAAAAAGCTAAAAAAAAACCACACCAAAAGCTATTAAATGGACATCAGTGAAGGGTAGATGCATCTGTATGAACAAACTTACCTGAAGAATTACCTTAAACAGAAACCAATTTATTTTCTGAAGCTTGGAAAAGTTTAGTGCCAGAATCTCATCTCTTACGCCACAAGTAATCAAGAGAGAGTGTGGTTGCTGTGTTGATCCCAAAAGTAAGAGCTGGAGACGAATAGTTCAGATGAAATCTTTATTGGACCAATTTTTGTTGGGAGAGTAGAACTGAAATGGTTATCAAATTTAGTTCCTGAGGGTAATACTTGCATTTTTTAGTATTGCCTGTGGTATTTGACGGGTACCCTGATAACCCCAAAATAGGTATTTTTTTACCAATTGGTAATTTACCAATCAGTGGGGCTAATGCCATGTCCTGCTTGTGTTGTGTGTAGCCTGGGTGTGTACACATGTACATCCATTGAGGCTTCACTATGCCATGCATAACCCACATGGGACCTGCGCAGACC
This sequence comes from Sphenodon punctatus, assembly GCA_003113815.1. Taxonomy (NCBI): domain Eukaryota; kingdom Metazoa; phylum Chordata; class Lepidosauria; order Sphenodontia; family Sphenodontidae; genus Sphenodon; species Sphenodon punctatus. Next base: position 443,141 of record QEPC01003849.1, on the reverse strand, counting down.
CCGTGCAGACCCCGTGTGGATGGGGTGCCGGGGGGGAGGGTGCAGGCAGGGTGGGAATGGGACACGGGAGGAGCATCTTACCTGCTGGCTCCGGCATGTTTGCTGTTGTCCCGGGCTGCAGGCGGGGGGGAGAGGGGGAACTTTAGTTTTTTTTTTTAATTCCCCGCATGTCCTGCTCTCCTCCGCGGAGTCAGGATGCGTGGGAAATTTAAAATGAAATAAAATTTAAAAATTGTTCCCTGCCTTGCCGCTCGCCACTCCCCCCCTACCTCTGAGCAGCAGATTGGGGGGGAAGCGGCAAAGGCCAGTGGCAGGGAAGTGGCTGGCCTGTTGCCGTGCTGTTAGCTCTCCAACAGCACACCACCAGCCATGTTGAGCATGTGAGGCAGGGAGCAGTACGCATGCATGCTGGTCCCTGCCTCTGAGGCACCCGACCCAAGGCATCTCACCAGGGCGCTTTCAGGAAGCGCCCTGGCGAGAGCTTTCCTTGTGCCCATTGAGCGCAATGGAAAGGCTAGCCCCTCCCTCCACAGCACATCCTATATGTGCTGTGGACTGAGGAGCTCAGCCACCCAAATCACGTTTTCAATAGAAAATGCTGTCTGGTCTTAGCCTTTTTGTCCCTTCCGGGATCCACTCTCAGAGCAACTCTGAGAGTGGGTCCCGGAAGGGAGATCACTGACAGCAGCAGCAGCAGCCTCTGAAGTCAGAGGCTGCTGCTGTCAGAAGCGGATGCGTGGTTTGTTTTTTTAAAAAAAAAGCAGCGGCGGGGTTGCCCACGGCGCTAGGGGGGCACTTCCCCAAACATCCTGGGAGACCAGCTGCCCCGGTTGGCACCCAATATTTTCAAGTTGATTTGATAACAGAAGTTCAATGGGTATAACAGTTTTTGCGGGTACTTATTTCAGCTGCTTGGGTATGCAAGTTTCCCAGCCCATGCAAAACCAAGCAAAGACTTTGAATTTGTTGGGCCTAGGGCAAAGATAAAATGTGGGGCCCATAGTAATCTCACCCTCTCCATCATGGCCCCACACCCTCAGGGCACCCTCCACAGAACACTAGAGGTGATCATATATGGGGCCCTGCCGGAAGGCTGTAATGGCCCTGCTGTACGCTGTCCTCATGAAAACAGGGGCCACTGTGCACCCCTTTGCAGTAGAGAAAATTATGAGGCCGAGAGTGGTTGCTCCAGGTTAGGGCTGTAGCTCGCTTTTCGGATTCTTGCTTTTCTTGATGAGAATTTCTTGCAACTGAAAATGACCCAAGAATTGCCCTGACTCTCCCCAAGAAAAAGTTAGAATCTCACCCTCTCCATATACTTGTTTAAACAAAAACAAAAAAAGCTTGTAATCACCTGACTGCCTCTCTCTGGGTCTGGAGGTGCTGTGGGCTCCTCACTGTCCTCTCTGCTTCTCTGCAGTGGCAAGTGAGGAGGCAAGTTCACAGCAGAGATGACTACCTCCCAGCAAACAAGATAAGTTAAAAAAAAACACCACAAAAAACCAACCCACTGTGGATGTGAAAAATGGCTGCCATGGCGGTTCTCCGCATGTGCAGCCCTTTTCCAAAATGGCACCGACATTTTGGAAAAGGGCAGCCATTCTGCACATTCATGAACGGCACCGGTGCATGTGCAGAATGACTGGCCTTTCCCCAGCCATTTTGTGAAAGGGCAGTGTGTGTGCATAATGGTGACAGCAGCCAATTGCACAGGCACAGAATGGTTTTGAAGTCTTCTTGAGATTCTTGCATGATCTCAGAAGGTTACCAAGATCTCATTGTGATCTCAGTAACATTGAAAGCAATGACGTGTCGGGGGAGGTGATAGGAAAAAATAAGTTATTAACTTTTCAAACATTTACATACAGCATATCATTCCTAAAGTGCCAGCAGAGAGGGAGCCATGTGAAACACACAAGGTTAGAACTAAACTCTGAAAGTTCAAGTAGAATACAAAGAGCAGTACATGGCCAAGGGTGCTTTTTTATTTTTATCCACGATTTTGAGTATAGGACCAAAAACAAGCTGAAGTCTCATATGACCCATTGGTTGGTCACTGAAAATGTCTTCCCTTTTTCAAAATGGTGGTGATGCTGCCGGTGCCATCATGGAGGAGGGCTGCACACGTGCAGAACAACTTCAGTGGCCATTTTGCTCATGTGCATTACCGGGACGAACATAGCACATGGTAAGCAGAACGTGGTACATGGTAAATCAAGGTAAATGGTCAATTCTGATGAGACTCTTGCCAAGATTTCAAAATGTTACCAGGATCATCCTGAGATCTCGGTAATGATTCTTGATTCTTGAGAGATTTTTGTGAGAAACAAACTTATTTTCATTCCTGCCCTAATCCTGGCGCTTCACTCTGGATTGTCTGTCTTGTTTAGTGACTTGGTTCTAGGGGTGGGACACCGGGGAGAATACCGGATTTACAGGTATTGGATCTCCCCGGTACTGGATTTACCGGTATTGGCATACTGGATCTTTAACATTGGGCATTTTACCGTTTTTTTTACATTGCGGCCGTTTATCTCAATGGCCGCAATGTAAAAAAACCTGGTAAAGCGCCAATGTTAAAGATCCGGTATGCCGGTGCAGGTAAATATCAGATTTATCGGATTAATCTGATACACCCAAATACCGGCAATATCAGTTCTCGGGAGAACAGGAGTTCCCACCCCTACTTGGATCTGTGTTCTGGGCCTGACTTTGCCAATGCTCAGCTATGGGACTGATGGGCTTCAGTATTGTGCACAGGCTTAAGGATTTACATCCAAGCTGTTAGAGCTGCCTGAAGAGGATGCTTGAGACAAGAATGTAGATAACAGACCTTTATGTTCACTATCTTACTTTTGTCTTTGCCATCAACTATATTGTGAGTAGTACGGCAGATAATGGGGACAGAGTGGGTCAGTCTGTGTTGTGGATGGGATTGAGCAGGCACTAGGGAATGCTGCACAGTTGTTGGTGTTGATTAGCCACCCACACAGAGTAGTAAGAAGAAAGGTAGAGTTTGTGTGGAAGTAGACATATTATAGGACTGGGGGAGGAGGGGGAAGAGCAGAGAGGGAGGTGAGAGGGAAACTCTGGTTCCTGTAACTCAGGCGTGGGGAACCTTAGGCCTGAGGGCCAAATGTGACCCATGGCAAGTTTTTATGTGGTCCATTTCCAGTTGCTTGATCTCGCCTTTGGATCTTCCAATCACTGAAAAACTTCTCTGAGAATAAGGGGGCAAAGATGAGACCATGCATACAAGGAAAGTGGATATACCCATAGCATAAATACATTACCTGGATCCTCCTTTTCTCATGTGCACTCTTTATACACCCCTGTATCCAACTTCCATGTGGCCCTTGGAGCTTGTACTAATTTTCAAAGTGTCCCTGAGGAAAGAAAGTCTCTCCACCCCTGCTGTAACTACTTAACTTGAATTATCTAGGAATGAAAGAGAGAGGAAATGAAGAATACTTAATTTGGTAACTCCGGTTAATAACTGACATTCTGAGTAGTCACATGGTTAAACAATTGGTAGCCAAATACCATTATCAGGTAATCGATTTACTATTTTACCGTGTTGCTGGTTTATTTCCAGGTTTGTGTTATTTGCTTTCTTTCTGTTTCAGTCAATATGTTTTGTACAGATTGACTCCTCCCTTCTTGGCTGTATAAGACACTGCTCTCCTCCACTTTGTCTTTGAGAGTTGCAGGAGCCTGAGGAGAGGAGAGCAGGAGTAATGGTGGGAAAAAATGGGAAAGCAGCAACACAGGAAACGGAGAAAATGTAATCAGTATTGTTTGTGAGATAGGAGGATAAAGCAATTGAACAAGTACCCTGTTATAAATATCAGGGCGTGCTTTTTTCACTGACTTCATCCTGGTGATGCCATCTGAAAGCTGCCTTGGAGAAAGCACAAATAGTGTCCAAGGGCATAATTGGATTCTATTTGACCTGGCGGGGGGGGGGGGGGCTGGTGGTGCCGGCCATCCAGCTTTTTTGGACTAAAGTTCAGCTGCAGCTTTTATATGCAATCTGTGTCTTGGGCCCTCAGGTGCTGAGGGATTTGGAACCAATACAGAATGTTTTTTCCCCCGTGCCGTTCTGGGGGTTCCAAAGTGCTTTCCACAGGCAGTGCTGAGGTCTGAATCTGGGTCCCGGCTCCTGTGGTGAATAGCACAATGGCCAGTTATTAAATTTTGGCTGCCCCTCTTTTTTCTACCATCTGACTCAATAGCTAGGAGAGTATTATCTCCTAAGTTAGCTGGCCCTTGGGAAGCAGGCATCAATGCTCTTATCAGCTCCTTAGGTTTTTCTACTTCTTATTTATTAGCTATGGAGCTGAAAAAAGCACTGTTTCTCATCAAACAGAGAATTAAAGATCAGGTCCGCCAATCAGAACTAGTGGCCTTGCAGGATCAGAAAATAGCTATGTTGTTTCCTTTCTTTAAAATTTCTGATGGTGGTGTCACCTATTTCTCTGGGATTAGTGATTGGAATCACAGACATGCTATGATGCTGGCCAGATTTGATTTTTTGCTTTTGGCGGTGTATTATTGAAGCTGCCTTTATCCAATAGACTATGTCAATCTTGCAGTCTTGTTGAACCAGAATCATTAGATCACATGTTTCTTAGATGTCCTAGCTATTATTTTGGAAGATCAAAATATATTGTGCCTTTTATTGTTAAACTGGCTTCGTAAATGATAAGGATTTGCTTATGTATCTTCTTGCGGATAAGGATCCTTTTATTTCCTCTCAGGTCACTAAATGCTGTTTTATATTGTTTTCTTTTAGAAAGTAGATGCTGTTTATAGTATTCTGTGTCTTTGTCAAAATAGAGGCTATGGGCCTTTTGGGGCTCATAGTGTTTGGCTGCTTTGTGATTGTCTGTTTTGTTATGTTTTTGTAATGGCTATGGCTTATACAATAAATATTATTGCTTGCTGCTTGCTTGTTTGTGAGATAATTGGTTAAACTGCTAGTTACCAGACCTTAACCAAGCACTTCCAGATTGGTTCATTTGCTACAAATATAAGTTACCGTTCTTGGTAGATAACTGCTTCAAAGCTAGACTAAAACAAAAAATCCAGACAGATTTCATCTGTGAAAGACCTTCCTGGTCAAATCAAATCAAATTTTATTAAGCCAAGCCAAAGGCTATAGCACATATAAACATACAAACAAACAAATCTACAAAAATCCCCAAATACTTTCCCATCAAAAAGAAAAAAATAAGAACAAACATATCTACTACCCTAATACAAACGTATATACTGGGTTTCCATAAATCTAATAACCCACCCTGGATCACCCAAAAACTACTTCGTTCGATAATCAATAAAAGACTGCCTCATAACAAACGCTTGTACAAGGAATTTTGCCACTGGATATAAATGAATAACATTAGTAAGTACTTGAGTTAATAGACCATGGGAAGACCTGCCCGGATACTCTTTTAAGATGGTACACAGATATTTTTCCCTCAATCCATCATATAGATGGCATTCAAATATCACATGCTGGGCGGTCTCCACACTTATACCATCAAAGGGGCATATCCTTTCCACAAAGGGTAATCCCTCCAATCTTCCTTCATACACACGAGTAGGGAGGGCATTTAATCTTGTACACATAATTAGATACTTTGCCCTCGGAGATATATCAGCAACCAAATATTCTGCCATACACCCCACCTCTGGACCCCACAACTGATAATCACGAAGGTGGAGGGTTGCATTTACTGCCGCAAAATCCTGCTGTCTAGCCACATCTTTAATACGAGACAGCACCTCTCGCAAAGCACATTCTGGATATTTCCCTTGTATATACAACAAGGAAAATCCCAGCTTCCCCAAATAATCTTCTATACTAGCCGACCAAGCATCCCTAAATCCATCTTTGCTCAAGAGAGCATCCAATCCCTTCCCACTCTGGGCAGCCTTACTACTAGAAAACCAAAACTTCAGGACAGATTCCCATGCTAGTGAATCCCAATCTTGTTGTCCTACCTCCAGCCTAATGGCTGCCGCCGGTGTACCCCTTGGGACTCTAAGCAGCCTTTGTAAATAGGCAAACTGAATCCTAGCCAGGGAATAACTATTTAAAGGTTTCCATAGTTCAGCCCCATAGAAAAGGGCTGCCCTCACCTTGGCATTTAAAACCTGTATTGCTAAATTTATTGCCGTTTTATCCGTTCTACGGAAAAACCTGGTTAATGCCAAAGCGGGTCCCTTGGTGGCACTTGTTGCTTTTTTCACATGGTCTGCCCATTTCCCCCTCTTCTGGAAATAAAGCCCCAGATATTTGAAATTGGCGACTTGCTGTATCTGAATGTTTCCAATTTCCCACTTATAGACTTTTCTTTCATTGGTGAAAACCACTATTTTAGATTTCCCATGATTTATTTCCATACTATTTAAGCTACAATATTCACCCACTTTTTGCAATTGCCTGGCCAGACCCACCTTTGTCTGCGACAAAACCACCAAATCATCTGCGTATAACAGACAGCCCACTGGCTTGTCTGCTAACTTTGGGGGAAAAAATTCAGGTCTGGCCATGAGTGGAGCTATATCATTCAGGTACAGGTTGAACAAGGTGGGGGCCAAGACACAACCTTGTCTGACCCCTCGGTATGTATCAACCTTCCCTGTAAGATATCCTTCTCGGTCAACCCATATCCGGAGGGATGTAGCCAAATGAAGGTTGTATAGAAGAATCAGAAGTCTCCTATCCAATGTAGAATGACCCAGTTTGTCCCATAATCGAGACCTATCAACCTTGTCGAAAGCAGCTCTAAAGTCCAAAAATGCTGCAAAAAGTCGCTTATTTTGGGTCTTATATTTCTCGATTAGATGATACAGGATTCTACACTGACCAATTGTAGACCTCCCCTTAAGGAAACCGGCCTGCTCAAGGCACATGATGTTCCCCTCCTCCATCCATTCGTTTAACCTTGACAAGAGGTGTTTCCCATAGATTTTACTGATTGTATTAAGGAGACTAATTGGCCGGTAACTGGCCGGATCCCCTCTGGGCCCCTTTTTATAAATGGGGACAACGATTGCAGAACCCCATCCTGCCGGGATAAGCCCTGTGTCATTAATCACAGTGAACAACACAGCCAAGACTGGTGCCCACCAATCTATATTTGATTTAATGCAATCAATCGGAATCAAATCCTCTCCTGGGGCCTTGGCATTTTGAAATGTAGTCACCAGCTCAACTACCTCCTCCACAGTCACAGGAGACCAGGGCGGTGTAGCTGTTAGATCGAGGGACAAATGCCCACTCTGGGTATTTCCAGTGGCATATAATTTCCTATAATGATTTTCCCAGGCATCCACTGAAATTGGGTAATAACCCACTTTTATTTCCCTGGGACCAATCCCTGAAATCAATTTCCAAAAAGTTTTGGCATCCTTCCTCTGTGCTGCCTCCAATAATGCCTGCCATTGCTTTTGTCCATATAACTGCTTTTTCTCTTTTAGGAGGACCCTATACCTTTGTTTAGCTACAAATAAATCCTTAGGGGGAACTGACTGCCGAGCTTGTCGATACAATTGATACAAAGACTTAATGAGATTCCGAGCTTGCCAGCACTCAGCATCAAACCAAGGCTGGTTCGGTGAAACTTTACATCTCCTGCCGGCTGTCACACACTGTGAGAGGTACTGCATCATCCCTTCAATCAGATCCTCATAACATACCATCTTACACATAGACCCATCTAAACTCAAGACCTTACCCCGTAATCCTAATGGCTCACTTCCTTCTAAATAACTTATAACCTGACTCGAAAGAGACTGGGACCACTTAATTATGGGTAAGCAACAGGCATCATGAGCCACCCCCTGTTCTACTACTATAGTTTCCCGTGGATCACATAGGAAATCCAGCTCTAATACCAATGGTAAATGGTCACTCAGGAGAAGGTCACTAACCCCAAAAAACTTAATTTTGTCAATAACAGCTGACGTGACCATAATAAAATCCACTGTGCTAGAGCCTTGGTGCCCTATGAAGGTAAACTCTCCTTCTGGGTCCTGGAAACCAGACCCATTCAGGATTGAGAGTGACAAATCCTGAGCCATTGAAACTAATCTTAACCCCGAGGGGGACCTTCCTGGTCTGATCTGGGTTCGGTGTGATCTGGTTCCTTTAACATCAGAGATGCCAATGGGGAAAACACCGTGAACATAGGTCCCTGATCTTACTACAAGGTCCTGATTGTAGCCCTTGACCAGTCACTTATGCCCAGTAACGTCTACCACCAGAACTAGTGGAAGAAAAGATGGTTGCTGTGTTTAATTCCAACACCAGGAGGACTCTTCATAGTGTCCTACAAGCTATATAGCTGGTTGTACGGTTGTCCTACAAGCATTAGTAAGATTGTTAAACTGGAGATTGTTATCCCAAGGGTCAGGAGTTCTAGTCTTTCCTGTATTGTTGTAGTTCTTTCCTGTTATTTTTTTTTTAAAATGAACCCTCTTGGCTCCCATTGACCATAAAAATGGAGGATTGCAAACTGATCTGTCACTATTTATGTAAATTTCTACCCTGCTCTTCCCCTAAGACTCAGTGTGGCTTACTTAATTAAAAAGACAAAATTAAATTAAAAAATCCTTTAAAAAAACAACAACCCATCCCCCCCACCAAACATCCTCACTCCTAAACTCACCCATCCCAAGCCTTATCCCCCACCTGCCAATGGCTTTGGCAAAAGGAATTTTTTTTACACTGTCTCCGTATAATATGTTTAGGCCTGGGCTCTGACGGACCTCCAGGGGAAGGGATTTTTACAATACTTGGGCAGCAACTGAGAACGCCTCTCTGTGGGCCCTTGTCATATGAACAAATTGGCAGGTAGTACTGCAAGAGAGCACTCCTGGCTGACAACAGGGATGGCAATCGAGCATGGAAGGACAGGTGGTTTTTCAGATATGTGGGCTCAGGCCATTTACATTTAGGGCTTTCAAGGTCAAAACCAACACCTTGAATTGTGCTCAGAAAGTTAGAGGGAGCCAGTGCAGAAGCATAGGTGTAATTAGTTCACAGTGACCCACTCCTGAGAGGAGCCAGGGCACCACTTTCTGCACCAGCTGCATCTTCCAAACAGCCATCATGGCCCGCTCCATGTAGAGTGTATTGCAGTAATCTAGCCTTGAGCTAATGAAAGTATAGATGATGGTGGCCAGATCTGAGTTAGAAAGAAAGGAAGGGCCACATACTGTTACTATCGGGAGGTGTGGGAAATCGGGAGGTGTGGGAAGAACAGGAAATTGACAGCCAATTGTGACTTGTTTGGTACTTCTCCCAAACAACTGAGATTGGCCACGGTTGGAGACTTGATGAACTATTGGTCTGACCCAGTATGGTACGACTTATGTTCTTATGCCAAGTAGGTTTAGGGGATGGAAAGTCTTATATTCTCTTCACCAGATGGAGTTGGTGAAAAGAGCTCCTGGCATCATCACAACCTGAAGCCAAAACTAGGAGCTACTCCTCCCTTATCTTTTTTTTCCCTTTCCGAAAAGAAACTACGAGACATAATGACATAGACCGGACTTTGTGGCACAAAAGCCACAAAGCGTAGATACCCAGCCCTACTGCTAGGCTAGCTTTACAAACATAACTACAAACAAGTATTACAAGCAGCTTGTTGGGCACATTGGAAAGAGATGAGAGAATGTCATAGCCTCACTCTTTTTCTAACATAGCCCTACCCCTTGTAGAGCACCATGATATCATAGCTCTCTGTGAAATGAAACACAGACACACATTGGTCCCAAGATAGGGCTGGGCCTAATAAGAGCCAAAACGGGTACCTAATTTAGTACCCGTAGGTAATAACTATGGTTTTTGGTACCATACTGGGTACCCATTGGACTACCTGATCACCATCAGGTACCTGACTAGCTGAAAAATGAATAATTTCTGTTAACAATTTACCAGTTTTTTGATTGCCGATCGGTACATTAGGATGAAAAACCAAAAACTCAGAATGAAAACTCAAAACATCAGGACTGGAAGTTGATATTCTGGAAGTGGAAGTCAATATCCTGAGACTGGAAGTCAACATTCTGAGTCACATGGGACCTGAATTGATACTGATTAATACCTGAAATTTTGGGATCAATTGGGGTACCGGAATTTCATCAGATATACCAGTTTTTGCAGGTAATAAGTTTCAGTTCTAGTCCCAATGGCATTGAAATTTTACCCAAATTACTGTGGCCCAAGCAGGACTTTAAATCAGATTGGTCTACTGACCTTCTTAAATTAATCCCAAATTACATTGATATTTAGGGTTCTCTCTTCAAAGTGGTTCATTGGGTGATTTCAGATGTTACGGGCGGGTGGTTCACCACAGTGGATCCCCAGTGGGGGTGAACAAGACAACTATGCCCCGGGGTGAATAAAAGCCCCAAACAGAGTTGACGGGACCAGGACCATGACCGGGAATTGGGCTGACAGATCACGGATCGGGGCAGCGCAACAGACGTGACGCCGATCCCCAGCCGTGGTCAAAACTCCCAGAAGACACAGGGCAGGGGCGGGACACAGACATGGCCTCCGGAGGGCAAACAAAGCCAAAAGGCACACAAGGGAATGCCCACACAAGGGAAATGGGAAGGAAGGGGGGAAGAGGCTGACAGGTACCACACACAGCACGCACACAGACAGCGGAGCCACAGCGGAACACACAGCACGACCACACACCCGTGCACACACACACACACACACACACACACACACACACACACACACATGGGTAAGGTCGGGAAGGGGGGCAGGGGCACCCGGAAAAAACACAAGGAACAATGGGAGCAGGGGGGGGACACCGAAGAGGGGGGGCACCGCAAAGGGGCAGGTCAGGACACAGGCTGTAGCGACCCCCAGAGCACCACAGTCCACATAGGTGCCCCCACAGCAACACAGGCAGTCTCAGAAAGGGGGGGCCAGGACCCCGGGACCACGGCACAATGGGGGCCTGCAATGCACAGCGAGCCGGGTGGAGACGGTCCAGGAGGGAAACGGTGGCCCCACAGTCACAGAGGGGCAGATGGAGGGCAGCCAGGACAGGCTGAGCTGTGCTGCAGGGCCAACAACACCCCCCCCGTGGAAGCACCTCGGCCCAGTCCGGGGGTGCCGAACCCCCAGGTCACACAAGCATCCAAGAGGGGGTGGGTGGGGGCGTGAAGCAGGTGGCAGCGCCAGCGGGTGCGGACAGGTAGCTGGACATGGGCGGGTCGGAGAGGCCACGCAGAGCGCCGCACCCAGGCACTAGGGAGGGCAACCGTGGAGGGGGGCCAAGGAGTGCAGGCATTCCGGGGGGCTGGAGGGGGCACAAGGCCACAGGCAGGGGCAGCATCACTCCGCAAAGCAGGCTGGAACACACCATGGCAGAGACATCAGGGCAGGAGAAGGCAGCGGGGAGCAGCCCCCCCAGACCGGGGCGGGAGCCCACATGGGGACAGGACACCGGGGGGGCCGGGAGGAGCACAGGGAGTCACAGGCTGCCGCTGGGGGCCACTGCAGGCCAAGGGCCCGGGTGCCCCACCCGGTGAACCAGGTGGGGCCAATGCAGCAAGCCCTGGATGTACCCCAGCACGGACATGTGGTGCGTGATCAGGTAGTACGCCTCGAAGGGATCATGCATGGAGAGAGCCAACTGGACATCCACACGGGACCACCCCCCCAACAGGGCCAACATCTCCGCTGCGGAAGGCTCCGGCACACAGCAGGCAGCAGACGGGGGCCAAGGAAGATGTCAAAGCTCCAGCAGTCGGTGGTACACCGCCCCACGGGTGCGCTGGTACCCACGTGCCCCATGAACACAGGCAAAGTAGAACATGGCCAAGGCAGGGCCACCCTCATCAAGGCACACCGTGTAGGCGCTCAGACCGCACACCACCAACGCAGAAACAGTCTCTGCCCCGGACCAGGGCACATGCGAACACCGCTTGTCCGGGATGTGCCCCTCAGGAAAGCGAACCAGCCCCAGGGTCTCCGTATGCAGCCGGCAATCACGTGCACTCGCCTCAGAGCCGAAGTAGCGAAGTCCAGTGCTTAAGCTCTCGAAGGCACCTGCACTGATGCCCGGGGTGCCCAGGAGCAGCTGCACGGCTGGGGTATGCCACAGGTCACAAAGGGACATGGTCTCGTGGAAGGTCCAGATATGGGGGACCCCATGGGGGGCGGGAAGCGGGAGCCCCATGGACGGGCAACCAGCCATGGTCCGGCATGACAGGGAGAATAACACAGAGGTCTGGGGGGCACACACCCCCTCCAGGGCTGGGAGGGCCGCCGAGGGGTCCCAAGGCCAGGGAAAGCGGCCGCGGACCACAACATAGTAGCACAACAGAGCGAGACGTGGGGTGCGGACCCAGCACAGCTTCAGAACACAATAGCGATAACACTGTCCAGCTAATCGCACCTCCAAGGCCATACTGTAGCAAACAGTGGCATGAGGGGCGGCAGGGTGGTGGTGGAGATGGCTGACGGAATGCAGCTGTCTGGGGAGCATGCAGACCCGCACGCCCGTGCAGGGGCAAGGCCAGGTGCCCCGCCTGCTGGTGCACCAAATTGCACACATGCATACCCCGCCCCCCCTGGGGGGGCCACGGCCACCCAGGGGCCCACCCCCCAGACAGCGATGCCATCAGAGGCNGGGGCTTTCTGGGCGCTGCAATGCCTGCTGGGGGCTTTCTGGGCGCTGCAATGCCTGCTGGGGGATTTCTGGGTGTACCTCGCGCTCGCAGCTGAGTGGTTCCGCAACCACACCAAGCAGCTGCACCTCCTGACCGCTGAGGTACAACTGGCTGTCTGGTTGCAGTTTGCCCTGGCCGAGATAGCTACAAGGCACCTCTGGGCCCACCACGGGCTCAGGAGAGCCTGTGCCTGGCTCAGGGCGTAGAGACTCTCCGGGGAGGATTGGCAGGCTACGAGCTGGAGCCGGACCTGGCCCGCAGTGCTCCGAGGGGTTGCCAGGTGCCTCCTCTGGGCAAGGGAGACCATGCGCCGGGCAGCCCTGCTCACTATGCCCATAGCCAGATGCCTATGGGTCGCAGAGCACCCACAGACGTGGTGGGCTAGGGCGCTGGCCCACTGGGAAGAGCCAGACTGGAGGGCCCACTTTAGTACGAGCAAGAGCACCCTGCTCCACCTAGCGGAGCTCCTCACACCCTGGCTGAAGCAGAAGCACACCTCCATGCAGGACCCCATCCCCATGGTCCAGTGGGTGGCCATAGGGGTCTGGGCCCTCGCTACGCCTGACTCCTGCAGGTCAGTGTCCCAGCACTTCGGGGTGGGGCTCAGCACCATCGCCTGTATCCTCTGGGATGTGTGTGAGGTGGTGGAGGGCGTGCTCCTGGACAGAATGATCCAGCTAGTGGACCAGGGGACCATGATGGCGGGGTTCGCGGCCGGAGGCTTCCCCAACTGTATAGGAGCCATGGACAGCACCCACATAGAGATACTCCACCCAGCTGCCAGGGAGGCCCTGGAGTATTTGAACAGGCACAGTAACTACTCCCTGCACCTGCAGGGGGTGGTGGATCAGGGGGTCGGTTCATAGACATCTACATGGGAAACTCCGGCCGCAGTCACGACACCATCTCACCCTTCTATGCCCGGATGTTCCGGGGGGACTTCGTGGACATGGGCATGCGCTGGATCAAGGGGGTCTCGATGCCCCCCTGTATTCTGGGGGACCCTGCCTACCCCCTCACCCGCTGGTTGATGAAGGTGTACCCTGTACCGAAGACACCTGTGGAGGCGCTATACAATACCCGCCTGTGTTCCAGCCGGACTGTGGTGGAGCGTGCCTTCGGGGCCCTCAAGTAGAGCAGGAGGAGTGTAGCTGGGTGCCTAGATTACACCCNGGAGACGGTCCAGGAGGGAAACGGTGGCCCCACAGTCACAGAGGGGCAGATGGAGGGCAGCCAGGACAGGCTGAGCTGTGCTGCAGGGCCAACAACACCCCCCCCGTGGAAGCACCTCGGCCCAGTCCGGGGGTGCCGAACCCCCAGGTCACACAAGCATCCAAGAGGGGGTGGGTGGGGGCGTGAAGCAGGTGGCAGCGCCAGCGGGTGCGGACAGGTAGCTGGACATGGGCGGGTCGGAGAGGCCACGCAGAGCGCCGCACCCAGGCACTAGGGAGGGCAACCGTGGAGGGGGGCCAAGGAGTGCAGGCATTCCGGGGGGCTGGAGGGGGCACAAGGCCACAGGCAGGGGCAGCATCACTCCGCAAAGCAGGCTGGAACACACCATGGCAGAGACATCAGGGCAGGAGAAGGCAGCGGGGAGCAGCCCCCCCAGACCGGGGCGGGAGCCCACATGGGGACAGGACACCGGGGGGGCCGGGAGGAGCACAGGGAGTCACAGGCTGCCGCTGGGGGCCACTGCAGGCCAAGGGCCCGGGTGCCCCACCCGGTGAACCAGGTGGGGCCAATGCAGCAAGCCCTGGATGTACCCCAGCACGGACATGTGGTGCGTGATCAGGTAGTACGCCTCGAAGGGATCATGCATGGAGAGAGCCAACTGGACATCCACACGGGACCACCCCCCCAACAGGGCCAACATCTCCGCTGCGGAAGGCTCCGGCACACAGCAGGCAGCAGACGGGGGCCAAGGAAGATGTCAAAGCTCCAGCAGTCGGTGGTACACCGCCCCACGGGTGCGCTGGTACCCACGTGCCCCATGAACACAGGCAAAGTAGAACATGGCCAAGGCAGGGCCACCCTCATCAAGGCACACCGTGTAGGCGCTCAGACCGCACACCACCAACGCAGAAACAGTCTCTGCCCCGGACCAGGGCACATGCGAACACCGCTTGTCCGGGATGTGCCCCTCAGGAAAGCGAACCAGCCCCAGGGTCTCCGTATGCAGCCGGCAATCACGTGCACTCGCCTCAGAGCCGAAGTAGCGAAGTCCAGTGCTTAAGCTCTCGAAGGCACCTGCACTGATGCCCGGGGTGCCCAGGAGCAGCTGCACGGCTGGGGTATGCCACAGGTCACAAAGGGACATGGTCTCGTGGAAGGTCCAGATATGGGGGACCCCATGGGGGGCGGGAAGCGGGAGCCCCATGGACGGGCAACCAGCCATGGTCCGGCATGACAGGGAGAATAACACAGAGGTCTGGGGGGCACACACCCCCTCCAGGGCTGGGAGGGCCGCCGAGGGGTCCCAAGGCCAGGGAAAGCGGCCGCGGACCACAACATAGTAGCACAACAGAGCGAGACGTGGGGTGCGGACCCAGCACAGCTTCAGAACACAATAGCGATAACACTGTCCAGCTAATCGCACCTCCAAGGCCATACTGTAGCAAACAGTGGCATGAGGGGCGGCAGGGTGGTGGTGGAGATGGCTGACGGAATGCAGCTGTCTGGGGAGCATGCAGACCCGCACGCCCGTGCAGGGGCAAGGCCAGGTGCCCCGCCTGCTGGTGCACCAAATTGCACACATGCATACCCCGCCCCCCCTGGGGGGGCCACGGCCACCCAGGGGCCCACCCCCCAGACAGCGATGCCATCAGAGGCCCTGTATAACTGCTCCCGCCCCCACTTGGGCCCCACCACCAAGGAGCAGGACAGGGCAGCAGCCTATTATTATTATTATTATTATTAAACATTTATAAAGCGCCAGCAACAACCTGGCGCTGTACAGAACATATAATCAGCTGCGGTCCCTACCTGTGGCTTACAATCTAAAAGACAAGGAGGGGGAGACAAGGAGAGGGGACAGTGGGAGAGACATGGGAGAAGACAAACAAACATTCAGGCGGATGCGAAGTCTCAGGCGCGTGTACTTGGCTTGGTTACAAGGTGGTCGGTAGCAGCAGTCAGCAGAGGAGGGCCGACAGTAAGAGCAAGGGGAAAGACTAGAGGGCATTGGGAAAGGCAGCATGGAAAAGGTGGGTCTTGAGGAGGGATTTGAAGGAGCGGAGGGAGGAGGCGAGGCGGACGTCGGCAGGGAGGGAGTTCCAGGCATGCGGGGCAGCGAGGGAGAAGGGACGAAGGCGGTTGGGCGAGCAGGAGAAGCGAGGGAGAGCGAGGGAGGGGACAGCGGAAGAGCGGAGAGCGCG
>QEPC01003849.1:399107-424146 GCA_003113815.1 Sphenodon punctatus | reverse complement strand
GTGTTCCCTGCATTGTCCTGTGCCACCACCTGGTCCGGCAGCGGGGCGGGCAGTGGGGTGGAGAGGGAGGCTGGGGCCCTGGGTGGCCCCCTGGGAGGCTGCACCCTCCGGGGTGCCGGGGCCACCGGGAGGTGGATGCATGGCCCCTGAGGCCATGGGGGTGACTGGGGCACCGGGGTGAGGCCACAGAGGGTCCTGGCATTGGGACCTGGGCAGGCAGGGTGCCTGGGGGTGCGCCTGCCATCACATAGGTGCACATCGTGCTGGCGTGCAGGAGCAGGGAGGTCCTGATGTCATGGGAGCGGTCCATTTTGGCTGTGTGCTCCCGCACCATGCCTGTGATGGCCTGCTCCAGCTTCCCGAGCGCCTCCACCTGCCTGCTGTGCTCCTGGCGCTCCCGCCTATGCTCCAGGTGCATGTTGGCCTGGAGCCTCTGGTCCCTCGCCTCGGCCCACTCCAGGGACCGCTCGATGGCCACCTCCATACGGGCCATGGCCTCGATCATCCTCTCCCTCTGTTCCGCCGCATTCTGGATGATCTCCTGTGCCTGTTCCTCCCTCCACCTGCGGACCCATGCCCGGTACTCCCGCATGTGCTGCACTGGGACCACAGGCCCTGGGGATGCTGGCTGCCGGGGTTGGCCTGTGGGTATGAGAGGGTGAGTTCGATCCTGTCCCTGGCCCCTGCCCCCTGCCCCCTTCCCGAGATGGGTCAGGGGCCCCTTGGGCCCCTGGGTGTCTCTCCTGGGGCCTCCTCATCCCCTGACCCCATCCCCTCCCATCCCCTCTGCGTGCCCGGGGACCCCCTCCCTGCACCCCGGGGTGCCCTCCCAACTGCCCCGCCTGCCTCACCTGGTTCCTGCACCTGCTGGCTGGCCTCCTTGGCAGCTGCTGGCTCGGTCTCCTGGGTCCGTTCCCGGGGTGTTCTGTGTCCTGCAGGCGAGGGAGGGGGTTGTGGGTGTTATGGGTGTGCATTTGGGGGACCTGGGAATGGGCCCCCTCCCACCTTGCCAGTGGGGTCTGGGGCTTTGGATGGGGCGGCCCCTTCCCCCTCCACCCCCCAACCCTTGCCCCTCTGGACATGGTCCCTCCCCTCTCTGGGTCGGCCGCTTACTGTCGATGTCCATCTCAGATCCCTCGGAGGCTGGCCCCTTGGTGTGGGAGTGCTCCCCCAGAGCCCACTGGCTGAGGGTGGTGATGGTGCCGCCCTCGAACTCTGCGTGGCCGGCCTGGAGGTGGGTGATCTCAGGGCTGCTGCCGGGGTGGGTCCTGCAGGTGCCGGAGGTCGCTGGGTGCTCTTCCTAGGGGTCGGGGGCACCGGAGCTCGTGTCTACCAGGCGGGCGGTGAGGGGAGGGGGTACCTCGGCCCGTACCCTGCCCTGGACCACAGAGCTGCCCACGAGCTGTGGGGTGACTATGGACCCCTTCATATGGAGGATGTGGCCCAGGGCATCATAGAAGGGGGAAGTCTGGGCCCCGTGTCCAGACCACCTGTTGTTGTCCTGGATGGCCTTGTACCCCCTCTTCAGCTCCTTGGCCTTTGAGTGGCACTGTGCCACTGTGCTCTGGTGCCCTGCTGCCTCCATGTCCCACACTATGTCCTGGTAGACATGCTCATTGGGCTGGTTGAGGGCGAGCTCCAGCTGGTACTCCAGGGTCCCCCATATCTGGATGAAGTCCCTGGTCTCCTGGAGGCCCCACTGGCCCCCTTGGTGGTACGCCTTCCTACAGCATCCCCACAGCGGGTCATCCTCCTCCTCCTCCACCGGCTCCACCTCCGCCCAAGCAGGGCTGGTGTCCTCCAGGGGCTCGTCCTCCCAGGACATTTTCCATGTCTGTGGGGACAGTAGGTGGGGAGTTTTGGGTTGGGTGAAGGTGGGGTCCCCTCGCAGGGCACCCCTGCCCCCTGCCTCCCTCCCAGGCACCTGGGCATGCCCCGGCCCCCCCAGGAGCCCCTGGGCCCCCTGGGCCCTCCCCTTCGTTCCCCTTACCCATTTTCTGGGTGCCTCCTCCGGCCCAGGTCCGGCTGCTGCAGCTGCTGTTGCACCCCGCATGCTGCTGCGTGTGTTGTCCCTGCCCCACCTCCATGGTCCGCACGACCCCCATCTCCCCCTCCTCCGCCTGTGCTCCCTCCACCTCCACTGCTTCCCGTGCCTCCTCTGCCTCCTCCTCCACCATCGCTCTCTCGCCCGCCGCTTTCATCCACCTCCCTCCTCGCTCCATCCCGCCACACTTGCCTGCTGCTGATTTCCCTTTAAATGTCCCTCTGGTGGTTGTGTTGTTGCTGGTTGCCTGGCAGCGATGCTGCTTGTATTGTCCATGGCTGGGGCTCGTTTCCTTTGGTTCCGCCCGGGGATTAGCATCCAGAGATTACTTTTTGTTGGTTCCCATCAGGAATCTCTTTGACCACGCTTTCGGAGATTGTCCCGCGGGGAGCCCGTGAAGCTTGGTTGAAATTGGCCCCATGTGGGTATTGAGCGTGATGAACATCTGGCGCATGCCAAACAGACGTTCAGGGCTCTTTGGCCCCGCCACGGGATTGAGCGTGGTTCACTGTGGTTGAGCGTGATCTCGTAACGTCTGAAACACCCATAGTTGCACACATCAACGGGTGAAAGCAGACATGACACTAACCACCTTTTAACCACCCTTTGTGGTCATTTATGCATATTGCAGGGCTGCATAGGGCACCAATACAGTCCTGCAACATGCATAAATAACAACCAAGCGTGGTTAAAGGGTGGTTAGCGTCATGTCTGTTTTCACCCAACGTCCCAGGCAACTTTTTTAAATCCTCTGAATTAATTATTGCTTCAGTCTTTGGCCATATTTCAGTTCCTTAATACATATAGGAGATTTTCTGATGTTCAGCTAATATGTTTCCTGATTCCTAAATTGTTTTAACAAGGAGAATCAAAGATGATAACAAATTAATCTCCAACCTATCACAGCACACATGAGCTCTGAATATTAACGTGTTTTGTTGTTTTAAGGGAGCGGTGATTGAACGTTATCTCTGGAATCAAATGAATGAGCTTCGATTTCATAAGTTACGTCCGGGTTATCTTTTCCGCTGCCTGTCAAATTAAATAATTTCGCGCTTCCCTCATAAACACAAGTCTAAGCTAATTGAAACCAAATTAAATAATTACTCTGAAAGACATTCAGTGTTTGGGGTCAGCTTAAATCTGAAAGCTAATCCAGAAATGTTGCCATTTTCCATGTCAATGTCTTAAAATAAAACTCCAGCAAATAAACCTCTGCAAAAATACATTTTTAAAATTAAGTATTATTATTATTATTATTAGCAAGCATTTATATAGCGAAAGCAATGTACCTGGTGCTTTACAAAGTAATAGAATAGACATGGTCCCTGCCCTAGGGCTTACAATCTCAGAGATGGGGGGTGGTGTGGGGGTGAAAGAAGGGGAACAGAGGGAGAGACAAGGAGTGTAACATTCACAAAGATGCGAGGTTTCAGGTACACGTGCTTGGCTTGGTTACATCAAGAATGATGGCTGGTTGATCCGTGTGGTGAGAATATGAGTACACACAGACCTCAGAAAACAGATTGTACTGGATGGTAGGAGTTAGGTGAGGGGAGCAAGGAATCGGGGAATGCAGAGTAAAAGAGGTGGGTCTTGAGGAGGGATCTGAAGGTACAAAGGGAGAGGGTGAGGCAGATGTGTGCAGGGAGGGAGTTCCAGGCGTGGGGGGCAGGTAGGGAGAAGGGATGAAGGCAATTAGGTGAGCAGGGGAGGTGTGGGAGGGCGAGAGAGGGGAGAGAGGAGGAGCAGTGTTCATGGACTGGAGTACGGAGGGAAATTAGCGCAGAGAGGTGGGGGGAGCAAGGTTGTGAAGAGATTTATAGGTGAAGATTAGGAGCTTGTGCAGGATTCATTCAGGAAGGGGGAGCCAGTGAAGAGAGGAGAGGAGGGGCTGCACGTGGTCGAAGCAACAGGCGAGGTGCATGGCCCTGGCAGCAGAGTTTTGGACAGAGATAAGGGGAGGAAGGTGAGAGTGGGGGAAGCCAGTAAAAAGGTGGTTACAGTAATCGAGGCGAGAGATGACCAGGGCATGAACAAGTGTTTTGGCAGAGGAGACAGAGAGAAAAGGGCGAATCTTAGCAATGTCATGGAGGGAGAAGCAACAGGATTGGGTAACAGAGTTGATGTAGGGTTTAAAAGAAAGGGGTGAGTCAAAGTTGAAACCTAAGCTACGGGCTTGGGGGACGGGAAGGATGGTGACCCCGTCGAAAAGGATCAACCGGGAGGAGGGAGAGAAAGTATTGGGGGTGGGGGGAGATAAGGAGTTCAGTTTTAATCATGTTGAGTTCAATCTGATATAGAGACATCCAGGTAGAGATATCAGAGAGTCAGCTGGTGAGGCGAGCTTGAACAGCTGGAGAGAGAGAGAGGGAGTAGAGAAATAGAGTTGGGTGTCATCAGCGTAGAGATGATATTGGAAGCCATGGGAGGCAATGAGTTTGCCTGGGGATAGGGTGTTGATAGAAAAGAGGAGAGGGCCAAGGACACAGCCTTGGTGAACACAAACTGAGAGGAGAAAGGAGGGAGAGGTGGAGTTAGCAAGAGACACATTGAAGGAGAGGTCAGAGAGGTAGGAGGAGAACCAGTCGAGGATGGAGCCACTGAATCCAAGGGAGTGAAGTGAGTCCAGGAAGAGTGATTGTTCAACAGTATTGAAAGCAGCAGAGAGGCCAAGTAGGGCAAGAATGGAATAGAGATGATTAGATTTAGCCACAAGATCATTGGTGATCTTAGTGAGAGCAGTTTCACTATAGTGAAGGGGATGGAAGCCAGATTGGAGGGGGTAAAGGGAGGAGTTGGCGGAGAGGAAGTCGTGTATGTGTTTAATACATGTATGTGTATCAAACCACCTGGACCACCTCTCCTACAACCATTACCCTGGCAGTTGACCAGAAACGCCATCCGGAAGGTACCCATCAATCTTGTTCATACAAATACGATGCACCGTGGTTTGTTCTCGGTTGCTGTCCCAGTGTTGTGGAACTCCCATTCCCTGGAGGTCCATCAGAGTCTGAGCCTGAACATATTCTGCACATATTGGGTACTTTCAGACGATACCGGCACCACCGGCTTCGTTCCCCGCCGGGGTCACCCAGTAACGGCCCAACAGACGTGCCGGGGGGATCCCGGCGGGGAAAGTGGGAGGGGCCGGGGCCACGCGGCGCAACGTGTGGCCGCACGGCCCCGCCCCCTCCACGCACCCCGCCGCCCGCCCTCCGAGGAGACGGGCGGGCGGCGGGGCCAATGCGGCCGCCGCGTCCGGCCGATTGTGCCACGGCCCGGGATCCCGCCGGGGATCCCGGGCCATGGCACACGGCCAGACGTTACTTTTACTTGGCCACGGCCCGGGGTCCGTTTGACCACGCTTCCCAGGACCTTCCCCCGGCTAGCCTGGGAAGCGTGGTTCAAACGAACCCCATGTGCCGATTGACCGTGGCCAACATCTGGCGGCCGCCAAACAGACGTACGGGACACGGTGACACGGTGACCACAGGTGGTTCACCGTGTCAACGTCACGTCTGAAAATACCCATTCTTTCTCCCCGAGTCAAACTACTCCTCCCTCCCCCTCTCGGTTGGGGTCCCCCAAGGCTCTGTCCTTGGCCCTCTCCTCTTCTCTATTTACACCCTGTGCCTTGGCAAAATTATTGCCTCCCACGGGTTTCAATATCATCTCTACGTTGATGACACTCAACTCTATCTTTCTACCCCCTCTCTCTCCTCCTCTGTCCACTCACGCCTCATCAACTGCCTCTCTGACATCTCCTCCTTGATGTCCCGACATCAACTCAAGCTCAACATGGCCAAGACCGAACTCCTCATTTTTCCTCCCTCCCCTTCCTCTCCCTCTAACCTGCCCATCTGCATTGATGGAGTCACCATCCATCCTGTTATCCAAGCCTGCAGCTTGGGCTTCATCTTTGATATGCACCTCTCTTTTTAACCTTACATTGACTCTGTTGCCAAATCCTGCCGATTCGCCCTTCATAACATTGCTCGGATCCGCCCCTTTCTCTCTATCTCCTCGGCCAAAATCCTTGTTCATGCCATGGTTATCTCTCGCCTGGATTACTGCAACCTCCTCCTCACTGGCCTCCCTCGCTCTCACCTCTCCCCCCTGATCGCAATCCAAAACTCCGCTGCTAAGGTCATTCACTCTTCCCGTCGCTTCGACCATGTGCAGCCTCTCCTCTTCTCTCTCTATTGGCTCCCCATTCCTGAACGTATCAGGTTTAAGCTCCTGGTTTTCACGTTCAAAACACTGCACAACCAAGCTCCCCCTTACCTCTCGGACCTAATCTCCCTACACACTCCTGCACTCGCTCTCCGCTCTTCCGCTGTCCCCTCCCTCGCTCTCCCTCGTTTCTCCTGCTCACCTAACCGCCTTCGACCCTTCTCCCTTGCTGCCCCCCATGCCTGGAACTCCCTCCCTGCCCACATCCATCTTGCCCCCTCCCTCCACTCCTTCAAATCCCTCCTCAAGACCCACCTTTTCCTCGCCGCCTTTCCCAATGCTTGCTAGTTGTTCCCCATATACTTACTGTCTGCCCTCCTCTGCAGACTGCTGCAACCAACCTGATTGTAACCAAGCCAAGCACACGCACCTGAAACTTCGCATCCGCTTGAATGTTTGTTTGTCTTCTCCCTTGTCTCTCCCACTGTCCCCCCTCCCTGTCTCCCCCTCCTTGTCTTTTAGATTGTAAGCCACAGGCAGGGACCATGTCTATTGTAGCACCAAGCTCATGACTGGTGCTATAAAAATGTTTATAATAATAATAATAATAATAATAATAATAATAATAATGTAAGACCTTTCCTTTTGGCAAAGTGTTTGGCAGATGGGGATAGGGGTTGGGTAAGAGGTTTTTTTTTTTAGTGTTCTGTGTAATTTGTATGTTTTTTAAATGGATTTGTATGTATTTTAATGTGCTTGTGTATTTTAAGATGTTCTGAGATTTAGAGCAAGGGCAGGGTTTTAAATATGAATGAACGAACAAACGAACAAATGAAAATACAAGTGCTAGAACTAAAGTAGCGAAGGGTCATCAGGGGACATGAAATGGGACTGTGTTAGCACACGCACACAGAGTGATCACCATCAACCTTTATTCTCTATTATTCCAAGGGATGGAGGAATTTTTTCAAAAACCAACATATTGTTTATACAGAGGGTTTGGAATAGCTTGACTGGGCTATAGAAAACATCTGGAACTCCGGATGTTTATCTGAACCGAGCCCAAATTTTCAGTCTTTGGAGATTCACCCACCCCTAACACATGGGACATAAAATCCGCTGTTCAGCACCAAGCGCTAGTCACACCAGTCCCTGTGGTGTCTCTCTTTTGAGAAAGTTAGCTGATACACGGCTAGTCACCTGGAAAGACAAGGTCTGGCAAACAGGCTAAATTATGTTTTCCAAACGGAAGCAAGCAGACTCCCTGGAAGAGCAGGGTCAGCCTCCTGCCACTTCCCATCAATTTGCTGCACCGTACGGTTGATCTTTTCAGCTCTGGCTGTTTGATCTCTCTGATTAGGGGGCTACAGCTTTGCTGCTGTTCTGGCTTTGTCTGTCAGTTGCACGGAGAACCACAACTATTCCAGCAGGCACAGCGGCAGGGCACATGGAGATCCTGAGATTAGACAAGGCCAAAATGAGAGAAATAGAAAGGCAAAATTAAATAGGAGACTAACATGGGGGGATGAACAACAGTGCAGGTAAAGAGAAAAAGCAGCAGTGGTCACAGAAAATCCAAGCCCCTAATTTGCCACGAAGCACCTTTAACTATTCTTACATCTCTCTTCCCCCACCTGCATAGTGCCTCCAGTCTTTTCATGAAAACTAATAAATAGCACTGAAATGGGTACCAGAAAAAATGGATAAACCCATCAGGTTTACAAAACCCCAACCAAAAATGTTACTTTGGATAATAACCAATATCCATTTGTATTCACTAAGGGTGGGAATTTCGGTTTCGGAAAGAAAATGTCAGTTTCAGTTTAAAACCATAAACTTGTCATTTAAGTTTTGACCTTTGGTTATGAATTTAATATATTTATTTATTATTATTATTATTATTATTATTATTATTATTATTAGTAGTAGTAGTAGTAGTAGTAGTAGTAGTAGTAGTATTAACCATAAACTGAAATCGAAGTTCTCTTTTGGTTCCAGTGTTTCAGTTATTTTGCATAGATTTTTTTCCGGTTTATTCTCATTGACTTCAATGGGAAAAAACTGATTGAGGTCAATGTGAAGGTCAATGTCCTTCGCATTGATCTCAAATCCCTTTGAGGTCAATGTCAAAGGGACAAAAATCAATGCAACCCCCCCCCACACCCCCGGAAAAACAGAAACCAAAATTAGATTTGAAAATCATGAAGAACTGAAACTGAAATTCCACCCTGGGTGATTTCAGATGTTACGCAGTTAAATTCACCACAGTGAATCCCACCCCGGTGTGAATGTTGTCACCGCGGGCCGTGGTGAGACACGCGGCCCCAACAGACATGACAGAGGTGGCACCACCGCCCAGGGTCAACCAAGAGAACATGGGCCTGGGGAACCCAACAGATGTGACACAGTGGCGAGAACTGCGGTGGGAGCCCCACAAGGCACCGGGGTCACATAGACACAAACATGGCCTCGAGAGGGCAAACGAAGCCAAAGACGGTGGAGGGCCCCGTCCAGGGAAGGGAAACACAAAGGGAGGGGGTGGAGGGAGCTTCAGCGCTTGCAGCACTCACAAACAGCGGCTGCACGGAAGGCGTATGCACTTCAAAACGAGAAGCGCACACACACAAACGAAACAGCACACCCATACAACAAAGGGGAGCGGAGCATGGGGGCAGAGGGAGGCACGCACCGGGGGGACAGGGCACTCCCCGGTTGGTTGGACATATGGGAGGAAGGGGGGGGAGGGGCCGGCATGGCCAGCCCAGCAGGAGGGGGAGGGGGCAAGAGCCCAGTGGTTAAGGGGAAGGGGGACCCAGCAGCCCAAGGAGACAGGAGGCATCAGAAGGCACAATGAACCACAACAGGCATTTATTGAGGACACAAGCAGCACCGGTCCAGTGCAGAGGCATACAGCGCGGGATCGGGCAGAGCCCAGGTGCGGGAGAAGGGGCAGCAGCAAGGGGGGCACGGGGCCCAGTCCGGGAGGGGGGGAACCAGCACAATGTCCCGCCATGGGGCCAGGGTCTGATGGAGAAGCACACCCAGTGCACGAGGGGAGTCACCGGACGAAGGCACTGAAAGCCCCCCCCGCCCGCATGGGAGAGGAAGGGCATGGGCCCCCCCCAGTCATACTCTCCAAGGCAGCCAGGGGGCCAGTTGAAGGCCGGACCACAGTTGAGGGCCACCAAGGTGGGGGAGAAGGACCAGCCCTGCGGAACAGGGGCCCCCAGGCCAGGTGCAGGAGAGTGGGGTGCAGGGCTGGGGGAGGCAGCTCACGGAGACAGTGGAGGCGGATCACAGGGGGTCCAGCAGTCCCAAGGAGGCAGCAGGCACTGGTGTGAGCACCCAGGCCACAGGCGTAAGGAAGGTGCTGAGGAGGCAGCCGGATGTCAGATGGGCCTGGTGCGCCCTACACCCAGCTGCAGGGACTCCCATCGGGTGGAGGAGGCGGTAACGACAGCAGGTGCACATAGCGGGGCCATTGCCGCATTCCCCGACAGAAGCCATGGCTGGCCATGTGAAAGCAGATCAGGTAGAAGGCCTTGAAGGGATCCATACAGCTCATCCCGAGTTGGACATCAGAGCGGCTGCACACCTCTGACAGGGCCACCAGCTCCGGACCAGAGGTGGGGGGGGGGCAAGCCATAAGCATCCTCAGGGGGCCAGGCCAGGTGGGACAGCTCCAGCAGATGGTAGTAGGCAGCCCCGCGGGAACGTGGATATACCCATGGGCACCCTGCACGCTGATGAAGTAGGACACGGCCAGGGCAGGGCCACCCTCACACAGGCAGGTCACATATCCCAGGAAGGCACACACACGCAGAGAGCGGAGGCCATCTCAGCAGAACTCCATGCCGCAAGGCCCCCCATCATGTCCAGTAGACACCCCTCAGGGAAGAGGGTGAGCCCCAGCTCCACATAGTGCACACGAAAGTCGTCAACGGTCGTGGCATAGCCAAACCGCAGCATACCAAAGCTCAGGCACCAATAGGCATCCGGCCGGGTGGGCAAGGCGCGCAGGCAGCGCTGAACGATGGACGAATGCCACAGGTCACAAAGGGGCATGCTCTCGCAGGTGGTCCAGACTCGGACAGAGCCCCCGGAGCATCTGAGCGGGACCTCGGGCTAAGATGCACCTGCCATGGTACAGCTCTTGGAGGGTCTGAGCTACAGTATGGGATGCGTGGCTGGGGGGCTGGACAGGCAGACAAGGGCTTCCAAGGCCATCAGATAATGGCAGGATGGGAACAATGGGACCGCTGTGGAGGGATGCAAAGGGAGTGGGCAGCGCACAGCTGCTGGCATGCAAGGCTGGACAGCCCCACGCATACACACCTGCAAAAGGGGATAGGAACGACAGCACATGCACGCACAGGGAGAAGCAGCGTGCCAGGGGCCAAGGTGGGTACCCCCAATGTTGAACCACAGGCAGCACCGGAGGGAGCGCAGCGGGGCCCCCGGGCAACCCCCCACCCCCCATCGCCACCACCACTGGCTGACACCCCATGCAGGAGATGGAGCTCCCGGGCTGATAGTCCAACTGACAGGGGATGTGTGGCCACCGGTGCTCACCCATAGGCCCATGGGGGGGGGAGGCATGCACATATGTGGCATAGGTGTGTGTTCAGGGGCGGAAGCGAGCGCCCGGTTCCACAGCCATGAACCCGCCAACAGAGTGGCCACACCAGCAGAGATCACATGGATCCACAGCATGGATCGCGTCCAGCTGTGAGCTTGCATAGCCCTGCTACAGGCGGTTACAGAGTGGTTCCAGGAGCACATGGCACTGCTGAGTCTCATCGCAGAGGAGCTGGACGGGGCGCACATGGAGCAGTGGTACATGGCCAGGGTGGGGGTGTGCACCCATCACACAACTAGCAGGGCCGGATGGCTCCTAGCCCTGGGAACAGCATGGCAGTTCAGACTGGCCTACAGCAGGCTGCCACTACGAGCCAACAACCTACCAGCTGGCAGCAGGGGTCTGCTATCCCAGGAGCGCGTGGGAGAGGGCTGCCAGGTACCTAGCGCTGCAGCTTGCCATGCCCATTCAGAGGCACACGTGGGCCATGCCGAGGGCTCATCAGTGGTGGCAGAGGGTGCTGGCATGGTGGGACGATGTCACCTGGGTCAAACACTTCCGAAAGGACAGGCGCACCCTCATGCGCCTGGCAGAGCGGCTGCGGGAGTGGATCGAGCCCCTGAGGACCAAAATGAGAGACCCAATTCCCGTGCCACAGTGGGTCGCCATCGCTGTTTGGGCCTTGGCCTGGGCCACTCCTCCTGGTCCGTTGCCTAGCACTTTGGGGTGTGGCTCACAACTGTGGCGTGCCTGGTGCGGAACTTCTGTGAGGCTGTGGAGGGGGTGCTCTTGGAGCACGTTATCCAGCTGG
Source organism: Sphenodon punctatus (assembly GCA_003113815.1). NCBI lineage: Eukaryota > Metazoa > Chordata > Lepidosauria > Sphenodontia > Sphenodontidae > Sphenodon > Sphenodon punctatus. Next base: position 412,536 of record QEPC01003849.1, on the reverse strand, counting down.
TTGATCAGGACACCGTTATGGCGGGCTTCCGGGACCTGGGCTTCCCCATTTACCTGGGGGCGATCGATGGCACCCATATAGCGATCCTGCAGCCCCCAGACGATGATGCGTCCAAGTACATAAACCGGCATGGGTACCACTCGCTACAGCTCCAGGGCCTGGTGGACCATCGGGGGTGCTTCACAGACATATTCACCGGGCACTTCGGCCACAGCCATGATGCACGCATCCTCACCATCTCCCCGCTGTTTGCTCGCATGTACAGGGGGGACTTCGCAGACATACGAAAGACCCAGCTAGAGGGGGTGATGATGCCCCCATGCATCATTGGTGACCCAGCATATTCCCTGAAGCGATGGCTGATGAAGGCATTCCCGGTGCCCGTCACCCCAGCTCAGCAGCAGTACAACACCCTCCTCAGCACAGCTCGCACCGTGGTCAAGAGCTGGATCCAGATGTGGAGGAGCAAATGGTGCCCATAAATCTGTGGGCCAAATTGGCAAACCTGGCCCTGGATTGTAAGTTGTTGGTCCTAATTAAACTTCTGTATGCCGACTCCAGGTTGACAGTTACGTGGGACCACTGGGGTATATCTCAGAGGAGGTTCACTTTAAACGTGGGGTCAGACAGGGCTGTGTCCTTGCCCCCTTCCTTTTAAATTTATTTTTCAATGATGTTGTCCCATGTATGGCATTGCCCCAATTCCCCACCCCACCCCTGTTTGGGCTCGCATTATGTAGGTTGCCTACTATTCGCGGATGATCTGGCCCTTCTATCTCAGACTCGGAAAGGCCTAAGTTGGCAACTCGATGCCTTTGCTTTGTATTGCAGGGAGAATGATTTGGTCCTTAACCTGGTTAAATCGAAGGTGGTGGTTTTTGCTAACTCTCCCAGGGCCAATTGGCATTCCTGGAGGGTTGAGGGAACCCAGATCCTCCAAGTTAAAGATTTTAGGTACTTGGGGTTAATGTTTCAAGCTACGGGAGGGTGGAAAAAAACATCTAGAGGGGGCATTGGTGGCGGCAAAACAATCTGCCTGTGCTATCTGGAAAAAAAATTTGATCTCTGGCAGGACAGAGTTTAGGATGGCCCTCCGGGCATTCAATGCGAAGTCTACTGCCCAGGCCACAATGATTAATTGATTTAATGTATTAATGTTACAATGCTACCACATAAATTAATGTTACTTTTACTAGTTTGAAACCAGGTCCTCAGGGAGCAGAGGAAGTAAACAGGAAGGGAATTATGAGGAAATGGTAAACAGCAATGTGGTTAATGGTAATACACTAAAGGACACATTATGATATTATATGGTAATGTGATAAACTAGTAAAATGGCTAACCAGTTAATTAGCTTAACATTAAATGGATGCTGCATGGCATCTCTTCCTTGCCTGGGACAATCAGATACTATGGATCTGATCAGATACTATTTTTATTTATTTATTTTTTATATCAGTGCTTACTACCCTGTCCCATCCTGCCCATGTCAGCTCGGGGTGACTTACAATTGAAAATAAAATAAAAACCACAATAAATACATCATAAAATCAACAGTACATAAATAAAACAACAGTCTCAGAATAGAACCATTCCCCCCTCCAATCCCCCCAAACAACCAATCCCCACCCACTACCCTTCCTCAACCAATGCCCGGTGAAACAGCCAGGTCTTACACTTCTTGTGGAAGGAGGGAAGATCTGGGAATAGGCAGACCTCTGCTGGGAGAGTGTTCCACAGCCTTGGTGTGGCCAAAAAGAATGCCCTCTCCATCATTCCCACCCGATGAACTTGGGGGACCTCAAGGAGGGCGCTCCCAGCCAACCGCAGGGGCTGGGTCAAGGTACCAGGGGGTGAGGCAATCCCACAGGTAGTTGGTGCCCAGGCTGCATAGGGCTTTATAGGTAAGAACCAACACTTTGAATTGGGCCTGGAAGACTACAGGCAGCCAATACAGTGAACGGAGCACTGATATTATATGGTCACAGAAACCCGTNTACCAGGGCACCCACAGGTAGCTGGTGCCCAGGCTGCATAGGGCTTTATAGGTAAGAACCAACACTTTGAATTGGGCCTGGAAGACTACAGGCAGCCAATACAGTGAACGGAGCACTGATATTATATGGTCACAGAAACCCGTCCCCATAAGGAGACGGGTTGCTGCCTGCTGCACAAGCTGAAGCCTCTGAACCATCACCTAGGGTAGCCCCACATAGAGAGCATTACAGTAGTCTAATCTTGAGGTGATGAATGCATGGATGATAGTGGCAAGGTTAGAGTTGGAGATATACAGCTGAAGCCGTCCAACCAGCTATAACTGACAAAATGCACTCCTTGCCACAGCCATCACCTAAACATCCAGGGAGAGCTGCAAATCAAGGAGCACTCCAAGACTACAAACCTGAGGGACCACGGAGGGGCGAACCCCATCAATGATGAAGACATCCCCCAGCTCTGCAGCCCTGTCCACTAACATCACTTCCATCTCAAATTCAAATTCAAATTTGTTTATTAATGCGTTACCAAAAGGTCATAGCAAACCTATTCATCATATACATAAAACCATTCAATATATAAAATTAAGAATTGGTGAAGCAAAAGAGTGGCACTTCAAACACATGATCGTCTCCCTCATATACATACACCAATAACGTAAAATAGATAAATATTAAACTTTAAACTTAAACATAAAATTAAACTTGTATCAGGGAGTCAGTCTGACCCCCATCCTGGTCACTCTAAATGTAATATAGATATTAAACCTAATAATTACGGGAGCCCAGAATGATCATAAGCATAAGCAAAAGTATATTTGAGCACGCGTCATGACTCAAAATATGCCCCTACATTGGAAGTTTAAATTCCAAGAACTTATTACGCAAACAAAATCCTTGCTGCAAAAAAGCAGCAATAGCTATGGTCAAAGTGGGGTAGGTATCAGCAAGAGCTGTAATAATTCAGCTGGCATTTGTTCTTCTGGGACATCTGTTCAAAAAAGGTTCCAGGTACTGCACTCTCAATTAGTCATATAAGTGACAGTGAAATAAAATATGCTCTGTTGATTCCGTAATCTGGGAATCAAATGGGCAAAGACACTGCACATAGGGCATTTTTGAGTGATGGCCCTCCAAAACCTTAAAAGGGAGGGAATTACGCTGAGCACAGAGAAACAGATACTTACTACGAGATGATATTGGAAGGGTTAAGTAGTTTGCCATATGTCCAATGTCTGGGGCCCACTGTGCGTAACCTGATAAGTAGGCTGTATCCGTTATAATCATTATATCCCTCTGTCTATCCAGGTTGCACATTCTTTGGGAGATCTCGGCTTTAGCTGCTCTCAAGTTTTTATTCAAAAAATAATCTTTGGAAAAACCCAAATTTGATAGATATTTACCAATGGCTTTAAACCACGAATTTAAGCCACTGCAGTCATTTTTTTGACCCAACTCAAGTCTTGTTGCTGCCATTGGGGTACCCCTTGGGACTCTAAGCAAGGCTTGGAGAAATGTATTCTGAGGTAAATTTAAATTATATGATGTTAGAATAGCCCATATCTCAGCTCCGTATAAAAACTGAACCCTAACTTTAGCGTTGAAGACTTTTATGGCCAGGTCGAAAGCCTCCTTTCCTGACCAGCCAAAGAAGCTCAGAATGACTGAAGATGAACCTTTTACACAGGTCATGACCGAATTATAGTGAACATTCCATTTGCCCATAGACTGAAAATTAATCCCTTAATATTAAAAAGTTTTAGCTTGGCAAATCAGATGTCCGTCCAACTACCAGCTATATATCTTGTGATCCCTACTAAAAACAACTACCTTGGATTTTTCATAGTTGATCTGTAAAAAATTAATTTTACAGTATTGAGAGAAAGCGGCCAACTGTCTTTTTAACCCTAACCTAGTTTTGGAAAGTAGGACCAAGTCGTCCGCATACAAGAGGTGACAGATTAGATGAGATGCCAGTTTAGAGGGGAAATATTTATGTTGTGCCATTATTGGAACTAGATCATTAATAAACAAATTAAACAGAGCTGGAGCAAGAATACATTCCTGTCTCACACCTATAGATGTACCAACATTATCAGATACATGTCCAGCACTATCAAATTTAACCACCAATGAAGAGTGACCATGCAGAGCTTTAATAAGAAACAATAAACGGCGATCTATTGATGTATTACCGAGTTTTGCCCACAGAAGATCTCTGTCTACTAGGTCAAATGTCGCCTTCAAATCCAGGAAAGCAGCAAATATCCTGTTGTTAAGGTTTATATATTTTTCTATGAGATGGAAGAGAGTTAAACATTGATCTATTGTTGATCTCCCTTTTTGAAAACCAGCTTGCTCTGGAAAAATCACTTTGCTATCTATAAGCCAAGTTGTCATTTTATCCAGCAGTGACTTGGTATACAATTTACTCACAACATTTAAAAGATTAATAGGTCTGTAATTTGCAGGATTATCTCTAGGACCTTTGTTTTAATATGGGAATGACTAAAGCTTTCCCCAGCCTTCTGGCACAAGCCCTGAGTTATTGATGGCAGTGAACAGGGCTGCCAAAAAGGGGACCCACCAATCGTTATAACATTTTAAGAACTCAATTTGGATCAGGTCTGGGCCTGGCACCTTATGATTTTTAAAGGTGTCAGTTAGAGAGACTATGGGTGATTTCAGACGTTACGTGGTCCCAATTCACCACTGTGGATTCCCGGCGGGGGTGAACTGAACAACCACTCCCCATGGTCAAAAAAAGCCCCAAACAGACGTGATGGGACCGGGACCATGGCAGGGAATCGGGCTGCCAGATCACGGCCCAGGGCAGCGCAACAGACGTTACTCTGATCCCGGGCCAGGCCGTGGGCAAAGCACCTGGAAGGTGCCAGGGCAGCTCATCCCGGCTGCTGCTGTGTGCCCTTTAAATCTCCCTCCCCAGTCTGTGTTGTTGCTGGTTGCCTGGCAGCGATGATGCATGCTTTGTTCCTGGCTGGGAATCGTTTCCTTTGATTCTGGCCTCTGGTTGCCGGACAGACATTACTTTCTGTTGGTTCCCATTGGGAATCTCTTTGACTACGCTTTCGGAGATGGTCCAGGGAGGAGCTCCGGAAGTGTGGTTGATTTTGACCCCATATGGGTATTGACCGTGGTGAACATCTGGTGGCCGCGAAACAGATGCTCAGGGCGCTTTGGCCCCGCCATGGGATTGACCGTGGTTCACTGTGGTTGAGCGTGATCTCGTAATGTCTGAAAATACCCTATCTCCAGTTCAGTGTCAGGGGACCAAGCTGCTAGGTTGGATTCCACTTCTATAGTATTTATGAAGTCATGCTCCTCAGAATTAGTAGAGAATAACTTCCAACTTGTCATGATTCAACTTCAGGCAGCTCACCCTCATTCAGTCCCCCGCAGCTGCTAAACACTGGTTAAGCACCGACAATGCAGGAACTGCATCAGTTGAAAACGAGAGGTAGAGTTGGGTGTCATCAGCATATTGATGACACTGAACACCAAAACCCCTCATGACCTCACCCAAAGGCTGCATATACACATTGAACAGGAGATGGGACAGAATGGAAACTTGTGGAACTCCAAACATGAGATCCGAGGAAGATGAAAAATAGTCTTGCTGAATCCTTCTGGCCAGGAAAGAGCGGAACCACTCCAAGACGATTCTGTCCACCCCAACACGGTCCCGCAAGTGAGTCACCAACATCTCATGGTCAACAGTGTCAAAAGCAGCAAACAGATCTAACAAAACCAGCAGAGTCAACCAACCTTGGTCCAACTCATGGTGAAGGTCGTCAGCCAAGGCCACAAACACAGTCACAATGCCATAACCCGGACCAAAGAAGGACTGTGAGGGATCTAGAAAATGAGTGTAGTCCAAATGCTCCTGAAGCTACTGAGCCACCACCTTCCCTAAAAAAAGGGAAGATTAGAGATTGGACGATAACTGGCAAAGGAATCAATGTCAAAAGATGGCTTCTTGAGCAGAGGTCACACCACCGCCTCCTTAAAGCACCCCAGAACTCTGCCCTCCTGAAAGGAGGCATTAACCACCACCACCACCACAACATCTTCCAGCTGGCTTTAATCAGCCTGGATGGACACGGGTCCAGTTCACAAGTCGTGGCTCTAACTGCCCCAAGCACACTCCCTCATTAACAGATAACAACCACTGAAACTGATCCCATAAAACCAGACAAGTTGGAACATCCATAACCTCTGACACTGGGAGGGAGTAGCAGGTATGTCATTTGTTTTCATTTTAGTTTTTATGTACATTTACAAGAACCTCTTCATTCGTTTCATTTTTTAAATAAACGACCCACTCATTTTCGTTTATTTTTTGTTTTATTTTATTTATTTTTTATTTTGAAATATATATATATATATTAAAAAACCACTGCGTGTGCACAAAATGGGCACCTGGGTGGTTTTGCGCATGCAGCCCCTTTTCCAAAATGGTACCCGTAGCCATTTCGGAAAAGTGTCACAAATGTACAGACCTGCCCCAGCAGCCGTTTTGTGCAGGCAGAGTATTTTTTTAAAAAAATTATTAAATGAAAAAAATTAAAACATAAATGAATGAAATCAAACAATTAATCTTTGCTTTAACATGTAGAGAACAGTTGTCCTTTTTCAAAATGGCACTGATGCTGCCACACCATCTTGGGAAAAGGCCACATGTGTAGAACGGCCCTGACAACCATTGATTTTTAAAAAAACAAACAAGATTAACATGAGATTCTCGAAACCCTTAGTGAGATTGTTCTGAGATCTCACTAGAATTTCTCGATTCTAACGAGATTCTCATGAGAACCCTGCAGTACCGCAGTACTGTAAACCCTGCAGTATTGTCACAACCTGACATGGTAGCAGGGTTTCAAATCCAGCTTTCCGGCAGAGGCCTCACCCAGACATGCTACCTGAGACCCTCCAGGATTCCTGGCAGAGACCTCACCCACGTGTGCTACCTGACACACTCCAGGATCTTTGGCAGAGGCCTCACCCTGGCGTGCTACCAGAGATTCTGAATCGGAGCTGCTGGAGATTGAACTTGGGACGTGCAAAGCATGGACTCTACCACCTGAGCCGTGGCCCACCCCAGTAAAATGTCATTGTTTTTCTTTTATTTAGAGGAATTATTATTTTGTTAAATATTATTTGGGGTAAATACTATACCAGGCAAACATATCTCTTGGTGCAATTAAAGAGTCAGGATGTTCGAACAGCTGAACAATCTTGGTTGCCAGTAGGAGTGAAGTGGAAATTCCTCCCATTTTCTGATTCCATTGGAACTGGGTGTTTCAATCATTCTTATCAGAAATTGGAACAGACAAAATCCTGTTCTGGTTGGAATGATCAAAATAAAGTTAGCCATTTTGTGCAGTGCAGTATGCCTTCGGCCATGTTGTACGTGTGCAACATGGTTCAATCAGAATTCCGATCACAAACATTTTCAATTGGAATTCCGAAATAAATTTTCTCAGTCATTCTCTTTCCGCAAAATGGTTCCACAGAAACGGAACGGCTATTTTGAACCAGCCCTAATTGCCAGGGTACTCAGTTTCCATATTTTTTTTAACATCGGCAGTTCTAAAAATTTTCATATTGTGGGCCAGTCTTTTAGGACTAGGAGTGGCTTTACTTCTAGAGCTCCTAGCTCACGATGGAGATCTGCTAGTGAGCACCTTTCCTCCCAATTACAAACAGCTTCAATCCCCAGAGACAGATGCAGTGCTCAGTTACACAGTTAAAGAAGCAGCAAGAAGACAAGTTGAAACTGAACTAGCTTCGGTGTGATGCATTGAGTGCCTTGTATTTATTAGTACCCAGACTAGCAAACAGGATCATGACTGAACTTACACTAGAGAAGCACATGGGAGAGAAACGGCATGACACAGCCATAAGGATGAAGACTTGTGTTTGTTTATGGCTTAGTTGGTCAAATAAGCTTCAGTGAATAATCCTGAGAGACTCCCATATCATGAAGCCTCTATGTTTCTACAGTAGAGAATGCTTTGCCATTGAGAGAGAAGCAGCTACCTGCATCATTGATGTATTCCTCAAACAATTGGGGGGTGCTGGATTACGCTTTGAGAGTTACTTCTCCTTCTATTCCTTTTAGGTTTCTATAAATGTGAAGTAGAGCTGAAATGGGCACCTAAAAAATCAGTAGTAATCACATTGTCATGTTCTTTCTTGAGTATTCAAAGGGCAATCTGATCACAAATCAGATACCTGGATAGCTGAGAAATTGCAATTTTTCCAGCTTGGTCAGGACCTTTGTAGACAAGCATGGGGACTGCTAGGAAATTTTCAGTCAATGGGTGCTGAGTGCTGACTCCACTCCTACCTCCAGCCACTTTAAAAAATGAAAAGTGAGGCTTTCAGAACATGCCTCTTCAAAGCACCACATCTCCAGCCACCCCCACTGATGGCAATGGGGAGCACATCACTTCCGGCAGCACGGGGAGCATGTATACACTCCCCACGCGGCTTTTCTCTCAACGTGGGGCTCAGGAAGCACTTTTCAGTGCCTCGTTTAAAAGCGGCCTAACACCCACTGGTTGTGACTCCTATAAGACTGCAAGATTTTGCTGTGTAAAAGAGTTGTGGGTACTAATTTCAGCTCTACTCCCAAACCCATCAAGACTGCGACTGGAGCTTCTCCATAGGGTTGAGATGAGAACATGTGTTCCCATTCCAAAGGGAAATACTGACCTGTCGGGACTGCGTACCGAGTGTCCGTTGGTACTTTGTCAGTTTCCAGTGATTCTGCACTTCTGCCATTTCCTCCGTCATTTTAGTCACTTTTTCTCACTTTCTGGGGACTTTTCCTGACTTTCTGGGGAATTTTCGGGACTTTCTGGGAATTTTAAGACAGTTTTACAACAATTTCCAACACTTTCCCGGTGTTTAGCTGGCACTTTTTTTTCTCTACAGCCCCTGAGGGTGCACACAGGGCAAACATGTGCCAGCTTGGCAGCCCTGTTCAACTTACAAAAACTAAAGGGAAATGGTGAAAACAGTGGGAAAGTCAGTAAGTTTCTGGTTTGTGCAAATTTCAGTGAAACTTACGACAGAAGCAGCAGTAGCCGAGATTCCTTGTTTCATGTCTAATTCTGCATCTAGCTATGGGAGGCATCTTGCAAAGTAGCAACAGGGAAAAAAATCTGGTTTAAGCCTTGACAAGGGCCAAATTTGTATGACACAAACATATTGCCATAGTACCCAGCAGGGGTGGGGAAACGTTCCCACATGGGGCCACTTTAAAAAGTAGTATAGGTTCCAAGATTATTATTATTATTATTATTATTATTAACAAATATTTATATTGCCCCAGCAGTGTACCTGGCACTTTACAAAGTAATAAAATAGACACAGTCCCTGCCCCTAGGGCTTACAATCTGAGAGACAGGAGCTGGGGGAGAGACATAGGAAGGGGAACAGAGGGAGAGACAAGGGGTCTAACATTCATGAAGATGCGAGGTCTCAAGTGCACGTACTTGGCTTGGTTACGATGAGAATGACAGCAGGCAGGTCCATGTGGCAAGGATAAGGGTAAACAGATCGTAGGTATAGGAATAGTGGCTCAGCAGGATAAAGAGTCAGACAGAGCAGAGCGAAAGAGGTGAGTTTTAAGGAGAGATTTGAAGGTATGAAGGGAGGGGGCAAGGCGGATGTGGACAGGGAGGGAGTTCCAGGCATGGGGGGCAGCAAGTGAGAAGGGACGAAGGCGCTTAGGGGAGCAGGGAAGGCGTGGAAGGGTGAGAGAAGGGACAGAGGAGGAGCGAAGTGCACGGGCTGGAGTATGGAGGGCGATAAGTGCAGAGAGGTAGGGGGGAGCAAGGTTGTGAAGAGCTTTATAGGTGAAGACTAGGAGCTTGTGCAGGATTCGTTCAGGAAGGGGAAGCCAGTGAAGCGAAGAGAGGAGGGGCTGCACATGGTCGAAGCGACTGGCGAGGTAGATGACCCTGGCAGCAGAGTTTTGGACAGAGATGAGGGGAGAAAGGTGAGACCGGGGAAGGCCAGTGAGAAGGAGGTTACAGTAATCGAGGCGAGAGATGACCAGAGCATGAACAAGAGTTTTGGCAGACGAGACAGAGAGAAAAGGGCGAATCTTAGCAATGTTATGGAGGGAGAAGCGACAGGATTTAGCAACAGAGTCAATGTAGGGTTTAAAAGAAAGGGCTGAGTCAAAGATGAAGCCTAGGCTACGGGCTTGGGGGACAGGCAGGATGGTGACTCCATCAATAGTTATTGACAGTGAGGAAGGAGAGGAAGGATGAGGGGGGAAGATAAGGAGTTCAGTTTTAGCCATGTTGAGTTTGATCCTTTTAGATCCTTTTAGAAGTTCGGAGCAGAGATGCTTTAGGGGTGCACCCAGGAAGAGGAGGGTTCAGACCATGGATCTGTTCCATAGATTTCTCCCCTATCCTTATGTGTATGTCCTGATCTATGCTCCCTTACTCTGAGCTCAGTGTTTCAGTGATAGCAGGTACAAATTCGATCCAGGAGCAAATCTAGGAACTAGAAAGGGGCCAAATTAAAATTAGCCACCAGCAGCATTCTCCCCCACCCCCGCCCTGAGGTTTTCCAGCCCTGCTGCCCAGTTTGTCAAGCTTGTTTATATCCTAATCGAAATATACCAGCGCATTTGTATGTATGCATCTCTAAAGACCCATGAAGAAGTTTTTCAAGCAATTGACTTCAAATATGCAAATGAGCTTGTGGAGGAAAAGGAATAGTTTGTTTAGCTGATGTAACAACCAACACATTTCACAAGAGCTTGAAAGAGGCTATCTGGAACCATCACAGAGGTAACCTGGGACAGTTCCTGAAGAAACCTTCTAACCTATACATTCCAAGAATGTTAAGGAAACAGCTGAAGAAGGGTGATTGGTTGAGCTGCTGCTGATGTCAGGAAAAAAAAAATCCACTGTGTCCTGTAGAGCTGAAGTGGCAGCTCCTTTTTCCGCCATTTCAGAATTGCACGTGACTTCCTGCAGCTTTTCCACTGGTGTTCCGCAAATTCTGCTGGCATTCCACTAATTCGGAAACTGTTGTAACAAACAGTGGGTGTTTTAACACACACATTACTCCTATGGGTGTGTGAACACAGTTCGGATGTTCAGAGTTCGGACTGAACTCGATCTGTTCCGACATCTGAACCGAACGTCCTAACTGAACTTGAAAATGACCAAACAGATCAGTCGTGTTCAGATGAGTTCGGATGAGTTCGGGGGTAGGAAAAATGTGACTTCAGGTGGGAAAAACGTGACTGGATGGGGGAGGCAGCCAAGGAGCAGACTTCCGGGCACTGGGGTGGAGGCCAGGGGTTGTTTCAGGGCCAAATGATACCGATCCAAAAAAAATCTTTGAATTCGGTATCGGTTTCGATAGCGCTATTTTAGAAAGTTCGGCAAAGTTCGGCTGAACCGAACTCTGCTGAACCAAACAACGAAACCCAAACTCGGGTTTCGAACCGAACGACCGAACGTCTGAACATTCAAACCGCATTCTGTTCGCACATCCCTAATTTCTCCTGCATGTTTGCTGTTACATCCTGAACTTTCTGTGTGTCTAAATCACTCACTCAGATCTTAAACATCTGGTTCTTTGAACTTCTGCATATTCTCATGGATTTAAGGAGTCCCTGATCTCTGTGGTTTTACAAATCTTGATCCTGTAACATCTGGGTATCTTCCAGAACTTGTGTGCTCCTGGTAAACTGCTTTGCTCCAGGCAGCTGTGGTCACTAGGTTTCCATGGCAGCCCCTCACGTCTACAGCTTCGGCTACTTTAGGCTGCCTCAGGGCAGTGTGTGTGTGAAGAATGCATCCAGGAACTTACTTGTGGACTTGTAAACCCAGAAGATTGAAAGGCCAGCACTTTAAGATGTGTGTAAAAATGCCCATTGTTCTGCTACTTCACAGTGCCAATGGAATTGTGGAAGATTAAAACATCAGAACAAACATTGTTCTCCTATTTTTGCAGTCGGTGGATGTCGTGGAATGAAAGTAGTGGAACGGCGGAAGTAGTGGAATGAAAGGAGCAGAATGAATGTCTCTATTGCGCCATGCTGCTCATTGTGGAAGAGCTTTTTCTGTCAGAAAAAGCTACTGCAGAGATTTGCCATTTCAGTCCTGTCAGGACATGACAGGGGTGGCCCGTGGGAGGCATGGAATGGGAAATATGACATGGCATGTTATTTCCGATGCCATTCGACCCACTTTCATGGCAAGATCTCGTCTTTTCTTCCTGCCTCCATAATCCATCCACCTTACCTGTACATTATAATATGTATTACCATTCCAGGTATTGGTAACACATATTGTGTTAGCAAAGTTTTATTTGGCACAAAAATACTTAAATGACTGGTATATAGACTGTTCCCTGTTCTGCCAATAAATATTCTGAAGACAGGAAGCAAAAGTCATCTATCTTCCATGTGTGTTGGAAAGCGAGCTCAAAAATTCTCTGTGGAAATTTGCAATGTACCAGATTGTTGTTTATTGATGGGAAATGCACTGTAGGTTGTGTTTGATGTAAGGCCGAACTGGTGGTCTTAGAAAGAGACTAAAGAAAAAAAGCTTTTTTTCGGGCACGTGGGGGTCTGATTTTGATTCCATGACTATTCCCTTCTGAGTTCTGGTCAGTAAGAATGTCACAGAGAGGAGAAACAAACGTGCAGCCAGTTTGCTGGCTATGCAGTATGGGGAGGGGGGCCGTGCCCAGACAGATAGGTTGGGGCACTGAACTAACAACGTGCACCCAACTTGGCCAATTTGTGAGCCCTCCCCTGTTGCTTCCCCCCATTGAGGGAACAAATAGACAAGCGGCCGGGTGGCCCCAGCATGCCCACAGTCCCCCATGCCCTGCCATAACAGGCAGCCATGGATGTAACAGGGTGTGGTGCCCAGGGCATAAGTGCCTGCAGGATCAGGGCCCTAAATCTCAGTCTCACCACGGGAATTAGCTTTAGTTACTACCAGCTTATTTATGTGTGCAATACCATAGTCTGTCACTCAAAAGAGAAATCCCACAAGGTGTCTCCCAGCACGGTAAGACTCCCCTGACTGGTAGGGATGGGCGAACGCGGTTCGGAAGTTCGGAGTTCAGCCCGAACTTGGCCTGTTTGGATGACTGAACGTGAACACGATCCTGAACCCGAACATATCGAACAGAACAGGACACCGAACGGTGAAATGGTCGAACAGTTCGGTCAGTTCGGATCACGTTCGGGTGAGTTCGGGTGGCAAAAAAAGGTTCACTGTAAGGTGACAGGGAGGGGTAGTACTAGTCACTGAGGAGCAGACTTCCAGGCACCAGGGGTGGAGAGGCTTGCAAGAAATGAAACTATCTGCCTCCCCCCTTCCCAACACCTTCTGAGCTAGTCACTGTTCCTGAACAGCAGG